>CAUYUJ010018543.1:122500-145285 GCA_963575745.1 Prorocentrum cordatum
TCAGGGCACGACGACGAGGATGAGGACGAGGACGCGGACGAGGAGGAGGAGGAGCAGGAAGAGGAGGAGGAGGAGGAGGAGGAGGGCGCCATCGACAGGGAAGGTGAGGGCCACGAGGCCCGCCGGGTCGACGCTCCCGTCGCCCGCGCCCGCCCTTTCGCTCTTATCCTCAACTGCGGGGTGCTACGGTACATATACCCCGAGTTTCTTAAGAAGCGTCGGGGGGTCGTCACCCCCGCCGACAGCCCCACATCGACCCCCGCCGCGGGCAGCCACCGCGCGCCGAAGGCGCTCCGACCCCCGTCGCGGCGCGACGACGAGGCGAGGCTGACCCCCGTCGGGGGGGTACCCCCCACGCTTATTATGGAACCCGGAGTAGACATCTCTATCTACAGATGTGTACTTAGCATGCACATCCAGTCTTGGAGGGTTCGGGGGGGGTCTCGGCAAAGGGTCGCCCTTTCGTGGGTGGTATGGGAGGGGTCTAAAACTTCTCCCCTGGGATAGTTGTGGCCCCCTCCCTTTTATTACGAAATCTGGAGTACATATCTATGCTGTCAGGAGGGAAAGAAACACACAGACACAATTAATCGTCGACTCCCAGGAAACTATGGGAACATATGGGATCTGGGGGGGGGGAAGACGAAAACCCAGCAACATACAGCAAACTATAGGGAATCGTTTTATTTGTGTCTATTGATGTGTGTATATACTTGCCATGCGCATCCACCGCGTGATAGCACCCGCCCCGGGCACCCATCTGGCGGCGCCGGCCTCGCTCCGCGGTGCGCTCCGTTCCTCCTCCCCTCCCTCTCCTTCTCGTCTCCGTCCTCCGCCTGCCGCGCGCCCTCCCCCTTTGCATCCTCACGTTCCTGCTGTTGTTCCTGCCTCCTGGGGGCACTCCCGACGCGCTTCCGGCTGCTTGCTGCTTCCTGCTCCCTGTCTCCGAATGGCATTCGTCACGCGTTCCCTGCTGTCTGCTGTTCCCTGCTTCCCGTTGTCAGAGTGCTCCGCGGGCTGCCGCTTCCCCCGGGGCTGGCCGTTCGCCCGGCCCTGGGGGAGTAGAACATAATAGGGGGAGGTGGAAGCGGTAGGAGGTGGAGGGCAGGGAGGAGGAGGAGGAGGAGGAGGAGGAGGAGAAGGGAGAGGAGGAGGAGGAGGGGGGGGAGGGGGAGGAGGAGGAGGAGGATTTCACATGGATCGCTGCTCCCTCAAGCCTCCTTGCCTGCCTCTCTCTCTCTATCCCCCTTTCTATATCGCCCTCTCGCTCTCGCTCTCTCTCTCTCTCTCTTTTCTCGTTTGTTGTTTGTTCTCTCGCTCTCTCTCTCTCTCTCTGTCTCTCGCTTTCTCTCTCTCTCTCTCTACCTTCTCTCTCTCTCTCTCCCTCTCTCTCTCTCTCTCCCTGTCTCGTGCAGCCTCTCTCCCTTTCACTCCCTATGGGTTGTTCTCTATCTCTCATTATGTGTGTGTGGGTGTCTTTCCTTTTTTTTTATTCTCTCTCTCTCTATCTCAATATTTCATCCTCAGCTTCCTCCTCCTCGCCATCCTCCTCGTCCTCTCTTCCGCAGCGCACGAGGGAGGGAACAGCGGGAGAGAGAGAGAGAGAGAGAGACAGGGGGGCGTATTCGTACATATATATATATATATATATATATCCGACTTACCTACCTACCTATATGCCTGTTTGCCTGCATGCATACATACATACATTCACTCACACATATACAGATAGTGAGAGGGAGGGAAGGACATTAACATATTCAACCGAGCAGTGATTCCTTTGACACAAGGTTTGCGAAGGAGGGCGGCGCCAAACCTTGTGACGTCATTCTGGTGTTTTAGGTAGTCCTGGGGTGAGATTCACGGAATACTTTTGAATTCGTGTGGTTCTTAGGGGATTGGGGAGCCTTCTCAGGATTTGCATTCATATTTCGGCAAGAGTTGAGCTTGTGACTTGTGTTGTGGAGGCCTGGCCGTGATGGATACCTTCCTCTTGCGAGAGCGCAAGACTGTCTACGCCATGTTCGAGTCGATTGCGCGTGGCAATGCCTGCGCGATGCCAGGCGATCGATGTCGTCACGGTGCTCAACCCCAAGGGCGTCTGCATGCATCCGCGGGCAGGGCTCGATGCGCGATGGATCTGCGGTCAGGGCGGCTTTGAGACACCCGTGGATCAGCGGTTCGCCGAGGGGCATGAAAGGCGGCAGGCTTTCTTAGCAGGCGGCGGGTCTTCTCAGACGTCCCCGCACCCCCTGCGGGAAACAGCTTGTGGCTCCGCAGGAGCTCAGAAATCCTCTCCGAAGGCAGGGGGCCCTCTGAGCCCTCCGTGCATGCCAGCCCCCTCCCCTGCCCCCCCCCACCTCAGTATACGCCCGCTGAACGGAGAGACAGTGAGAGAGCGCGCGTGACCAGTGCTGGCGAGCGTGCCGGAGAGGTGAATGTTTCTTACTCCTTGTTTTTTCTGATCGGCGCGGGCCCTCGCACACCCCTTTCCCCCAAGGGGTCTGATCTTGGCCGTTGTGGGTGCCTGGCCTGCTTCAAGCAGGCGGGGATTCCCCATATGACGCACTGCTGACTGCTGCAAGCAGTTGCATCGAGCAGAGGTCCGGAGCCAGACCTCCCACTCCCCCTCTTATCCGCCCAGTGTCGGATCGCCGAAGCATCGGGGGTGGACAGAACCCCCAACAGTGACACGTCGACGAGTCAATTGTCCGTTTCCGGCTCTCGGGAGGGCGCCGCGGCCGTCATTTTCCAGGCCTGCGCCCGCCAGGTTTGGGCCTCAGGTCGTTTTCACTAGACCACGTTTTACTAAAGGGGGGTCTGTCCATCCCCGAAGCTGACGCACTGCTGCAAGCAGTTGCATCGAGCAGAGGTCCGGAGCCAGACCTCCCGCTCCCCCCCCTATCCGCCCAGTGTCTTGGCATCGCTCGGACGTGTGCATCATTTTCCTCTGGCGAGGGCCATCGAGGAGCATCCTTGATCATGTGGCGAGAAAACCACGCACGAAACTGGAACAAAAACACAGGCAGTGGACGTCCGAGCGATGCGGAGGCGTCGGATCGCCGAAGAAGACAAGCGTTGCACAGTGCCGGCGAGCGTGCGGGCGAGGCCGGCCTCATGATCCGGGCGGAGCAGTGGCTCAGCGCGCTCATCGGGGAGGACCTCTTCAGCCCAGACGCCGCGGGCCCGGCCGCGGGGGGGGCGGGGAGGGGGTTCTCCGAGGGGCTCAGAGGCGGCCCGTCCTCCTCCTCCCCCTCCCTCCTCCTCCCTCCTCCTCCTCCCTCCTCCTCCTCCTCCTCCTCCTCCTCCTCCTCCTCCTCCTCCTCCTCCTCCTCCTCCTCCTCCTCCCTCCTCCCCTCCTCCTCCTCCTCCTCCTCCTCCTCCTCCTCCTCCTCCTCCTCCTCCTCCTCCTCCTCCTCCTCTCCTCCTCCTCCTCCTCCTCCTCCCCCTCCCTCCCTCTCCCCTCCTCCTCCTCCTCCTCCTCCTCCCCCTCCCCCTCCTCCTCCTTCTTCCCCCTCCTCCCTCCTCCTCCTCCTCCTCCTCCTCCTCCCCTCCTCCTCCCCCTCCTCTTCCTCCTCCTCCTCCTCCCTCCTCCTCCTCCCCTCCTCCTCCCTCCTTCCTCTTCCTCCTCCTCCTCCTCCTCCTCCTCTCTTTCTCCTCCTCCTCCTCCTCCTCCTCTTTCTCCTCCTCCTCCTCCTCCTCTTCCTCCTCCTCCTCGGCTCGCCTACGGTCCCAGGGGAACCGTGCAGGGGGGGGGGGGGGCGCGGCGCGGCGGTTCCTCGCAGGGGGGGTCCACAGCAGCGCGCGGGGGGGGCCAGCCTCGGGTTCTCGGGGTGCCTCCTCTCGGCAGCCGCGCCTCTCGCCCAGGGCGTCCCCCCGGGGGTGCCCGGGTCGTTCCGCACGGCCGTTGCGGGGGGCCCCCAACCTCGGGGGTGGACAGAACCCCCAACAGTGACACGTCGATTAGTGAATTGTCCGTTTTCGGCTCTCGAGAGGTCGCCGCGGCCGGCATTTTCCAGGCCTGCGCCCGCCAGGTTTGAGCCTCAGGTCGTGTTCACCAAACCGCGTGTTGGCAAAGGGAGGTCTGTCCATCCCCGACAAACTGTGGTGACCACACACCGTGTGGTGAGTCGCTGGGGATTCGGGGTCACCGCGCGGTTCTGGGCCTCGAGCTCCCCTCCGAGGCCGTCTCGGGCGACGGGGGCCTCCAGGGGCCGCCCAGGGCCGCGCGGCCACGGGCCGTGCGGTGAGGCCTCCGAGGGTTCCGAGGGCACCGCGCGGCCTGTCGCCACACGGTTTTGAGGATCCCCCGCGCGGGAGAGCCGGGCTGTGGTCAAGTCGGGCCTGTCCCCCTACAGGGGGGTTCTCGACGAACAATAATAGAACATTCCCACACAATAGTCCCAGCATAGTCCAGAAATAGTCGGTGGACTATTTTTTGAATCTTGTTTGAGCTTTTTTGGTGTATTTCTGGGTATTTTTTATTTCTCGTCGAAAATCCCCCCTGTAGGGGGACAGGCCCAACTTAAGGCCATGGCCCGAGAGCCAGGGGCGGCGTTGGGCGGGGACGGGCTCCGGGGTCGAGCAGTGGCGAAGCGTCCTGGCTCTCCTGTAGCCCTACCAAACAATGTTCTCAGAGCCTGTTGTGGTTCCCACGAAGTGTTCTTAGTACAGTTCTGGCTGGGGCCGTCCTGTTTTAGCGCATCGGGCGGATGTCCCAAGAACATTGCTTTTATTTTTTGAACAGCTTGGGGTTCTGAGAACAATTCGTGGTAGGACTACAGGAATGCCGGGACGGTCGATCCCTGCTCAAAGGGGGGGGGGGGGGCAGCGACCCCCACTCGCGCCCATGGATCGCCGAAGGGGCCCGATCGCCCGCCCGGCCCAGGGCTTCGTCGAAGGCCCGCCCCTCCTCCCCCCCCCCAGGCTCGCCGCCGAGTGTGTGTGTGTGTGTGTTCTCGTCATCCTGTTCCTGCCTTCTTTCCCTACTCATCCCCTCCTCCTCCTCCTCCTCCTCCTCCTCCTCCTTCTCATCCTCCTCCTCCTCTACCTCCTCTACCTCCTCCTTCTCCTTGTCCTCCCCTTCTTCCTCGCCATCCCTCGCCATCCCTGCCTGAATGGACGGCTACGGGCCTCCAGCTGCCGCGGCGGTCCGCGCGGCGATCCGCAGGGAGAGCCCGCCCGAGGGCCCGGCCGCGCGCCTTCCCCGCTGCTCCGAGCGGCTCCGCCTCGTCGCCGCGCGCGGGGCCGCGACCGCAAAGCGTGTGTGTGTGTGTGTGTGTGTGTGTGTGTGTGTGTGTGTGTGTGTGTGTGTGTGTGCTTGGCATCGCTCGGACGTGTGCATTCTTCCCTCGGCGAGGACCATCGAGGAGCATCCTTGAGCATTTGACGGAAAAACCACGCACGAAACCGAAAAAAAACACAGGGGATGGACGGTGTGTGGCTGTGTGTGTGTGTGTGGGTGTGTGCCCTTTCTCTCCTCCGCCCCCCGTTGTTCTGGACGCCCCAAATGGGTACAGAAAGAATGGGCACAATGCCCAACAGCAGTTCCTGCTCATTTTGAGCAGGATCCGCTGTCCACGCCGCCGCGGCCTGTGTCCCTTCGAGACAGAAGGCCGCGTGCCCAACAGCGGCCGCTGTTGGTTTGGGACAACATTTTTTTGTTGGGCATTGTACCCATTGTTTCAGTACCCATTTCGGGCGTCCAAAGATGTGTGGCTGTCTCGGCTCAGATATTGGCTTGGCACTGGTATGCTGCAGGTCCACCCTGTCTGGAGGACATCTTGATCGGATGCTGGGTGAGTCGGGCCAAAGCGACTCTCTCTCTGTCGCCCGACTTGTTGGTACATCCGCGTAGTTTCAATTAGCCCTGCGCCTCCTTCGGTCATCAAGTGGTTATGATATTCGTTGTTTGGGTACGTTTTGGACAAGACTTTGTTGGCTCCCAGTCGCTGGCAACATGCGCATGCAGGGCAGGATGGCAAGGAGGCCAACAATGGTGAACTTAGAAACGTCGGAGGGGGCTTCGTGGAGCCATGTTTAGAGCCCTCCCTGGGTCTTTCGGGATCCCTCAGGGCTCTTCAAGGCCATCGTGGAGCCTTTTGGGGGTTTATGAGGGTCTTGGGTGGGCCCCCATGAGGCCATCCCAGAGGACATTAATAGGGAAACGGATTACGACATAAACCTAACAAACTCGGAGGTCCGCGCGGATTTCTCGGATCGGCAGTGGACCCCCGCCCTTGGCGAGCGCGCCAGAAGCGGCGCCGGAGGCGCCGCCAGGGGGCCCCAGCGCCGATCCGAGAAATCCTTGCGGACCTCCGAGTTTCATGTTTATGTCATTCTTCGTTTCCCTAATTGATCAAAGAAGGGCAGGCACCCTCACACGGCCCCCCCCACGGGATCTCCCAACGTCGCCTTTCTGGACGCTCTTGGAGCGCTCTTGGGCGCTCGTTGGGCCGCCTTGCGGCCATAAAGTGGAGGCCCATGCCAAGAAACACCCAGCTTGCCTCCAGGGTGCCTAGGGTTTCTTGGGTTTTGAGTGTTCTGACGTTCCTACACCAAAAATCAATGGACGTCCTGGGGTCTCAGGGTAGGGTTTCTTGTGGCAGCTTTCTTGTGGTCGGGCCCCCACTGTGTAGGCCATCTTGGAATCATATTGAGGCAGCTGAAACCTGTCGGAAGTGAAAGGGCGAGAAAGCAGCAACCATTGGGGCTTCGCCGATTGGCCTTCTTGGGAAGCTCCGTGGCTGCCTGGGGCCGTCTTGGGGAGATCATGGGGCCTCTTGGACGCATGGTTGAGGCTATCCTGAGCTATCGTGGGATATATCGACCCATCTTGGAGTTAGAGTCATCTTGATATTCGAACCTCCTTGGAACGATTTTGGGCCATCTTGGGCGCTCTAACTGGTCGCCCCCCCTCGGCGTAGCGTAGCATGATACACTTGGCATGTATAGCAACTGATGACTGTACGTTGCCTGGGGATCCACAGCCGTACACTTCAAACTCTATCCTGCCGTCTTTCCACAACTAGACTTGCCTAAGGGGCTCTTACTTGGTTAAAGGTTGGTGCCTCGAGGGGCTACTTTGCCAGTTCCTCGGAGATTCCTCGGGTTCCTCCGGAGATTCCTCGGGTTCCTCGGGTTCCCCGCCCCCTGTGCCTCCTATTGTTACGTTGCCCATTTCCCGGAGGTTCCTTGGGTTCATTTGGTTCCCTAGGTTCCTCGGGTTCGGGTTCCCTGGGTTTCTCGGGTTCCCCGGATTCCTCGGGTTCACCGCCCCCGGCTGCCTAAAGCAATGCCAACCAATGGCAACCAATGCCAATTCAATGCCAAGCATTGCCAACCCATGCAAAGCAATGCCAAGCAATGTCAAGCAATGCCAAGCAATACCAAGCCAAGCGATGCGCTCAGCGATGCGCCCATGGAATAGGCTTCCCCCTAATTGTGGTCGCGCCTGGTTCATTTCGATAGTGCAAGGGTCTTCGTACTTGGGATCATATTCATTGGTTTCAGCATCCTGTGTATCATGGCGTTCTCCGTCGCCTTCCTTCCTTCCCTCTCTCCGTTCTGAATTTCTTTCAAGCCTTTTTCATTCCCGTGGCTGACCCAATGTTGGACCGTCGTTGTTGCGCGCGCGTGCTTGTGCACGGGCACGCCCGGTGTGGCCGTGTTTTTATCTCTCGGCGACGCCAGTTCACCACGAAGTGCACGACCTTGGGGGTCGCCCGCCATTGTGGCTGTCCGTCGATCGACTCATCAGCGCCTCGGAGAACAAGTGTGGGCCTGTCTGTGCGCGCGTGTGCGTGCGTGCGTGCGTGCGTGCGTGCGTGCGTGCGCGCGCGCGTGCGTGCGTGTGTGTGTGTGTTTTTGTGTGTGTGTGTGTGTGTATGTGCGGGTGTAGGGCTCTCGTTGTTTGGTCGTTGTGCCGCATTCTACCGCTCCCCACTTGCCGAGACAAGCGCGACGCGGAGCGCGCGCTCGCGGGGAGCGGGCGGGTGAGATGCCTCTTGTCGACTGAGTTGGCCAAGTTGTCTTGTCGGCCGTGATCCGGGCGAGGTCGAGGGGAAAGGTGGGACGAGTGATGAAGGAGCGAGCTGGAGGGCGACGATGGGGAGGAGGCGGAGGAGGGAGACCGACCGCCGAGGTAGTCAGCTACAACACCGTCATCCACGCGTACGCGCGCACGGGTAACGTTGACAGGACGCTCTGGCCAGCACTGCGCCAGCACCCGCGCACGTGCCCTTCGCTCGTCTGCTCCTGCCCCGCCGTCTCTCTTCCCCGCCCTTGTCCGCGTCCCGTTCTTCCAGCCTCCTCCGCCTCCACACCGCCCTCGCGGAAGCGGGGGCCGCCCTACCCGCAAGCAGATTGCGGGGGGCGGGGGCGACTCGCCCCAGGCAGCCCAACGAGCAGGTTGCGCTCGGGGCCTGCGTCCATGTGCTACCCAGGTGTCTGTGAATTCGGCTGGTGTTGACCACGAGACCCCCAGACGGCCTTACAGTGGAGGCCCATGTCAAGGGACACCCTGCTTGCCTCCAGGGTGCCCTGGGTGTCTTGGGCTTCGATGGTTCTGCCATGGAAAGCGTGACGCTCATACGCCACAGACCTCTGGACGCCCTGGGGGTCTCAGGGTGGGGTTTCCTGCGGAAGGTTTCTTGTTGTCGGGCCCCTGCTGCATCCTCAGGCAGGGCTCGACCTTCAAAGTGTCTGTGGCGATTCCGTGGGCGGTGTTCGTTTTGGCCTCGTTTTGCTGCAGAGGCGGGTTGAAGACAGAACGAGGGAGAACGGAAACAAAACAAAACGAGAAACACCGTTGAGGTCGATCCCTGTCCTCAGACGTATCCTCCTCGCGGCCCTTCCCCGCCGCCGCCCCGGTTCCTCCGCGCGCTCCTCCTGCTCGGCCTCCCGGGGGTCGCTCCTCCGCGCCGGGCCAGCGAGAGGCCGAGGCGTTCCTGAGAGAAGGCCGAGGGATCTCCGATTCTCCTCCCCTTCCTCCTCCTCCTCCTCCTCCTCCTCCTCCTCCTCGTCCTCCTCCTCCTACCCCTCCCATGGAGTTGGATGCAGATGCCCCCGTCCCGCCAGACCGCCAGCCTGGGCAGCCAGCGTGTGGCGAGGTCGGCGGACCTGGCCCTGCACCTCCCATGCCGCCCAACCTTGCCTTCATGTCCGAGCAAGAGCTACGTGAGTGGTGCGTCGGGAATGGTCAGCGTTTCGATTTATGGGCGCAGGTCAAGCAATTCCGTATGCACCTACATGATGACATAATGAGTCTGTTTTGTCTCATTTCCGCGCTGGCCAGCGTGAAGAGCTGGAAGGTCTGAAGAAGCGGAGCATCGATCATGGACTCACCTTTGATGAGTTGGCCAAGGTGGATACCTTCATGCAGAAGGTCACTTCTAGCAACTCGGCTAAACGTTTACGTACCATCCGCGAGAATGCACAGTCGTTTTTCGAGCGGGTCCGCGCCCAAATGCAACCTGCTGGAGGTGCCCGCCAGTGGATGTGGGAGGAGGAGCTGATCAAATCCCTGTGCCCGAAGGAGAGCAGACGCATCCCGCTGCAGCCGCCGCTGGAGGGGATGCGCCACGGCAGCAGCTTTAGCAATCGAAGGACACATAACCTCTTGGAGCCAAGTGACCCTCGATGTCCTGCAGACTGTGTGCCCTGCACGTGATGGTTTGTCGTGGTGGAACATCACCTGAGACCCTGTCAGGTACCCAAGGCTGAGCGCAATGCTGCTCAGATTGGCTGGAGGCCTTTCTTGCCTCCTGCCCTCCCCCTGGTGACAGCCTCGTGGTCCAGTACAGCCTTCTCGGCATCGTCTTCTCACGATTCAAGCTGCCAGGAGGAGAGGTCGCTCTGTCCGTAGTGTTTATCCAAGCGCGCCCATGCCGCCATGCCGTCATCACGAACGCCAGCCCCATCAGCACAATCAATTCCGTAGTCGTATCGGCAACGCGACGTTTGAAGCGTCCATCCGCTTTCACACCTTAGTTGCTATGAGGGTGCTTCGCTGTGGTAATTCAGAGTTTTTAAAGGATTCTGAGGTTCTGGCACGTTTGGGTTTCCGACCGCCCAAGACATTCTAAAAGGCAGATGTGGGCCGTCTTGCAGCTCCCTCGTTTTTTTTTCCAAGGCCGGTTCGGTGTCTTTTGGGGAACCCCTTGGGCGATCTTTCGGCCCCTCCTTGGGCCGATTTCAGGCGCTCTTGGCAACCTCTTGGGCTGCCTTGGAGCTGCCTCGGAGGCCTCTCGGGGGCCTTATGGGCAGTTCTGGGCGGTGCCGAAAAGGCGAGAATCTCACAATCCCATAAGAACCTGAGGACGATCAGTGGTTTGGCCCCCTCAGGCTCTCCAGGAAGGCCTCGTCGTGGAGCTGCCCGGGCCATCTGGGGGCCTCGTAGAGACCTCTCTGGCCGTCCTGGGGGCCTTGTGGGCCGTCTGGGTGTCGCTTGGAGAGGCTCTTGAGCTGTCCTAGGCCAGCTCGAGCAGTCTTGGTGTCGTCATGGTCGTCTTGGGCGGCGCCGTCCTGGAGGCCATCTCAGCCGTCTGGAGGTTGACAATCAGAGCGTGAACTACCTAGCCCCCGCTTTCGCTTCCGGGCAAAACCGAGTCATGCCACGCGCCTCGTCGTCAAGCGGCCTGACCAGCACAAGCCGTAGTTTGGCATCGCTTGGTATCTCTTTAATCAAGGGCAGAAAAAAAAACGCCCCTACCCTGGTTTACGAGGCGCTGTGCGCTGAAACTCCTGTGGGCTGACAGGGTAAACCCTGCGTGATGTGCCGCGTCCTGGCGGTTCTAGGCTTTGAGGGTTCCCAGGAGGTTTACAGACCACGCATTTGTATCCCAGGGTAGGGTCGTTTTTTTCATCTCTCAATTTAAAGCGAGGTTGGTCAGAAGCGAGGTAGGTTCGATTGCCAACTGGAAATGCGCGCTGGGACGCACTCTCAGAGGGGGGGGTCCCGCGCGAGCGCGCGCGAGGCGGAGAGGCAGCGGGTCGCCCCTGCAGAACACATTAGAGTGGGAAACGGCGGACCAGAAAAGCAGCAGCAAAAAAAACAGGGACCACAGGGACCTCCTCCTCCTCCTCCTCCTCCTCCTCCTCCTCCTCTTGCTCCCTCCTCCTCGGGAAGTTTCTCGGCTATGTTGTGCCAGGCAGCGTTCCTTCCCAACTTCTTGTCTTGCTTTTTTCGCACTGCAAAACTGTGATCCCACTCTCGCCTTACCTCCTCCTCCTCCTCCTCCTCCTCCTCCCTCTCCAACTCTCCTCCTCCTCCTCCTCCTCCTCCTCCTCCTCCAGAAGAACAATAAGAACAAAAACACAGGGACCACAGGGACGTTCTGCCGCGCCCGTGCCGTGCAGGCACGAGGGCGGACTCCGCCGTCGATAGCCCGCCCGGCTCCGACCGGAGCCCGCCTCGCGAGGCGACCGGGGTCCGTTCTGCCCCCCGGGCGCGTGCGCCTGCGGCCCCCGCGCGTCCGTTCTGGTGCACCCCTCGCGCACGCCGGCCCGCACACTTTTCCGCGGCCTCTTCCTCCTACTTGGGCCCCTTGCCCATATCCTCCCTCTCCTCCTTCTCCTCCTCCTCCCTCTCCTCCTCCTCCTCCTCCTCTTCCTCCTTCTGTTCCTGCTCTTCATGCCCCTCCTCCCTCCTCGCCTCCACGCGCGTCCTTCCTCCGTCGACCGAGGCGAACCGGAGCGAGCCTCTTCGGGTTAAAAGCCAGGCGGGCGACGCAGAGCTCTCACCGGGGAGACGGAGCACAGGCGGGCGGGGCCTCGGGCGGCCGGAGGGCGGGGCCGGGGCGCGGGCGGTGCCGAGGAGCTCGCGCAGGAAAAGGAACGCCTCGGACAGGAGCCGGAGGCGCAGATCCGGAGGACGCCAACCCGCACACAAGCCCTGATGGTCCGCTACCGAAAACTTCCGGTAGCGCTCCGCAGAGATCGGTCGCTACCGAAATACCGAAATGCAGCGCCCAATACCGGTATCAGAACGTTCCGAAATCCGCTATTTCAACGCCCTCGAACGAAGATCCGGTCGCTACCGAAATTCGGGGTGCGTCGAAATCGCTACCGAAAATCTCCGGTACCAGACCATCTGGGAGAGGTTCGCTCCGGGGAGGTCCGCTCTGGCGCGCTGGTTATAGGCAGCCTGCGAAGGCTTATAAGGGCCTCTCGCGCCGGTTGCTCCCGGGAGGGGGGGGGGGAGGACGCCAGGGGCTCCGCCCAGGGGCTCCTACCGGTTCCTCCGATTCGATTCGCGGGTCGCTTTCGGCGGCTTCCGATGTCGATGCGGGTCGGTTGCGAAGTCCGAGGTGGCCGCTGTCTCATCGGAGGCATGCTGTCTCGGGTCGGGCGAAAGGGGGGGATTGGGAAAGGGGGGGTTACGAAATTTGCTGCATGCAGCTGGTTTCGGCCTCACCGAGGGGCCCATTCCTCGATACATAGCCGCATCCGGCGCCGGGAGGCGCCGGGAAAATCAGCTACGTGAGCTGATTCTCAAACCCCCCCTTTGCTATCCCCCCCTTTCGCCCGACCCGACTGTCCTGCCGATCTCCGCCGATTCGGTGCGATTCGATGTCGGTGGCTTCCGAGTCCGATTCGGCTTCGGCTTCGGATTCCGATGTGGCCGCTGTTTCGCTGGATGCATGCCGTCCTGCAGATTTCCGCCGATTCGGCTTCTCCCGATTCGGATTCGTTCCGATAGCCGATCCGTCTTGTCGATTCGATTCTGGGCTCTCCTGCACCCCGCACTTCAGACGCATTGTGTTGTCACCAGGGATGGGCTCGTGCTGGTGCGTCTCGAGTTTCGTAGCAGCGTTCGGTACGCGTCTTGTTTTTTTCCGTCGTTGGCCGCTAGCGCGTATGTTGCCTTCTTGCTCGGGCGACCTCCTACGCTGTCCTCCCCGAGGGCAGAGTTCTGGCTGCAGCAGATGGTCAAGGCCAACCTGGTTCCCAACGAGGCCAGCTGCTTCCAGGGCGGGGTCTGACGGAGGGTCCGCTCGAGGGCATAGCGTTTGAGACCGTGGAGAGGATGCAGCGTTTTATTCTCCAATCAGCGCTTGCACTGAAGGGGTCGTAGCGAAAATTGAAAGATTTGGCGAAAGTGTCCCGCCGATTTTGGTGGCCGGCTGGGTTCCCGGGTTCCCGGTTCTGGGTTCCCAGTTTCTTGGTCGGATTTCGGTGGGGTCCAGGGTCCCGGGGTCCCTGTCGATCTCCGTATCGTTCTCTTCATCGATCCCATTTCAAACCATCCTTTGATTTGGGTTTTCTCTGGTGTAATTCAAGGCCACCCGCTTATTTTCATTTCTTCGGCCCACCCTCGACTGTTGATTCAAGAGTCGTTGGCCTGGTGTCGAAGCAGTTGTTCCCGTGTGGAGGTCGGAGGGTAGTGTGTCTTCGCCCGGCGTTCTCCCCGCGGGGTTCTGTCGGGGCCTAAGAAACGGGGGTCAGTGCAAACGGGGGTCAGCCAGAGCACTGGATCCTGCAGGATCCTGCGCATACCCTCTCTGGCTGACCCGGGTTAGCCAGCCGCTCGTGGCCGCGAGGCGGCCGCGCATATCGGCTGACCCGGGTTTGCGAAAGCCTACTTTGCAGTTTTTTGGTGTCCTGCCGACCCGGGTCTGGATTGTCAGGAGGGTCTGGATTCCCAGGATTGTCAGGAGGGAAAAAAGATGGGAATTGGGGGGGGGGGGAAGAAACAAAAAACAGAAACTATGGGACAATATGGGGAATCGTTTTATTTGTGTGTATTTGTTTGTGTGACCCAGGGCCCCTTCAGATTGACCCGGGTCAGAAGATCCCCGATTCTGAGCGCGCGGTTCCGTCGTCACCGCACGGGGCCAGGCCGCCGCACGGAGGCGTGCTCTGCAAGCGAGCGGCGTCGCCACGCGTCGGGGCTCGAGGCTGCAGGGCGGAGCACCCTCCTGCTCCCGCTCCTGTCTCCTCCTGCTCCCTCTCCAACTCTCCTCCTCCTCCTCCTCCTCCTCGTCCTCCTCCTCCTCCTCCTCCTCCTCCTCCTCCTCCAGCCCCCTCCTCGCGGCGGCAAAGAAGGAACTCCAGGAGGCAGAGGCGGCCGAGTTGGCTACCAGGACGCCAGACGACCTCCTTCGACGGGCCTTGGATGGACAGTCCCAGCGGGGCCGTGACGTCACAGAGCTTCGCGTGCAAGTGGCAGAGCTCAAAGAACAGTTTGACGCCAAGACTGATGAGCTCGAGGCCGCCACCGCTGAGTTGGCCATCGTGGCTTCGGAGGTGGCCACGGCACGAGCAGCGATTCTTGCAACAGGAGCTCGACCTGATGCGATCGCCAGCGGGGATCGTGGTGTTGATGATGCTGTTGCTCGCTTGGGGCGCATCGTCAACAGCGCGGCCGCGGTCCCTGCAGGGAACGAGGGCACCTACCTCGAGCCGCTCAGCAAGCACTACAAGGAGCTGCGCCAGACCATCGCGCAGCACCGCCAGGGCGCGGCGACGCAGCCCGCGGGCCCACGCGCAGCAGTCTCGGCAGCGCCCGTGGCAGCCCAGACCATCGCACAGCACCGCCAGGGAGCGGCGACACAGCCCATGGCCCCATGCGCAGCAGCCTCAGCAACACCCATGGCAGCATCGCGCGTCAACCCACATCCTTGGGACGCCGCAGTCCTCAGCGAGGATAAGGGGTCGAGAGACGACCGCAGGCAGCTAGCCTGCTACTCGTCCTCATCTCGGCGCCCTGCCGTGTGCACGAGGGCCACCCGTTCGACATCGTGCCGCGCCAGCGTCAGGATGGCACCGTGCGTTTGCTGGCTAGGGCGAAGGGAGCGCCCTATGTCAGCCACCACATTCGTGTTGCGAGGAACCGTGGTCATGCAGTTTTAGCTGGATGTGCTGACACAGGGGTCACCGTCTGGACTACGCAACGTCACGGGACCGGGCAGTTGCACACTTATTGCGACGACAATGTGGGCTGAAGATGTGGAGCACAACGTATGCATTCCTCATTCGGATCCCGTTTCGCAGCTGGACAGTTTTGATAATCTCTGGCGATGCGAGCAGCAGGTCCTGGACACGCTTCTCAGCACCAGCACCTCGCATGTCGCCGCAGGGTCGCCCGTGCGCATGGCGTCGTCGACGGACGAGCCGACCTCCGCCTCGCGCGTTCGGCGTTCGCGAGGCTCCCCAAGCCCGCTGCGTGCGCTGACCGGGTCAGGTGCCCCTGCCGAGGGGGTGCTCGATGCGGCCTGGTCTGGTTACGATGCTGCGTCGGGGTGTGCAGGACTGGGCAGCGCGACGAGGCGGATAAACCTTGCCAGTGCGCTCCCTGGCGATCACACGACCGACGATGATCAATGGAGTTTGATACGTCACCTCAGCACCTACTCGCGCCAGTGGGCTGGAGATCATATCGCCTGGGAGGACCTCGTGGCCGATGGCGACTGGCTGTGGTGGTGCATTCCTTACGCCGAGCTTCTCATATCTAAAGATGAGGCTCTCAGCGCCTGCGCTGCCGACCCCGCTTCTCTACGTGGCCATCCTGGGCGCGCGCGCCTCTACGCGTCATTTGAGAGCAGGGAGGAGATCCGCCAGCACATCATCCGTTACCAGAAGTTAAACGACCGCGACCGCGCCAAGTGGCGCGAGCTGCCGTCGAGTCGCCTGCGCCGTGTGCGCGACGCCCGCCTGGCCATCGCTTGCGAGCACGCGGGCCAGCCCTATGCCGGCCTCCTAGTCATGGAGGCGACGCGGCAGTTCGAGACGGCGCTCCAGATGATCGCCATCAACAGGGATCTCTTTCCGCCAGACGGGCCACCGCTACCGACCGCTGGAGTCGCTGCGGCCACCATGGAGGATGTTCCCATGAGCGACGAGCAGGGCGGCCAGGACATGGGCGCCGATGACGCCGACGCGGACACCACCAACCTGATGCAGGTAAAGGCCTCATCTACTGGGCTACTGGCGGTGGAACACCATCGTCGCCGTCAGCGCCCCTTCCCGCGCACTGCGTGCGTGGATCTCGGCAGGGCTTCGATTCCCCGGCGCCAGCGGCGACCAGGTGCTATGGCCTCATTCAGCAGGTCAGGATGGCCGCAGATGCAGGACTTCCTGGGCCAGATGCGTCGCGTTCAGGCGGTGGCTGGTCAGGAGCTACACCTTCAAGGCCATCGTCGGCTTCTCGCTGCAGAGCGCCTGAGGCGAGGCTGGCAGGCCTTCGTCAGTGACGCTCAGATCAGTGATGACGGTAAGACCCTGGGTGGAGTTGGGCTTTTCGTTCGGAGGCATATCAACGCGGCACCGTTGCAGGCGTTCGCTGCCGCGCACGAGCTCATCCCAGGGCGCAGTATGGTCATGATGATTCAGTCCGGGATGCGCGGTGGCCCCATTGTCGGCTCGACGCGCCTGGGGCAGGGGCCCCGCTTGAGCGGCGTCAACGTGCGCTACCTCCGCACCGTTGGTTAGCGCCTCAGCTGCTACGCCGCGCCGTTTGCCATGGCAGGTGACTGGAACATGCCGCCATAAGTGTTGCACATGTCAGACTTTCTATTGCGGCTGCGGGCCGCGGCAGTCGCTTCCGAGGAGGGCGCTTACAAGGGCCCCGCCACAGCCAGCCACTCGACGTTGGACTACTGGCTTTCCTCCGACTTTCTCGCTGCCACCATGCCGACGCCATCGCGAGTTGGCGGGTTCCCACCTCGGCAGCGCTATCCCATATGCGCGGAGATTGGGCCGCGGCCGCGCAGCCAGCGCCTATGCCAACTTGTCAAGCCGCATGTGCTGCCACCCAAGCCTAAGGGGAAGCCTCTGGGTGGTGATGAGGCGCGACCTCAGTGAACTGGATCCTGCTCATGCGAGACGATTCTGAGCAGGGCTTCGGGCAGGCGCAGCACCATCGTGAGCGCCCCGGGCACCTGGCCGCCAGCCTGTACCAGGGCGTTGGGGAGGAATTGATTGCGATGTTTGACCTTGGCGCCAAGCAGGCAGCTGACTGCAGCGGTCGGGCCACCGGTCCCGTTTAGAAGTATACCACCGCAGGAGGTGCCTTGGCTCGGCAGCAGCCTTCGGGGACACAGCAGACACGGGCGTTGCGCACTCTGCAATCGTATGTCTATGGTCCTCGTGTCTTGCATTTGAAGCACAACGAGCGAGCCTGTGCACGCACCTGGGGTCATTTGGCTGAATTTTTGGGTGTTGTCGGTAAAAGTGGTCGCCTGCGGCCCCATATTGATGCCCCGTTGGTCAGCATCGCAGTTCACGTGCTCACACGCACCGCTACACAGCCCGTCACTACGTACCCGCAAATACTGCAGTTCCTTGGTGACTTATTCGGTAAGGCTGCTCGGCATGAAGAGCATCGGTAAGGCTGCTCGGCATGAAGAGCATGAAGACCAAGCCCAAGGGCTGGCAGCTATCAACAGTGGTGGGCCCAAATGGTATCTCCAGCTTTCCAAGAGACATCGTGACCTCGCAACGAGAAGCCTGGGGTCGTACCTGGGATGGCCCCAATGAGGTCCCTCTGGATGTCGATGTTGGGCCACTCCAGGGACATGAAGCTGGCCTGGGTGAACTAGCCGACCTACTTCAGCAGGGCCCGAGGTACCCCCCATTGCAGATCAAGGATTTACGGGATGGTGCCATTAGATTTCCATCCAGCACGGCGGTCGGGGCTGACGGGTTCCGCCCGCGCCATTGGGCCCTCGCCAGCAACGGTGCACTTTCCCTCCGTGGGTACCTGCTCTACTTGTGTGAATATGGGGGTGCTTGGCCTACTCTGTTGCGGCGCGCGCACATCATCTTACTCGCCAAACCGTCTTGGGGATGCCGGCCGATTACACTGCTTCAGTCGGTCTATCGTCTTTGGGGAAAGGCGCGATTGGATCGGGTCCGCGGCTGGATTTGGCGTCTTGGGAGACCGTGCGTCGCTCTTGGGGCGCAAAAAGCGGCGACCGACGCGGCAGCCCTATTGTTGGTCCATGCGGAAGCGGCGGAAGTAGGCGCGGGGGGGGGGCGTCACCATCCAAGCCATTGTTGATATCGAAGAGTGCATCGATCGGATCCGTTGGCGGTCGCTGGCAGCGGCGGTGGCAAAGCGTCATGTCTTGCTCGGCTGCTTGTTCTAGTGCTGCAGATGTACAGATCGCCGCGCAGGATTTCGTGGGATGCGTCGTTCTCTGAGCAGATCTGGGCCACCAGAGGTGTACTACCTGGCTCTCCTATGGCCATGTTATGTTTGAGATGCGTGATGTTGGAGCCGTTCGATGTAATGTATGCCAGCACAGATTATCTTCAGGATCTTACATTTTGCACGTCCACGATATTACGATTACCATCATGGACCCCCAACATAAGATAGTCGAGTCGGCCGTCACCTTTCTTTCGTCTCTCGTGTCGACTCCGGAGACCATGGGCCTCACCCCAGCCAAGCACAAGATGACGGTCACCTCGACGTCGTCGCACTTTGGGAAGAAAGTCGTCTGTCGTCCCCGACAGCTCGGGTATATGTGTCTTTCGGCCCTGGGAGCCTTGGATATTGAAGTCGCTGCTGGGCGTCGGCTGGAATTCACCAGGTTGCGTCCTCGCATCGCCAAGACGCGAGCCCGGATGCCCAGGTTATCGGTTGTTAAGAAAGCTGGCGCTCTGGTCACCCGGTTTTCTAGATAGGCTTTACCGCCCGCACTTGTCCAGCAGATGCGAGTCGTCATGAGAGGCACGTGGTGCACTCCAGGGGGCCACTGCCTCGGTCTGGTTGTCGGCGTGTGTCCAAGGCGCCTCCGTGGGAGATGGCCCGCAGGTCCATTGTTGGGCCCGGCCCGTCTATCAGTGGACCCCTTCTGGTTCGTGACCCGTGCACCATTCGCGACGTGTGGCAGAAGGGGTGGAAGAGGCAGATCTTCCGAGTACTTCGCTCCAAGAAGCGGTGGGGGCAAGTTGCAGGTACTGCGGGAGCGATGTTGCTCTCCCTTCGCGCAATGGGATGGAGGTCGGTCTCGGCCTTTGTCGTGGTCACATATTCAGGTGACATGCCCGACTTCCGCATCGATGCGCCGCTCAGTGTGCGGGAATTGGCGAGAGTTGCTGCTCTTCGTAAGTTGCGGGCCCAGTGGGCCACGCGCATCAAGATCGCCGACGACTGGATGATTCCCAAGGAACCCATCGGCTACTGGATTGAGCCCGTCCTGAAGCTACTCCACCACGCCCCTGAGGTCCCCGATGGCGCCAGCGACGACAGTTGGCCCGAGGACGACGAGGTTGCTCCAGAGGCCCAGACTTGGGCCCCCACCTAGAACGAAAGTGTCATGTTGAGAACGATTGCGGCTCTGCAAGCACGGGTACAAGGGTGAGAACGATTGGGCCTGAGAACGACTGTGCCATGCTGAGAACGATTGGGCCCCCAGCCGGCTCTACAAGCATGGGTCTGCGGAGACCCCAAAGTGCCCATGTTGTGATCATGAGTATTGCTCACCATATCACATCATATGGGAATGTCCGGGTCGTGAATAGCAGCGGCTGGCCGCTTTAGGCGACGCCGACTTGCGAGGGTTCCCTGCGAGGACCCACGGCTCGTGGTTTTGTGCTCGTGGGCTACCGTCTCGCTCGTGCTTCCGTGTGCTACAGCCTCGAGACGACAGTGACCGTCGGCACGTTCGCTACGGAGCATTGGAAAACGTCACTGGCGACATTTACACAGACGGTGCCTGCAGGAAGGCGTGGTTCTGGCCCGAGGCGTCGCATGCGGGGTGGGGGTTCGTCAAGTACACGTCCTCGATTGAGCTCATGCCGTTCGGTGCCCTCTCAGGTCCCCTTCGGAGCTCACCACGAGCTGAACTTCATGCGTTCCTGGAAGTCCTTGGTGTGTGTACACCCCCGTGCATGTACACGCGGATTACATGGGGCTCGTCGAAGGTTTGGTCTGGGGCCCCAGGTATACCACGGGCCCTAGACGGCCGGATGCCGATTTATGAGCTAAAATCCAGAGAAAAATGATGATCACGGTGGCCTTGGAGAGGCCATTCAGGTGTCACATGTTCGGGGCCACCAGAGGGGCGACTCGATCAGTGCGAGGGCCAGCAGATGGACCGACCTCGCTGCTAGATTTGGTAGAGATTGGCATGCCCCCTCTCGTCTTCAGATTCGCGCGATGAGCCTGGCTCTTCGCTCCACGCGCCGAGTGTTGCATTGGATTGTTACAGCGCGTCTGCATCGTGCCAGTTTTGGGAGGACCGAGACGCGTGCTCGTACCAAGCGGGTCTCACGTCGACGGCGAGCCAGTCAGGCGGCCACTCCTCCTACTCCTCCTCCTGTTCCTCCTCCTCACTGGCACCAGCACCTCCCTGAGGGCTGTGGGTTCGTTCGCTGCACATACTATAAGAAGGGAGCGAGGACTGAATAATCCAGGCGCAAGCTAATGGCCACCACGTGTAATGCGAGGTTATACCAGGCGGTGCGAGCAGAGTCCGACTCCCCCCCGAAGTCTAGGTTTTCTGCGGTTCGGTCTGTGCCTGAGCCCCCCCGGGGACCAAGGCAGCGGGGGGGAGCCGCCGCCCACAGCCTCGTCTATCGAGGCTGTACGCCACGCTCGGGCCACCACGGCCCACGGACCTTCTCGTCAGCTCGGACCTGGCTCCCCGGGACTCCAGGGACGGGGACGCGGAAGGGGAGGAAGCGGGAAGCCTGCAGCTTCTTACAGGAGCCATTGTCCCAGCGGCAGCGTGTCACTTGCTCTCCGATTGTTGTCACTTGCGCGGCTGACAGTTTCGAGCTTGCTGCTGCCACCGGGCGAGTCAGCTTCAGGGAAGGCGCCCCGCCCCGTCGAGGCGATGTCGACCCCTCGGCGACCCGTCCGCGTGAGGGGCCCGCTTGTCTCCCCGACCGCAAGAGACAACGCACCGGGATCGGCAGAAACGATCGGCCCAAGGAGGCTGACTACACAATCCCTGCCGCCTTCGTCCCAAGGACGAGCATCGTGCCTGCTGTGGCCGCCTGTGGCCACCGTTTGTGGGTTGTTCCAGGGTATTGCGTCCTATGCGTGCATTGCGGATTTTATTCCACGAGGAGTGCGGGTCACCTTCTTATAACAAGTGACGCGGACGAGAATCGCATTTCTGATAGGGCTGCCCGCAATCGGAATTGCTTCTTTCTTGCCGCCACCCTGCCGACGAAGGGCGGGATGGATGTCGTGTTTTTTTTCCGTGCCCAGGCCTTTGCGGGCCACGGATCCCGAAGTTCACTGGCTTCGGTTCCCTTTTGAGCCCAGCCACGCAGGGCCTGTTGTGCACGAAACCCCTTAGTGCCTGGCGGCGGCCCGCTTCATATTGCATATTTCGCATAACTACAAAACAAGATTGTGTTCCGCGCCCTGGCCGTGATCCTTCGGGTGGGCTGGTGTGTGCTCGGAACCTCGAGGGAGGCCCATTTGGCCCCCTCTCAACTGTTGTGCCCGCCTGTGCTTCAGACGCGGCGGCGACAATGCAGAGTCTTATCCTCCTCCTCCTCCTCCTCCTCCTCCTCCCTTTCCTCCTCCTCCTCCTCCTCCTCCTCGTCCTCCTCGTCCTCCTCCTCCTCCTCCTCCTCTGCTCTCTCTGCCTCCTCTTGCCCCCGGCTCCTTTTTTGCCTCTGCCCTGGCCACCTCCTCCCGGTGGCCATTCGATGTTGAAGTTGGCTTAGAAGGACCCCCGAGGGGGAAGGGTGGAGGAGTAGGACGGGGTGGGTCAGGTGGGGCGTCTCCCAACGGTCTCGAGGGGGTTTGGAGGAGGGTGGTGTATGATGATGCCGATGATGAGGATGGGGATGATAATGATGAGTATGATGAGGATGAGGATGAGCATGCGGATGAGGATGAGGATGAGGATGATGCGGATGAGGATGATGATGCTGCTGTTGATGATGATGATGTCGATGATGCTGCCCATGATGGTGATGATGCTGCTGATGCTGAGAATAATGAAGGTGATGATGGTAGTGGAGGTGGAGATGATGATGATGATGATGATGATGATGATGATGATGATGATGCTGATGATGATGATGATGATGATGATGATGAGGATGATATGGAAAATGAGGAAGAGGAGGAGGAGGAGGAGAGAAGGACGAGGAGAAGGAGGAAAAGGAGGATGAGGGAAGGATAGGGGAGGAGAAGGAGGAACAGAGGAAGCGGGAGAGGCGGAGGAGGAGGAGGATCGGGAGACGAGATAAGGAGCTGTTAGAAGAAGCAGGAGGAGGAGAAGGG
The DNA here is from genome assembly GCA_963575745.1 of Prorocentrum cordatum. Taxonomy (NCBI): domain Eukaryota; class Dinophyceae; order Prorocentrales; family Prorocentraceae; genus Prorocentrum; species Prorocentrum cordatum. The sequence continues at coordinate 144,699 of CAUYUJ010018543.1, forward strand.
GGAGGAGGATGAGGAGGAGGAGGAGGAGGAGACGAAGGAGGAGGAGGAGGAGACGTTGAGCCCAGCCCCCCAGTCGCTGAGACGGCGCATGCCTGGAGAAGCTGCCGCAAAGGTCGTGATCTTGGCCCGGGCACTGGAAGAGGTGCCAACTCGGCCCCGAGACTGCCTCCGCGGACTCGAGAGCAGTCGTCGGGTCGGGCCCAGCGCTCCGTTCGTCGGGGCGCGAGGAGCCGGCAGCCCGACCCCGACACTCTTGTCCGTCGAGGCCGAGCTGGTTTTTGGCCATCCGCTCGGCCCCGAAACTCTGCTCCCAACCATCCTTTGGTGTTGGGTCCTCGTTTCGAAGAGGCAGCGCCCCGCGTCCCACCTTCCTTCCTCCTCCCCCTCCTCCCTCCTCCCCCTCCTCCCTCCTCCCCCTCCTCCCTCCTCCCCCTCCTTGCCTCTGCTCTCGGCACACCTCTCACCCGTTTCGAAGAAGCTCCTCGAGGGGGTGTGCCAATTCGGAAAGGAGGCAGTCGAGTGTGTTCGTCAACTCGGGAGGAGGCCGTCGATGGGGGTTTGTCAATTCTGAATGAGGCCGTCAGCGG
>CAUYUJ010018543.1:145385-150385 GCA_963575745.1 Prorocentrum cordatum
GGGAGGATGAGAAGGGGAGGGGGAGGGGGAGGAGGAGGATGAGAAGGGGGAGGGGGAGGGGGAGGAGGAGGTGGAGGGGGAGGAGGAGGAGGAGGAGGAGGAGGAGGAGGAGGAGGAGGAGGAGGAGGAGGAGGAGGAGGAGGAGGAGAAGGAGGAGGGGGAGGAGGGGTGGGGAGACTCCCTCCGTTTTCTTATGCTCCCTCCCCGCTTCTTGTTCAAACCGTCTGAGGTCCTGCACGCCCCAGGTGCATTCCGCGCTCACGGTCTGCTTTTGTCCAATCGGGGGGGGCCCTCCACCCCCCCCCCACCCCCCCCCCCCCCCCCCCCCCCCCACCCCCCCCCACCCCCCCCCCCCCCCCCCCCCCCCCCCCCCCACCCGCGCCCGTCGCCAAGCCCCACCCACCCCCTGCTTTTCTTTCGCTCCCTTTCCGCGTCGCCGCCTGCCGCAAGCCTGAGCGGCCTGCTCCACGTCCGTGTCCTCCCTGCGGTTCCTGTCCACAGCCACTTCTTACTCTCAGATGCCCCAGTCGAGAGGTCACCATGGGCTCGCTGATTAACGCGTGTGCTGAGGCTGGGAAGTTGAACAGGGCTGAACGCATTCTGGAGGCAATGACCGAGGACACTTGGCCATCATAATTCTGGCAGTGCGAGGATGCTGTATGTTGAGGTGGATGATGTGGATGAGCTGCGAGGGGAAACTAGCTATACTATTCGTTGGTGCTCGTCATCATGTGCACGTGCGTGCATCCGATACATATATATATGCATATGTATGTCTTGCCGCATACATATGTTTATAGTCACATTTATAATCAGAGAGATAAAAGAGATAAGTGGAGAGAGAGATAGAGAGAGGGAGAGATACATCCAACGAACGTAAGAGTGCGCGTCTGTGTGTGTAGAGGGAAGCGGCGATATATATATATATATATATAGAAAAAGAGAGAGAGACGGAGACAGACATTCCGTGCGAGTGCGCGCGCATGCGCGCGTGAGTGTCTGTGTGTGTATGCGCGTGCGCGTGCGCGTGCGCGTGTGTGTGTGTGTGTGTGTGTGTGTGTGTGTGTTTGTGCGTATGCGTGCGTGTACGAGTGTGTGTGTGTGTGTGTGTGTGTGTGTGTGTGTGCGCGTGTGTTTGTGCGCGCGTGCCTGTGCGTGTGTGTCGATCGGGCTTTTTTGCCTCTGGGCGATTACGGCCCCAGTCCCGCACCACCTCTGCCCCGCTGCCACTGGCAGCAGTGGCCGTGCACCACCTGCCGCTTCCCTAGAAGACTCGTCGTGCCGCAGGGCCCGCGGGGCCTGCCTCGTGATGTGCTCCGCACACATCCGGGATCGGCCCCCTCCTACGCCGCCCTGGCACGCCGCCGCGGGCTCGACGCGATCTGAACTGCGGCCCTTCCTCACGCCTGCCACTCCTCCAGATGAGAGGAGGAGGAGGAAGAGGAGGAGGAGGAGAAGTCGTGGAGAGGGGGAGGTGAAGGAAGAGGAGGAGGAGAAGGTGTGGACGAGGGTGAGGAGAAGGCGTGGAGGACGAGGAGGAGGAGGAGGAGGAGGAGAAGGGTGACGGAGGAGGAGGATCAGACGGCGTGGACGAGGGGGATGTAGATGCCACCCCCTACCAGGGGAAGGAGTTATTCCATCACTTTCCCTTCGCCCCAGGTTCCAGGTCAGAATCCCATGGTTAAGTCAGGCATGTCCCTCTACAGGGGGAACCTCCAAGAACAGTACAAACATGGTATGATGACGCGCGGGATCTCGGAGATTCTCGATCTGTGCTCACCCAGTCTTACCCTTGGCCTGGGGCCAGGTCTGCGCCGACCTTGTCGCGAGTCGTGATCCTGGAGGCGTCCCCGGTTCCGACCCAGGTGGCTTCGGCGTTTTGGCCTCTATCACTTCCTCCGCGCCCGACGTCTCCTGCTCAGTGATACTTGTGATGCTGACATTCTTGTCGGGGGCGGCCAAGAGCGGTGGGGCCCCACGGTGGGGGCGGCGAGGGGGAGGGGGTGGATACTTCAAGGCCAGGGCCATGATATCTTCTTGCATGGATTTCATGCCCCCCCCGTGTCATTTCAATGCATCCCCCTGCTCCCTCCATGGGCCGCGCGCGTGCTTCGGACCAGAATTCACGAACCCCTCTGGGACGCTCCCCTCTCGGACACCCCACGGGACACTTCCTACGCAGATCGTGATGACGTCGAACATGATCCATGGGGGTTTCTCAGTAGGGCTTAGGCGACCCGTCCTCCTAGGCGACCCGTCCTCCTCCTCCTCGTCCTCCTCCTCCCGCCTCCTCCTCCTCCTCCTCCTCCTCCTCCTCCTCCTTCCTCCATCTCCTCCCCCTGCCCCTCCTCCCCCTCCTCCTCCTCCTTCTCTCCTCCCTCCGCCTTCCTCCTCCTCCTCCCGCCTCCTCCTCCTCCTCCTCCTCCATCTCCTCCCCCTCCTCCTCCCCCTCCTCCTCCTCCTCCTCCTCCTCCTCCTCCTCGCCTACGGCCCCGGGGGGGGGGACCGTGCAACGGTCCACACTGGCGGTGACGCCGACAGTCACCGCCCACGACACGCGGCGTCTTCGTCGATGCGGCCAGCAGCGCCCGCCCTTCTTTCGTTTTTTCCCCTGCACACGGAGGGACGAGGACGGCCGGCGCGCCGTGGGCCTGGGCGGGATGCCGAGAGGAGGGAGGAGGAGGAGGAGGAGGAGGAGGGGGAGGAGGAGGAGGAGGAGGAGAGGAGGAGGAGGAGGAGGAGGAGGAGGAGGAGGAGAAGGAAGGAGCAGGAGGAGGAGGAGGAGGGGGAGGGAGGAGGAGCAGGAGGGGAGGACGAGGAGGAGGCGCAGGATGAAGGAGGAGCAGGAGCAGGAGGAGGAGGAGCAGGAGGAGGAGGAGCAGGAGGAGGAGGAGGAGGAGCAGGAGGAGCAGGAGGAGGAGGAGGAGGAAGTGCTGCTCTCTCAAACCGCGCTCGCCTCTGGTGCGTCGGGGGGGGGGGCGCGCACAGGACGGGCAGGGCGGGAGGGCTGCCTTCTGAGAAGGCACCTTGCATGTCAGAAGCCTGCCTGCCTTTAGGACGACTTCCTCGAAGTGGAGGGTTTCTCCGAAGGGCTTAGGCGACCCGTCCTCCTCCTCCTCCGGCTCCTCCTCCTTCCCTTCTCGCGTCCTCCCCTTCCCCCCTCCTCCTCCCTCTCCACCTCTCCTCGACCTCCCACTCCCTCCTCCTCCTTATCCTCCTCCATCTCTTATCCTCCCTCTCCCTCCTCCTTCACCGCCTCTTCCCCCCCATAATTCCTCCTACTCCTCCTCCTATGCTCCGACTCCTTCCCTCACCTCGTACTCCCTCCTCCCTCCATCCTCCTCTTCCTGCCTCTCATCATCCTCCTCCTCCCTCCTTCCTCCTCTTCACCTTCCTCCTCATACCATCCCTCGCTCTCCCCCCGACCCTCTCCTCATCTCTTACCTCCTCCTCCGCCAACTCACCTAGAATCACTCCTCCTTTTCCTCCTCCTCCTCCTCTCCTCCTCCTCCTCCTCGGGGCCGCCTACGGGCCTGGGGGAAACCGTGCACTTCGAAGCTGGTACGAGACGCACCGATCTCTTGTAAGACTCCCCCTGCCTTCTGAGAAGGCTATCCCTCGCGCCCAACCCCTGACCATCATCGGCTCAAAGCGTGTCCCCGCAGGGCGATTTTCCGAGCCACGTCTAGCCGCGGCGACGGGAACCTGAAGAAACGCCCAATGACTTCCAACAAAAACGACAATGTCGACAATGTCTCCCCCTCCTCCTCCTCCTCCTCCTCCTCCTCCTCCTCCTCCTCCTCCTCCTCCTCCTCCTCCTCCCTCTCCTCCGGTCGCCTACGGCCCCGGGGGGGGGGACCGTGCAACGGTCCACACTGGCGGTGACGCTGACAGTCACCGTCTACGACACCGGCGTCTTCGTCGATGCGGCCAGCAGCGCCCGCCCTTTCTTTTGTTTTCCCCCCCTGCACACGGATGGACGAGGACGGCCGGCGCGCCGTGGGCCTGGGCGGGATGCCGAGAGGAGGGAGGAGGAGGAGGAGGAGGAGGAGGAGCAGGAGGAGCAGGAGGAGGAGGAGGAGGAGGAGGAGAGGAGGAGGAGGAGGAGGGCAGGAGCAGGAGGAGGAGGAGGAGGAGAGGAGCAGGAGGAGGAGGCAGCAGGAGCAGGCAGGAGGAGGAGGAGGAGGAGCAGGAGGGAGGCAGGAGGAGCAGGAGGAGGAGGAGGAGGAGGAAGTGCCGCTCTCTCAAACCGCGCTCGCCTCTGGTGCGTCGGGGGGGGGGCCGCGCACAGGACGGGCAGGGCGGGAGGGCTGCCTTCTGAGAAGGCACCTTGCATGTCAGAAGCCTTCCTGCCTTTAGGACGACTTCCTCGAAGTGGAGGGTTTCTCCGAAGGGCTTAGGCGACCCGTCCTCCTCCTCCGCCTCCTCCTCCGCCTCCTCCTCCTGCTCCTCCTCTTCCCTCCTCGTCCTCCCTCCTCCTCCTCCTCCTCCTCCTCTCTCCTCCTCCATCCTTCGCCTCCCCCTCCCTCTCCTCCTCCTCTTCCACCTCCTCCTCCTCCTCCTTCTCCTCCTCCTCCTCCTCGGGGCCGCCTACGGGCCTGGGGGAAACCGTGCACTTCGAAGCTGGTACGAGACGCACCGATCTCTTGTAAGACTCCCCCTGCCTTCTGAGAAGGCTACCCCTCGCGCCCAACCCCTGACCAACATCGGCTCAAAGCGTGTCCCTGCAGGGCGATTTTCCGAGCCACGTCTAGCCGCGGCGACGGGAACCTGAAGAAACGCCCAATGGTTTCCAACAAAAACGACAATGTCGACAATGTCGCCTTTGTCGCTGCGTGCCATCATCCTTCGCGAACTCCCTCCCCAGAGCTCTCTGGGGGTCTCTGGAGGTCTCCAGGCACCTGAGGTCTCCAGAGGTCCCAGGAGACCTCCGGAGGCTTCCAGAGGTTCAAGGCAAAGAGGGCCGACAAAGTGCGGAATCCTCGAGGATCACCGAGAGC
>CAUYUJ010018543.1:155385-185385 GCA_963575745.1 Prorocentrum cordatum
TCTCAGAAGGCCTTCTCCTTCTCACTTCCCCCCTCGCTCGCCGCCGATACACATCCTCCTCCTCCCACATGGTGTTTACCTCGTCCTGGCGTTGGTCCCAGCGGCGTGCGCCGTCGCCCCTCCTTCCCTGCCTCCAGCCCGTGGCTCGTCCGAGCCCATCGACTTGTGCCCGTGGCCGATGTGCCGCCAGCGCCTCTAGCCTAATCCCTAAGTCGGGAATGTTCCTCTACAGAACAGGAGGAAGATTCAAGAACTGAACACGTAGTCTGGCGACGATGTGTCGTGCTCTTTTGACTATTTTGGATTTTATTTCCTCCAGAATTCACCTGTAGGAGGACGTGCCCGACCTCACTCTTGCCTATCCTGTCGACCACAGCAGGCGCGACCACGCGGCCGCCGGTCCTCTGTCATCCCGCCTCACCCGCTTTGCATACACTCCCTGTCGTTGATGCTTCTGGACTCCCAGATCCCAATCTATTCTAGCCGTCTTCCTACTTCAGGTGTCGAGTGGTTCTTCCTCTTCTCTCCTTTCGTGGGGGCGGGCGGTAGCCCGGTCTGCATTCAACGCCTCCTTGCTTATGGCTCTACCTTCTTCTGCCGACCGCTGGGTACCGCGGCCTTCAGGCCCCGACAGATAGTGTCCGACACAGAAAGCATGTCATGCAGAGCATGTCATACGGAGCATGCAATCATCCTCTGGCGAAGCAGAGTGCGCTCAGCTTGTACAGATAGCAGGCGTAAACACGACAACGCATGTTTACATATCGCTTGCATGGCATGCGTAAGAGTCAGTACGCAAACACCTCGTCCACACATGCATTTGTAATTTACAGAGACAACAATACAGGCACATCGTTGTAGCGAGAAGCAACACGATACACACTTCGACCCCGCTTGCGGCAACCGCCCGACGCTCTTGTCAGATGCGACGTTTTCTCTGTTGCCCGCGGTGCTCTGCGGTGGAGCCGCACCGCACGTCACTCCTCGAGACATGGCGACTGCGCACCGCCAGCAGGAGGAGGAGGAGCGGCACGAGGGCGGGAGCATGTGGGCGCCGGAGCACGCTAGTATCAGGGGAGGAGGACCCGCGAGGCGGGCCTGCGCGGCTGAGACGGCTGCTCGCGCAGGTGTGGATGCTCCGGATGAGGAGAGAGGGCTTCGCCCTCACCCCCATGACCTACAACCTGTTCATCCACGGCTGCGCCCAGGCTCGCCCGAGCCCCTGCTCCCGCCGGGGCGTGCCGAGGGAGAGGAGCGACAGCGCGGGGTCGGGCGTGTTTGTTGTTGGTTCACCACCCACCACCCACCAACCCACCCCAACCCAACCCGAAGGCTCAGATTTACCCTCGATTTCTAGTGGGGGGGGGTCCGGGAACATCGAAAAAACACACATGGAGCCCATTCCCCCCCCAACCCGAAATTCGGGTCTTCGGGTTGGGTTGGGGTGGTCTGGTAGGTAGTCATTGGTGTTGTGCGGGCTGGTGGGGTGGGGAGTTCCCGGGAGCTGGTATCACGGCCACATCCGCCGCGTCTCGGTCCAGTTTACCCGTCCGCGACCCCGTGGATGTGGGGCGGATCAGTGCGGATGCTCAGCCCAGCTCGAATCCATGGGATCTCGCCTCGTTACCCAGACCTCCACGGCATGGATATGGATGTTTTCGTCGTGGCTCACGAGTGGTGGGGGCGGGTGTGTAAAGGGGGGGAGGGGCGTCTTCTGTGTGTGGCGAAGGCAGCCCCGCCTCATGATGTTACGCTCCTTCTTTCTCCCCGTCGCCCATCTGCCTCCTCCCTTCTTGCCTCCTACTGTGGTCAGACGGAAACAGGCTGCTTTTCAAGTGCAACCAGAGATTTGTGCACTCATGCGTATATGCACATTTGTGGAAATATATCCAGGTGCCTGCGGCAAACTGTGCCACCTTGCTTGTGCAACAGCGTACCAGGATTGAGCTTGAACTCAGGAACAGCTTGACTCCGCCGAGCTGTCTGAACTGAGGCGGGTCGCAAGCCCGACCTCGTCCTCGTCCGCGCGGCGGGAGTGAGGTCGAATTCACGTCCTGCGACAGTTCAGCGAACGGTCTCAATGGGGGCGCGTCGCACATTCAGGCTCGTCTTCGTCCACGCGGTGGAAGCGAGGTCGAATTCATGCCCCGCGGCAGTTCAGCGAACGGTCTGATTTGTGGCGCGTCGTTAACTCGAGCTCGCCTTCGTTCGCGCGGCAGGAAGGAGGTTAAGTTCACGCCCCACAGCAGTTCAGCGAGCCTTCTGAATTGGAGCGCTTCGTGAGCTCGACCTCATCTTTCTTCTCCTTTCTCTTCCTTCTTGAATGAGGATTCGATGCTTATCTGGCGCCTCTTGAGGGCTCACCAGGGGCCTCTTAGGGACGTTGAGGGGGTCCTGGGTGATCTGCTAGGGGCCTTGTGGAGGCTTCCCGGGGGCCTCCTCGAGCCGCTCGGGGGAGCCTTGGAAGAATCGGGATGCCTCTCGGGAGCATGTTGGGGGTCTTGGAGGCAATGTTGTACGGAAAGGCTTTCACTGCCAGCTCGATGTTTCTTGCCTTGGGCCGCACCCGGGGCCTTTCTTGGGGGCCTCGTGGGCCGTCTCTGGGCCTCTTGGGTCATCTTTGGACCTCTTCGAAGGTCTTTGAGGCATATCTGGCCGTCGTGGGGGCTCCTGGGCCATTTTGAAGATCTCTTGGGGCCTCCTAGGGCTGGCTTTGATCTGTCTTGGGGACCGGCGGAGGCCGTCTTACGTTTCGGGAGTTTGCAACAAGTCCAGCGCGTTGAATCATAACCCTGATGAGCTCACGTATCCACAAGCTGCTTTCCCTTGTCCGATGGTGTGCGTGTGTGAGTTGACTCTGTCCCACGGTAATCTACTGATCGCGAGGTTGTTTCTGCTCTCTTTCTCCCAACCATCCTGTGGTGTTGGGTCCCCGTTTGGATGACACAGCGCCCCGCGTTCCTGACCTGCTCCTACTGCCCCTGCTTGCCCCTCTTCCCTCCTTCCAGCCCTGCCTCCGTAGCCATTTTGGCTCAGGCACAAGGGGCCCAATGCGCGCAGATCCTTCTTTAGGCTCAGGCGCGCCATGGGCCCTGCCTCGCCGCCTCGGCGCGGCGTGCTTGTGGCTATCCGCAGCTCTGGTATCCTTTCTGTGAGACGCGGGTCGGCTAAGGGCGGGGCAAAGGTGTCAAAGTCAGGTTCGATGTCATCCTGCTACATGTCTTTGGCGTTCGTGCATGTCCGTGGGATGCATCTTCCCCGGTTCACGGCGCCTCACAGTGCACAGTGGTGGTCAATGTTGTCTTTTGTTGCTGGCATGGTGCTTTATGTTTTCGTCCCCGCTCTCCCATCACAGTGCATGTCACGAAGTTCGTCTACTCCTTGTTCGGGAACCCGCGGGGATTTTGGCTGAGCCTGGCCAGCGCAAGGCAGACGTAGTCTGTTTCGTTATTGTGTCAGTTTCTTTGTTTGGCTGAGCCTGGCCAGCGCAAGGCAGGCGCATGTTGGGCTGTCTGGAGTGGTGTGCAATAGTGGCGAAACACATTCCGAGGAGCCTGAGCAGTTTTATTTGTTTGGGATGCTGTGCTATATTGGTGAAACGGCAGTCAGGAACTGGCGCATTTGCCTGCTCTTCGTGCGTGTCGGTATCGTGATCGTGGCGGTCGGGGGCGTGGTGGTTTCCAAAGCAGTGTTTTTCCAACGGCAATAATTTACATGACGAGTAGCCACCACATGTACATGGTGTTGATCGCCCCCTGGCCTGAGCACGCAGTCTATGTGCCCATGCCTGCGTCTGCCCCATCTGGGCGCACCACTCACATGCTTCGCGGTCCCATGGGGAGCTTTACCGAATGCCACACTGGCTGCGCTCGCTTGGCGCGACCGCACCCAGTTCCGCGCATCCCTCACACGCTTCTTGGCCACATTCGGAGCTCCACCAGGGGCCCCAGTGGTTGCGCTCGCGTGGCACCACCGCGCCCATTTCGGCACATTTTTCACACGCTTCGTGGACCCACAGGAAGCTCCACGAACGGCCCCACTGGCTGCGCTCGCATGGCACCACCGCGCCCGATGTAGTGGCATACCGCATCATACTTTTCGTGGCTTCAGAGGGAGCCCCACCGACGGCCATAGTGGCTGCGCTCGTATGGCACATTCGCACCCATCTGTGCGCATTCCCCACACGTTTCGTGGACCCATCGGGAAGTCCACCGAGGGCCCCGGCGGCTGCACTCGCATGGCACCACCGCACCCATGTCGGCGCACTCGTCACACGCTTCGTGGCCCCATGGGGGCTTTTACAGGAGGCCGCAATGGCAGCGCTCCACCACCGCGCCCATTTCAGCACACTTCACACGTTTCGTGGTCACATGGGGAGCACCACCGAGGGTCCCAGGGGGTGTGTTTGAATTGCACCACTGCGCACATTTCGGTATACCCATCACACTTTCAACCGAATGCCCCAGTCGCAACGCCCGCATGGCACCACCGCTCCCAATTCGGCACACCGTTCACACGTTTCGTGACCTACTCTGGAACTCCACCTAGGGCCCCAGTGACAGCGCCCGAGTGGCACCACCGCGCCCGCTTCGGCACACCCCTCGCGCATTCCCGTGGCTCCACAGGGAGCTCGATCGAAGGCCCCAGTGCAGCGCCCGCGTGGCACCATCCCGCCAATTTCGGCACACCATCACACGTTTCGTGGTCACATGGGGAGCACCACCGAGGGTCCCAGGGGGTGTGTTTGAATTGCACCACTGCGCACATTTCGGTATACCCATCACACTTTCAACCGAATGCCCCAGTCGCAACGCCCGCATGGCACCACCGCTCCCAATTCGGCACACCGTTCACACGTTTCGTGACCTACTCTGGAACTCCACCTAGGGCCCCAGTGACAGCGCCCGAGTGGCACCACCGCGCCCGCTTCGGCACACCCCTCGCGCATTCCCGTGGCTCCACAGGGAGCTCGATCGAAGGCCCCAGTGCAGCGCCCGCGTGGCACCATCCCGCCAATTTCGGCACACCATCACACGTTTCGTGGCCCCACAGGGAACTCCACCGTAAGTGCTCGGTACCCACAACGCGGCATTCACAGTAACGTATATGTTGGCGTCTTTCGCCGATATACCCCCCTCTCTGATATGTTGTTTTTTTCTCGATTTTGTTGCATGCCTCCCTGCTTCCCTCTCTCCCTCTCTCCTCTCTCTCCTCCGCGCTGCTTCGCTCATGCTTTCGACATGTTCCGTATGTTCGTTTTTCCTTCTATCTTCCCCCCCGAAACCATCTTGCTCATATCTGCCCCCGCGCCCCCCACTCGTTCCCTCCCACCTCGCTCGTCTTCTCCCATCCTCAGTTTTTTCTCCTCCTCTTCCTCGTCCTCCTCCTCCTCCTCCTCCTCCTCCTCCTCCTCCTCCTCCCTCTCGATGCTCTGTATAGCCAGGACGGTACCTAGCTCGGCCTCCCTGGGCCTCCGGCGTGGCCAGGACCCGGAGGATTATATGCAGGAGGCGGAGGCGGATGAAAAGGAGGGGAGGCGATTGGTGGAGGCGGAACGGAGGTGCAGCGGCTGGGAGGAGGGGAAGTCTGATGAGGATCAGGAGGAACAGCCAGATCAGGCGAAGGGGGTTAGGCCGAAGAGCGGGCGTGCAAGGAGTACGATTCTGAGAGGAGGAGGAGAAGGAGGAGGGAGGCGACGATCAGGAGGAAAAGGAGGAGGCGGCGGAGGACGTAGGAGGGGGGGAGGTTGAGGGTCTTCTCCTCCCTGAGGCCTCCCCCCGCCTGCTGCTGCCGCTGGATGCGGTTCGACATGCTGGCCGGGGAGGCATCCGGCACACGGGGCCGTCGGGATGCTCACGTCATCAAAGGAGGAGGAGGAGGAGGAGGAGGAGGGGAGGGAGGAGGAGGAGGAGGAGGAGGAGGAGGAGGGAGGAGGAGGAGGAGGAGGGAGGAGGAGGGAGGAGGAGGAGGGAGGAGGAGGAGGAGGAGGAGGAGGAGGAGGAGGAGGAGGAGAGGAGGAGGAGGAGGAGGAGGGAGGAGGGAGGAGGGAGGAGGGAGGAGGAGGAGGGAGGATGAGGAGGGAGAGGGAGGAGGGAGGAGGAGGAGGAGGAGGGAGGAGGGAGGAGGGAGGAGGAGGAGGAGGAGGAGGGAGGGAGGAGGGAGGAGGGAGGAGGGAGGAGGGAGGAGGGGAGGGAGGAGGGGAGGGAGGAGGAGGAGGAGGAGGAGGAGGAGGAGGAGGAGGAGGAGGAGGAGGAGGAGGAGGAGGAGGGAGGAGGAGGAGGAGGAGGAGGAGGAGGAGGAGGAGGAGGAGGAGGAGAGGAGGAGGAGGAGGAGGAGGAGGAGGAGGAGGAGGAGGAGGAGGAGGAGGAGGAGGAGGAGGAGGAGGAGGAGGAGGACCAGGAGACAAAGGACACCACCCCACCTACGGCCCCAGAGTGGGCCGCACAGACACATCCTAATACTACATGTCCTCCTCGGAGGCGCGTCGTCTTTGCTCGATTGTGCGGTGAACATCCTCGCATATGGTAGGCACACTTGTGCGACATTCTCTCAGAGCCCCGACTCATCAGGGGCAACTCGGGTCAGGGCTAGCTCGGGTTCGTTTTTCGGGATTCCGAACCCGAGTTGCCCGGGCCCGAGTTACCCCGGATAATTCGGGCGTCCAGAGCCCCAAATCATCAGGGGTAACTCGGGTCAGGGCTAGCTCGGGTTCGCTTTTCGGGAATCCGAACCCGAGTTACCCCGGGCCCGAGTTACCCCAGATAATTCGGGCGCCCAATTCTCTGTGATGCAAGCATATTTCGGATAGAGCCCACTTTGGTCTCGGAAGGGGGCGTTTCTATCCTTCCGTGGGCCTTTCTGGTGCCATTCCTCGTGCGCCTGGGCGCAACCGCCTTGCTCACGGTTCCTTGTGGCAAGACGCTGCCTGCAGGAGGGGCATGTTTTCGGCTTTGCCAGGCCATGGGCCGAGGAATCGCAAGCAGAGCGGCCAGCAGTGTTACTGGGGCGGACACTGTCCGGTCAGAAACTTTCGGATACTCCACATTTCGTTGTAGAAGGGAGGGGGTCACAACCTTCCCAGAGGAGTAGTTCTGGAGTTTTGGACAACCAGACCGGCCTGGAAAAGGCGGTCTATTGCCCAGATCCCCCCAGAACCTCCAAGACAGCTCCGAGCAGACCCCTCCAAAAAAATCAGACCCCCCGGGGGAGGAGGAGGCGAGATGCTCGCTGCCCTGCTATAGTGTAAGGCGTTTGTTTGCCCGCGAGCCGCCCCCCTGTTACCTGTGTGCGCCAGGCAGCGGGGATGGCTTCGTTTGCCGTCGATTCGCGGATTCGCTATTTTGGGTTCGAGGCAGAGAGGTGTCTGAATGGTCTTACTCGTCTCCTCTCTGGCCTCTCTCTTTCTCTCGCGGCAATGTCGTAGTTGAGGGCGGAGCTGTTGTTAGAATTCGACTCGGGATATCACTGCCCCGGTAATGACGATATTGGACAGCGTGGTGGCCTCCGCCGCCAGCGTCGGCGGCACGCTGATGCTGTGCCTGGCTGGGGCTCTGTGGGCGCGATGGCGCACTGTCGATCCCATCTTCTGGCGACTGACGTCGCGCCTGAACGCAGACGTGCTCACGCCGGCGCTGTGCTTCCACACCATGGTCAGGGAGCTGTCCCCGCGCAGCCTGCGAGAGCTCTGGGTGGTGCCTGTCGCGTCGCTGGCGCACATCGGAGAGGCCACCATCACGCATTCCAGCGTGCCCCCCCCCCCCCCCCGTGATACAGTCAACCCCGCATAGTTCAGGAGGGAAAGAAACACACAGACACAATTAATCGTCAATTTCCCAGAAAATATAGGAAAATATGGGAAGTGGGGGGGAAGACGAAAATCCAAAAAATATGGGAAAATATGGGGAATATTTTTATTTGTGTGTATTTATTTGTGTGTCCTGGGGCCCCTTCAATAGTAGGGCGACGGGATGGGAGAAGGGACGGGGGAGGGACGCAGGGGAGGGAATGGCGAGAGGATGGAGCACGGGAGGAGGCGGAGGAGGAGGAAAAAGAAAAGGGGGAGGAGAAAGAGAGTGAGAGGAGGAGGAGGAGGAGGAGGAGGAGGAGGAGGAGGAGGAGGAGGAGGGGGAGGAGGAGGAGAAAGAGGAGGAGGAGGAGGAGGAGGAGGAGGAGGACAAGGAGGAGGAGAAGGGGGAGGGAACGGCAGGAGGCGCCTGGAGCACGGGACAGAGCCAGAGCCCCGACGTCGTGGCCGGCGGCGCAGCACGGGACCGGCTCGGAGGTCCAGACCCTCTCTTGGAGTGCCACACCGTCGGGGCCCGAAAGAAGGAACCCTTTTCGTTGGGGAGAGCCTTTTCGTTGGCGAGCACCGCTGCCCCCCTCCCCGGGTCCGCCGAGGCCGAGCCCGACGCGCGACGCGCGATCATCCCGAGCGACCCCGAGCCCCACCCGCTTCCGCGCCGCGCTCCGGGCGCGCGGCGAGGTCCGTCTCCGATGCCATCCTGTGGCGCGATTCGGTCCAGCTCGGCCCCCCCCCCTTTCTTCACCACCCACAGTCGGGGCCCTGAAGAAGGAACCCTTTTCGTTGGGGAGGGGCTCCGCGTTCCTCACGTTTTTCACAGCTTGCCTCAGGTTGGCCTTCTGTTTTCGATCGGACATCGGAGTTCAACTTGTGGAAGAAAGGGGCCTCGTTCCTTATTCAGGGTTCCTTCGGTCAACGCCCCGACTGTACGTTCGTCCCGAGCTGTTCTGGTCGACGGCCCAGGGGCCCCAGTGAGGACCTCCAGAGGCTGAAGGGGGCCAAGAGCCTCCCGCCCTGATGTTCGCACAGCGGGGGGAGGTCGTCGGCCACGCGCAGCGGGAAGTATGGGGGGGGCGGCGAGGGCTTCGTGGGAGGATGGATGGATGGACAGCGCCTTGAAAGGTCGAGAGGTGACAGCACCAAAAGCATGTGGGGGGATCGACCCGAGTTAGACCGCCCCTGAGGTCCTTGCCTCTTCTTTAGCTTTAATTCTGGCAGCAAGAGCCGCCATACGCTGCTCGTACGAGGGGGCCGAGGGAGAGTCCGAGAACACCCGCGGGACTGGAGGTAACACACAGCTCGGGCTTATCGTCCGTATCACGAGCAACAACTAAGTGTGCTACAGGCAACGCCTTGTCCAGCACTTCTCGAATCTTCGGGTTAGGGCCAAGCCCCCTCCTAAAACGGCTGAGGACATCCAGTCCCTTACGCGTAGGCTTTCCACAGACCTCAGCGAGCTTCACGGCTCTCCCTTGGGACCTACCCCCGCACTTTAAACACAGAATCTGCTGCTCTCGACAGGGCCCCAGGACAGACTCCGACCGCGGAACCTCAAGAGCCGAGCCCGACACAGCGACGAGCAGATGCCCCAGGGGATTTCGCAGCAGCTTCTGGAGAGCAGGAGGCGGACCCCTGCAACCGAACATGGGCCTGTCGGGTCGATCACACACCGTCCAACAATACCTGCATTGCATCCCAAGTTCGGTTCTCCTCCAGGGATGCCAGGTCTTCTGCTGGCGCTTTCTCCCCTGGGTGGTGAAAGCGGCCCTCTTTCCAACGCACTTCGTTTTTTAAAGAGGGGTAAGATTGCAGCAGCAAGCTGTACGAACGCATCAGCTCGCTTCTGATACAAATCAACACGGTCCAAAAACGTGGGCAGGGGCCGCGGGTGGCCTTCAAGGTTCAAGGGCCTTCTTTGTGTGCTCGTCCACATCACGACTCGCGAAACCAAACCTGCGATCGTCGCCTTCCAACTCCTCGAGAGCAGAAAACTCACGATGGGCCTTTTACATGGAAGGTCGACAGAAACTCCGTGCCTGCTAGCTCATGGGCAAACCGCCTCGCACCAGCATGTTTATTGGAGTCAGCAAACTGCTTCCAAAGGGGCCTTGGGTCTGGCAAGTCACGGCTTTACAATCCAGGGCCAGGGACGTGGGACGATCTGCTACCTGCCCGACTAAAGCCACCCCCGCATGTTCCGCCATAGCAGGGGTTTGGGGGAGACCCCCAGGCACAATACCCCTGAGGATGGCCAAGAGATACTCGCTGCCTGGCTCCATGAGCGCAATCGCCCACGAAGCTCGGTGGAGACAGCGAAGGGCCTGCTTCGTGCAGCTCCCGTCCGACGCCATCTCCAGCTGCACAACGTCTCCTGCGAGCGCCGCAAGATCCTCAGGCTGCATATTCAAATTGGCTCCTGTACCGTCGAAACTGTCACAATGGGAATGCGAGGCAGGAGGGGGCACATCATCACCAGAGAACGTGAAAAGCCCACGAGTGAACACAGGATCATCACTGTGTGCCCCGTCCTCTAAAATTTCCGACGGGATCCCAAGCTCTCGTCGGGCCTCCACAACTTCTGTTCGCACACAAGTGTACAGCCTATGGTGCAACGTGTCACGCTGGCCGCACACACATGCCATCAGTTAAGTAACCAGCATCACACGCACGAGCTTCGGTCCAAATCGCATCCGCGGCGCAGGACAAAAAGGAGGAGCTGTTGCTGCCGAGTGTGATGCTTACAGCTCGTACACATGAGATTGCGCACAGGGTCGAACGTAGCGCGCGTGCCCTGCACATGTCCAAGCCTACGTGCAAAACGAAACCCAGCCTCTCCTTGCAAACCCGCTCTCAAAAGGTCGAGAAGGAGGCGAGGCGGGGTCTTGCTTAAATCAACGTTGCGCCCCCAATGGTCGATCCACTGCGTTCCTGACACCACTTTCCAGCCAGCACGACGAGCCGATAACGTGGCACGGGTCAAGGGGCCACGGCTGGATTCCCAATCGCCAGCATCGTTGGCCTTGGCCTGCTCCCAAAGTTGAAGCAGCTCTTGGAAGGGAATCAGGGAACGAGTGGGATTGACTTGGGGGTTCCAAAGCATTCGACACCATTGAAGGGCAGGGCCAACTGCTGCTCGAGTGTCCCACTCTCCATACATCACAAGCTTCGCAGTTGCACTTGTCCCTCCGTGAGACGGGGGCAACCTTCGAGCTTGCGTCCTTCGCACAGTGTTAAGCTCAGCTTCAGAGAACCCTGAGACCTCGGACCCGTACGACGACGCAGGAGCAACACCCGTGCGAAGGACCTGAGACAAACCTTTCTTGGCCTCCTTGTTAGGGGCTCGAGGCTTAAACCTGCCAGTCTTTTTAACTCTAAGCTTCATTCCCCAGAGGCGGGGCCGCTGTTTTACACGCGCACGAGCAGGCGAACGCTTTGCACCAGCACTGTCATCAACTCCGAGATAAGTGACTGAGTGCTTCACATCCTTCGGCTCAAGCCCAAGGCCTCGCACGGCATCCCGTGCAAGTGAAACCTCGCTGGCGACAACGGCAACCTTATCATTGATCACCGCATTGGTCTGCTTACTCGCGTGATAAAAAAGCACGGCCTGCTGAGATGGCAAGTTGCAGTGCACTCTCTGTCTGCGAGCTGGATATCTGTATGCCCGAGTCGTCTACACCAGACGTGAAACGGACACGAGGAGGCTGACTGGCAACAAACTCATCAAACGCTTTGACTGCATGAACCTTGATGCAGATATCATTGAAGCAGCCCCCAGCGGGTAAAGCGAACCCAGCGTGGGCGACCCCGTCAGAGCGATGCTGCCTGAGGCGCAGCACCCGAGGAGCCCTCCACGCATTGAATACGAGTTTCAAAAATGCCGTGGGTACCTTGAATTCGAAAAACTTGCCCCGAAGCTCGATAAGGGGAATCGTCTCATAGTACTTACTACAATCTGCAATTAGGAGTACACTGAAGCGTTTGGAGGCCACATCGGCCTCCGCTCTCGCTGCTTGTGCCCACGCGCAGTCCACATAACTCCTCCCCCGACTCGCCCCCAAGTACCCACGCTCCACATCCTCCAAGAGAGCACCTGGCATGGGCCTCCTCAGCCTCTGCCAGATGCGGTACGTACCGCTATAGAGCACAATTAGCCTGTGTCCTGCCGATGGTTTCGGCAACATTGACATTCGCACCCACAACAGCTGTTTGGGTAAGAGGCCGATCGCCTCACAGCACTGCCACAAACCTGCTAACATATCTAAGCCATCATCATCGAGTAGCAGGAAATGCCGTGGATGAAACTGATCCAAGGACCTGGCCGTCGTCTCGGAAAAGCTCTGAATAACTTTGCGCACTTCCCCAGGATCGGCCCGAGGAAAGCTGGGCCGATCTGGGATCCAGGCAACAGGTGGGGTGGCGGTCGCCCGCCAGAGCTTGCGATAAATCTGCAGCTCGTGCTGCGCTACACTGTGGGGGCCAGCGCTGGGGCCTGTAGGATCAGGGGCAACCGTAGGGGGGACAACGCTCCGAACCTTCGTGACCTTGTGAAGGCCCCGCGCACCTCCCATGCTGGCAGTCTTGCACCAATCGCTCCAGCTGGTTTGGATTTCTTTTGATGCGCATTGTACAGCTACTGACGCGCCCTCAGGGATATCTCCGAGAAATTGCCCAACATCTTCTCGAACAAACCCCTGGCACAGCATGGTTCGCGCCTGCCTTACCGAGTTATCTAACCGAGCGCTCAGACCGAGCCCTGGGTAGTCGGAATCCCGAAAAACAGTTAACTCGGCTAGCATAGCATTCTGATTGGCTTCATTCATATCATCTAACTCCGCTGGCTGACCAAGGTGCTGGACTCCGTTACGAAGCCACTGCCACCCGTCCGCTACTAAACACTTCTCGTTATCATCAGGCACAGGGTACCCAACATTGACCCAGCGCGATGCAAATTGGCGCCCAAACGTACCGAAACTATCTTGCGCGCCCCCAGTGCAAGAACTGATGTGCCTTGCAGTGATATGGGCAAACTTGCCCCAACTCGTACTTAACAGGTGATGCACCACCCCTGGATCGGCCTTCTCGCCCCCCGCCATTTCCACGCAGCGCTCAACCAACCCCCTCACAGGACCGCAGTCGGGCGGCTTGGGGCGAGGGCCGACCAGGGGGGGGGGATCGAAAGAGAAGGCGCAACGGTGTACACTAGATGCTGTACCCTGAAGCCCTGACTTGCAATGGCTAGTTGCACGAGTCTATGGGGTCTGATCGACCAACTCGCGTCAAACATAACATGTTTATATGCGCGCATGCACGGGTCGTTTAAACAAAAACAATCGATGATCGAACTACCTGTCCCACCTCGACACGTGCACAACTTAGTGGATACTAGCGTGAGACCCGTGAAGCTACAGAAACCTGAATCCTCAACTTCCTCTGGAGACCTGTTCCAGTCGCCGCCCGCTATACATGGGCCTTCAACACTCTCCACAACTGCACCTGCTGCTGCCAATAGCTTTGCATTGTTGCCCTGAGGGCCTATGCTTGGATACATGTACATATTGACTAAGTGGAGAGTGGGCCATCCTGGGATGTCGAGCTGCACATGCTGTACGCGGTGCTCAAATACTTGATGCATGCCAAGTTGGGGCGCACGCTTTCCGCACTCACTGCGCGCAAAAACAGCTACTCCAGCACTGGGCACATTATCTGCTGACGGGCAGGAGGGCAACGCCATCATGCTCCAACCTCGCACTTGCGCCCAACTCTGAATGGCTTCAACCTGGTCAGCCACGTGGCCGAACTCTTGCGCAATCACTACTAAAGCTTGAGTCGCCTTGAGACGTTTCTTGAGTGTGCCCTTGCCTCCGCTACAATTAACGCTCTCAATCACATGCTCACCGCTGTCTTTGCCCGTCACAGGAGGTGCTGGTGGAAACGAATGTGGCCTGGCACCTGTGACGCGTGGCAGCAGACAACCGTTATCATCATACGTCTTGCACAGAGGAGCGCCAGCTCCAGCACTTGGGCGCGCGCGCGCCGCATCAGCGCCCTCAGAAGTCGGACTAACAGGGGAGGCGCCACCTGCGCTGTCACCCTTGCCGCCAGGCGGAAGGACCGCACCTTCAGCTGCCACGCCTCGTTCTGGCCGCTCGCGATCCCCAGCAGCACCCTCAGGGGTCGGGCTTGCAGGGGAGGTGCCGCCTGCACGCCCACCCTTGCCGCCAAGGTGTAGAGCCGCACCTTCAGCTGCCACGTCTTTGGTCCTCGAGGTTTGAAGGGGACGTGAGTGGCCTCCTATCCCCTCCAATCTGGTCCGTCCATCATGTGCAGCGAGATGCTCGTCACCCATGCCTCGCTCTCTTCGCAGCGTAGAGCTCCTCCAGCTTGGCAGTGAAGTCCTCGGAACTCGAGCAGCCGGACCAGAGGCTAAGCCGCTCCTCACTGGACAGCTCGCTGAGCTCATTGTTACGTTTGGCTCGCCCTGCCTCTGCGCCACGTGCTCCTGCTGCTGCAGCACCATTGTCAGAGGGTGCGCCACCGCCTGTGCCAGCCCTGGCATCATCATCACCAGCTGAATCACCCATGCAGTCATCAGGGGCAGTTTCCTTCGGCATGGCGCGGACGTGAGCCTGCAACTTTTCCCAGAGCGGACTTGCCAGGAAGTCCTCAGCCTCAGGGTTCTCCCTCTTGAAGTTGTCGATCTGGTGCAGCAGCACTGAGCCAGGGACGGGCTTGCGTTCTCCATCGGCATTCTCCTCTTTCGGCGACACCAGTGCAGCCGGCCTGTCAAACTCCGCCTGCAAGACAGCCAGCTGCACCTTTTTCGCCTCCAACGTCTGCTCGCGCTCCTCGATCGAAACGCGTAGCTTCTCATACTGATCCTTCTTGTCGGCCAAATCCTTCGACATCGTTGCGATCGCAGCCTTCGCGTTGCTGAGATCCTGTGCAGCACGACGGCGTGCTGTCTGAGGCGGCCGCAACTGCTTCTGCTGTGTGCGCAGTGTCGAGAGCTTGGTCTCCATGCTGCACCGTATGTCCTTGAACTCCTCATGCGCTCCCATCGCCTTGATAGAGGCCTCCAGCTCTTGGATTTGCACGGCAACTTTGGCTCGCCGCCCTTCATCAGTGTCTGGTTCAGCCTCAGCGGTTTTGCTCGCCCGATCCTGTGCCTCACGCTGCCACGGAGGAGTCGGGGGGGCTCCGAAGTCGACGTGGTACTCTTGGTGAGCGATGCCATGAGGGAGTCCAACTTCTTCTCCATCGCACTGAGCTTATCTCCCTTGTCACCGCCTTTATCTTTTGGTTGAACACGTCCTTTTCCATTGCCTTTGCCTCCGCTCCGCTCCAGCTGCTGCATGGCAACCTTGTGGGCAGTGAAAGCTCGCGCTCGAATATTTGCAGGTGCCGATCGCCCGCACTCACACTTGATCCTGGACGCCCAATTCTGCAGGCGGGTGCAAGAGCCACGCGCCCATTCTGGCTTCCTCGGGCCAAGCAAGACATCCCAGTCCTTGTCATCGAGGGCTGGGGCCATCCGCTGGCCTCTCTTCACACACGTATGCCAAAACGGCTTGCTCGCTCCAGCAGGAGCTCACTGAAAGCTGGCCGAGGCAGCCTGGCCTCTGGAAGGGGCTGCCCTTCCACCTCGGCCTCGAGCCTCGGGAGTCGGGACGGGAGGTAAGCTCCGTCTTGAGCCAAAATGGCTACGGGTTTCGTGGGAGGAGGTGGGGCCGCTTCTCAGAGGGCGCGGGCCTTGCCTGTAGGGGTCACTGGCGCCTTCCAGGAAGCAGCCTCCTTCTATTCGAAGCATTCCCCCCTCCCCCCACCCCGTTGTGGCGCGCGCCGCCACGTTTTGGGAAGCGGGAGCGGGAGGAGTAATTGGAGGCGAGACGGAGGGTCAGGAGGGGGACCACGCCGGCATGCGGCATGGAGCCTCCCGCGCGTCCTGGTCGGCCTGGCGCTGGGAGGTTTCCTCGGGAGGCTGGCGCTTCCCAGGGAGCAGCGCTCGGAGTTCACGCTGCTCGCCATGCTGGCCACGAGCATGGGCAACAGCTTCGCCCTTCCGCCACGGGGGCCGCGCTGCTCTGAGTTAGCCCTGTGGCAAGGTTAGTTATCGGGGGCCGATGTGTGGCCATCGCCACCGCCCGCGTACACTTTGCCCCCGTCAGCTTGTTCGTCGGGCTGGTGTACGGAAGTCGTGCCCCCAGGGGGTACCAATTGTACGCCAATGTTGTACACCACCGCCCCTCTACAGTCTTGTGCCAGACCAGTTTGTTTGTGGTCTGCGGGGGTGGTGTACGAGAGTCGCGTTCCCAGGTGAGGATGCAACTCCTCGGAGGGTAAATTCAGCGTCGCCGCTGCTACATATACCCGTGGTCGGATGCTGACCTGATCCGGCAGGATCGCAGAATCCCGCTGGGCAAGCTTGGCCCCGCACTATCCGGCTTAATCCTGGGCCGACTCCGGTCCGATCCCCGGCGAAATGCCCCGCTCATTGGGCCGGAGAGCTTGGAAGCGTTCGGACGAAAGCCTCCAGCGAGTTACCCGTTGACCTGAGGCCTCTCCCCCCGAGGGACCGAGCCTTCGCCCTCCTCCACCTCCTCCTCCTCCTCCTCCTCCTCCTCCTCCTCCTCCTCCTCCTCCTCCTCCTCCTCCTCCTCCTCCTCCTCCTCCTCCTCCTCCTCCTCCTCCTCCTCCTCCTCCTCCTCCTCCCCCCCCTCCTCCTCCTCCTCCTCCTCCTCCTCCTCCTCAGGAGCTCCAGGGAGGGACCTGCCGCGACCTGCGTGCCTGCGCCAGAGAGGCGGGCCCCGGCCGAGCCGGGCCGGGCGATGCCGAAGAGCGCTGGCGCCAGCGCCAGGCGATGCCGAGCTCTGCACCTCACAGGGGGCCCTGTTCGGCCGTCTGGCGGCTCGCATCCTCCGAGGCGGATGGATCTTCGGGGGCCTCGGCCGGCGGCGGGCTGCGGACAGATTCAGGATCTCGGGGGCCAGAACAGATCCTTATCCGCCGCTTGCTGGGGTCCCCGGACGTCGGTTCAACAGGCGCGTTGTGTGTGGACACATCCCCGCCTCGCGCTTGCTCCCCCCCCCTTCCCCCCCTCTCACACGCAGGGGCGCAACGGTAATCGCGTCGCGGCCTCGGCCAGAGGGCTGTCTTTCCGTAGGTAGCCAGGGTTTGGCAGGATGGGAGGAGGAGGAGGAGGAGGAGGAGGAGGAGGAGGAGGAGGAGGAGGAGGAGGAGGAGGAGGAGGGGGAGGAGGAGCAGAGGAGGGGGAGGAGGAGGGGGAGAGGAGGAGGGAGGAGGAGGAGGAGGAGAAAGGAGGAGGAGAGTAGGAGGAGGAGGAGAGGAGGAGGAGGAGGAGGAGGAGGAGGAAGAGGAGGAGGGGCGGCGAGTGGTGCCAGGGCTTGGCCCGGTCTTGAGGTGCAGCCCGAGCCTCTGCGGGAAGGCCCAGCGGCAAGAGGGCGCGGGAGGCCCGGGGGGCACCGCGGTCCTCGAGAGCGAAAGAGCCCTTAACCATCCGCCTCCTCCTCCTCCTGCTCCTCCTGCTCCTGCTCCTCCCCGTCCTCCTCCTCCTCCTTCTCCTCCTCCTCCTCCTCCTTCTCTCCTCCTCCTCCCTCCTCCTCCTCCTCCTCCCCCTCCTCCCCCCCCGCCCCCTCCCCTTTCTCCTCCTCCCTCTCCTCCTCCTCCTCCTCCTCCCCCTCCCCTCCTCCTCCTCCTCCTCCTCCTCCTTCTCCCCCTCCTCCTCCTTCTCCTCCTCCTCCTTCTCCTCCTTCTCCCCCCTCCTCCCCTCCTCGTTCTCCTTCTCCTCCTCCTCCTCCTCCTCCTCCTCCTCCTCCTCCTCCTCCTCCTCCTCCTCCCTCTCATCCTCAATCCCAGCCTTGGTGACACAAGGAAGGCGTGGCCCTGCTTCGGTCCCCGTCTTCGCATCAGAGTCTAGACCTCCCTCAAGGGTTCCAGAGCAGATGGGGTCGGAGGATCGCGGCACGTCGCCGATGCATCGCCGATGCATCGCCGAGGTCGACGATGCATCGCTGGTGCATCGCAGGTTCAGCGTCAATGCATCGCCGATACATCGCCGATGAGTCGGCGATGCGGCGCGATCCTCCGACGCCATTTACTCGGACCCCATCTGGGAGGCCTTCCATTCGGGATCATGAGTGTGGGCGGTTTGGTTCGGCATACCTGCAGGAAGAGACCCCCATCTCTAGTGACTCCGGCCCTCCTAAGTTGGGTTCCCTTGCAAAGGTAAGGGGTCCTTGTATTTAGGGGAACGAAGAATGACATACACATACGAACTCGGAGGTCCGGGCGGACTGCTCGGAGCGGCGTTGGACCCCCCCCCCCTTGGCGCGCGGAGCGCGCCAGGGGCGGCGCTGGAGGCGCCGCCAGGGGGCCCCAGCTCCGATCCGAGAGATCCGCGCGGACCTCCGAGAGTTTATGTTTATGTCATTCTCTGTTCCCCTACACCCTAGGCGATGCTTAAGAAAACCTAAGTTTTCGGCGAGAGTCTCGATTATTCTTAACGTTTCAATGTAAATCCTAAGATTTTGATAGAAAACTTGGGTTTTTACGCAAGTTCTGAGACTATGAATTTCTTAACCCATGATTTCTAAAGCATTTCGCAGGGTGTACCTTCCTGCCGATCGCCCCCGGGGCCAGGCTCGCCGCCCGGCGGCCTCGGGCAGGGCGCGTGGCGCCGGAGCGCGAAGCGGACCGCGGACGCCCCGCTTCGCCGCGGCTCGAGGCGCGGGTGCCGGGTGGCCTCGGGCTCGCCTCGGACCGAGCTGTGGGCTCGTCTCTCCCGGCGCCCACATCGCAGGGCGGATTCCGTGCGGAGAACGCTCAGGAGGGGAAAAAACACACAGACACAATTAATCGGCGATTCCCAGAAAATATGGGAAACTATGGAAAGTGGGGGGGAAGACAGAAACCCAGAAAATATGGGAAAATATGGGGGATATTTTTATTTGTGTGTATTTATTTGTGTGTTCCAGTTCCCCTCTCGGGTGGGCCCGGAGTGTCCTGGAGGATTTCTTTCCAGACTTCGGGGTGAGTTCCGCGCGGAGTTGTTTTGGCCAGGAACGAAGACCGAAAAGAATCCACGCGACATTCACGTCGTTTTTCGCTCGCCGTTTCGGGCACACATCCGCGCAGGAAACCGCTGCAGCACGTCTGCAAGGCCGCTGCAATGACGCTTTCGCCATTTTGGGGCCTCCTGGGATGCCGTCGTCGCCACCACCGCCGGATTCGCCCCGAACTCCTGGTCGTTGCGCACCCCTGGAGAGGTCTGGGAAGTAGCGGCATGGGTACCTTGCTTGGTTTCCCCAGAGTTGTGGGACCACCGTGGCCCTGCCAGTGCCCTTGATGGTGGTGATGTGCAGGACGGTGCCCTGGCTCAATGACCATCAGGAAGAGTGCACAAGCCGGGCTCTCGGAATCCTGATCATGTTTCAAGTAGGAGATCGACTACAAAATCAATTTCCCCCAAGAAGTGATTTACCCGTCGAGTCTTCGAAAATAGCGAAAAAGCTCTCACATGCGGTAAAGTGTCAAGTCGGCCTTCGTTGGTGCTAGAGCTGAGTCGGATGGAGTGTGGCGCTTTGAACATTCTACGCATGATTCGCAGTTCCGACGAACAGATTTATTTGGGGGTAAATCGGTTATGTGGTCGATCCCCTGCTCGAGTTTTAGGGGACCAGAATGCAGAACATGCACAGCGCTCTGGATGCCCGCGCGGATCTCTCGGTTCGGCGCCGGGCGTTCTTCCCGCACCCCTGGCAGCGCCTCCAGTAACGCCACAGGGCGCGGCCCGCGCGCCAGGGAAAGGGTCTTGGCATCGCTCGGACGTGTGTATGTTTCTTGCGGCGAGGACCATCGAGGAGCATCTTGGATCATCTTACGAGAAACAAAAAAAACACGGAGCCGAAACATGCACGGGAATGCATGTCCGAGCGATGGTGAGGGTTGTCAAGGTGTCCAGCGCCGACCCAGGAGCCCCGCCCGGATTCTCGGGAGTTGATTCGTCAAGCTCGCGTTGTGTCGACCGGTGGCGACCCCGCCGCCGGCGTTCAGCATGGAGCGCCGCTGGTGACCCAGAGTCGGCCGATGTTGAACGATCGGACGTTTGGGAAACGGCCGATACTTCAAGGTTGCAGGGTCCCCGCAGTGTCAGGAGCCATCGCCAGGGTCGACACGACACGGACCTGTCGGGTGTATTAGGGGAACAACAAGTAGCATAAACATAGAGGTCCGCGCGGATTTCTCGGATCGGCGCTGGGCCCCCCCGGCGGCGCCTCCGGCGCCGCCCGCCCCTGGCGTGCTCCGCGCGCCAGGGGAGGGGGGTCCAGCGCCGATACGAGAATTCCGCGCGGACCTCCGAGTTTTCATGTTCATGTCACTTTTCGTTCCCCTATGTATGTTTCTGTAGTCCCTCGGTCCCCTGCACATCTGGGCCATAGTGGTGCTCCTCGTCCTCTGGTCGCTGGGCTACCTGATCGTCGACCGCGCCGTCGCGCGGCGCTCGGAGCTGGACCGCTGCTCGGCGGGCACTGCGTCTGATGGGCCTGTTTTCCACCACCACCACCACCAGAAGTTGGAGGGGGGGAGGAGGAGGAGGAGGAGGAGGAGGAGGAGGAGGAGGAGGAGGAGGAGGAGGAGGAGGAGGAGGAGGAGGAGGAGGAAAAGGAGGAAAAGGAGGAAAAGGCGGAGGAGGAGGAAAAGGAGGAGGAGGAGGAGGAGGAGGAGGAAGAGGACCCTCTTCCCCTCCAACTTGTGGTGCTGGTGGTGGAAAGCAGGCCCATCAGCTTCGGGCCACGCGGATCGGGAGGATCCCCGCGCGGGGTGTCGGGCCGGCGAGGAGGCAGCGGAGGCGCAGGAGGCAGCCGAGGGCAAGGCCGCAGAGGGCGGCGCGGGGGCACCGGAGGGCAGCAGCGCCGGGCCCGGGGGCGCACGGGCGGGGGCCGGCCAGCACTGCCGCCAGCAGGGGAACGAAGAACGATCGGGACGACCGACATGGGTGCGGAAAGAATGGGTACAAAGACCGGCAGCAGTTCTTGTCCATTTTTAACAGGACTCGCTGTCCGCGCAGCCGCGGCCTGTGTGCATTCGAGACAGGAGGCCGCCTGCCCGACAGCGGCCGCTGTTGGTTTGGGACAACCTTTGCTGTTGGGCATTGTGCCCATTGTTTCCGTGCCCATTTCGGGCGTCCAAAACATGATCGGGGTGGACAGACCTCCTGCCCTGACGCGTCGATTAAGGAATTGGCCGTTTTCGGTTCGCGAGAGGGCGTCGCGGCCGTCATTCTTGCGGGTCCAGGTCCGTCGGTTTCGGTCCCAGGCCGTTCTCTTTAAGGGGAGGTTTGCTAAAGGGAGGTTTGTCCACCGCCGACATGAGCATACAAACTCGGAGGTCCGCGCGGATTTGTCGGATCGCCGCCTGGGCTCCCTTCCGAGAAGTCCGAGAAACGTCCGCGCGGACCTCCGAGTTTTTATTCATATTCACGTCGTTCTTCGTCCCCCTAGCCAGAGCACCTTCGCGCTGCGCCAGATGCTCAACCCAGTCGTCGTCTGCTCGCTCGGCGGGCTCGGCGTCGCGATGGTGGAGCCCCTGCGGGTGTGGCTCAACGGCTCCATGATAATGGCAGTCCTCGACATGCCTGCTAGGGCCTGCGTGCCACTCACCAGGGGTCGACCCGAACGGTGTTTTGACGATGTCGTGGGCCGTTTTCGTTTCGATGTCGTTTTGCAGCAATCGCGGGGATAGAAGACAAGACGAGGGAAGATGACAACAAAACGCAAACGAAAAACACGGTTTAGGTCAATCCCTGCCTCTCACGCTCCTGTGTCTCGGGGGACAGATGATAGGGGTCCAGCGCGGCGACCATAAGCAGGCGGCTGGCGGGATAAGTCCCAGGGCCCTCGCGGCGTTCACGGTGCTCCGCCTGATCGTCATGAACGGCGTTTGGACCGCCCTTGTCGTGTGCGCGCTGTGGGCGGGCCTGCTGCCGAGAGGGGACCAGCTGCTGCAGCTCTGCCTGCTTCTTCCTGGCGCCATGCCCACTGCGGCCAATGTGGTCCTGCTCTGCGGCGTGCTTCGCGCTTTCCCGACCGAGATCTCCAGGCTCATTTTTATCCGACTGCCTGCGGCAAGCACCACCGACGCCCCCGGGGAAACAGCAGAGCGTGAAGGAGATTGAGTTGGAGACCCGCATTGTCGGCGGTGGACAAACCTCCCTTTAGTGAACCCCCCTGTAGTGAAAACGGCCTGGGACCGAAACCGACGGACCTGGACCCGCAAACATGACGGCCGCGACGCCCTCTCGCGAACCGAACACGGCCACTTCGCCAATCGACGCGTCAGGGCAGGAGGTCTGTCCACCCCGACCATGTTGTGGACGCCAGACATGGGCACGGAAACAAGGGGCACAATGCCCAACAGCAAAGGCTGTCCCAAACCAACAGCGGCCGCTGTCGGGCAGGCGGCCTCCTGTCTCGAATGCACACAGGCCGCGGCTGCGCGACGTACCACAGAGGGGTTCGGCTGCGCCGACACTCGCGCGTAGGTTGCCGCGCAGCGGCGCGCGCAGGGCGCCCTCGTCTCCGACTGTGGCGTGCTGCGCCGGCGGACCCCCGCGCGCAGGCTGCGGTTGTTCTTCGTCGCTCACCTCTGACGTCCGCCCGGGAGGCCTTCGGGGGCCCATGCCAAGAAGCATCCTGCCTGCCTCCAGCTTGGCATCGCTCGGACGTGTGCAGCCAGCATTTCCTTCGGCGAGGGCCATCGAGGAGCATCCTTGATCACTTGGCGAGAAAGCCACGCGCGAAACCTAGAACAAGAACACAGGGAATGGACGTCCGAGCGATGGCGAGCCAGGGTGCCCTGGGCTTCTTGGGTTTCGACGGTTTTGCTGTGGAGAGCGTGACGCTCCCACACCAGAAGCCAAGGGATGTCCTGGGTTCTCAGGGCTGGGTCTCTTGTGGAGGGTTTCTTGCGGTCGGGCTCCTACTGTACTTTTGAAGTCCGTCTGTCTGGGAGGCCTTCGGGGGCCCGTAGGGGGACCTCTGGGCGTCCTCTTTGGGGTCTCTTGGGCCCTTCGGGGGCGTGTTGGAGGCCTCGGGGGGCCTCCCAGGGTCATCTCGGGGGCATGCTGGGGGTCTATTGGAGGCTCGGTTTCCCCCTCTTGGGCCCGGCTGGGGGCCTCCTCGGGGGCCTATGGGCCGTCTTGTGGCCGCCTTCAGCCATCTTGAGGGCCTTTTCTGGACCGTTTCAGAGCCCCCTAGACTTAAGTCGGGCACGTCACTCTACAGGCGGAATATTACAAATTATCCCAGTGCGACCCTACCTAGGAGTTCGAGCCCCTAGAAAAGCAGCATTAGTAGTAACAGTAAAGCTAAGCTAAAGCTAAGCTAAAGCTAAGCTAAAGCTAAGCTGAAGCTAAGCTGAAGCTAAGCTAAAGCTAAGCTAAGGCTTAGCTAACACTAAGCTAAAGCTAAGCTACAGCTAAGCTCAAGCTAAGCTAAATCTACGCTAAAGCTAAGCTAAAGCTAAGCTAAAGCTAAGCTAATGCTACAGCGATACAGCTAAGCTAAAGCAAAGCTACAGCTAAGCTAAAACTAAGCTAAAGCTAAGCTGAAGCTAAGCTAAAGCTAGTCGAAAGCTAAGCTAAAGCTAAGCTAAGACTAAGCTAAAGCTAAGCTACAGCTAAGCTGAAGCTAAGCTAAAGCTAAACTAAAGCTAAGCTACAGCTAAGCTGAAGCTAAGCTAAAGCTAAGCTAACGCTAAGCTAACACTAAGCTAAAGCTAAGCTAAAGCTAAGCTGAAACTAAGCTAAAGCTAAGCTAACGCTAAGCTAAATCTAAGCTCAATCTAAGCTAAAGCTAAGCTAAATCTAAGCTGAAGCTAAGCTAACGCTAAGCTAAATCTAAGCTACAGCTAAGCTAACACTAAGCTGAAGCTAAGCTAAAGCTAAGCTAACTCTAAGCTAAAGCTAAGCCAAAGCTAAGCTACAGCTACAGCTAAACTACAGCTAAGCTAAGGCTAAGCTAACACTAAGCTGAAGCTAAGCTAAAGCTAAGCTGAAGCTAAGCTAAATCTAAGCTAAAGCTAAGCTAAATCTAAGCTAACGCTAAGCTGAAGCTAAGCTAAAGCTAAGCTAAAGCTAAGCTAAAGCTAAGCTAAAGCTAAGCTAAAGCTAAGCTAAAGCTAAGCTAACACTACGCTACAGCTAAGCTAAAGCTAAGCTAAAGCTAAAGCTAAAGCTAAAGCTAAAGCTAAAGCTAAAGCTAAGCTAAAACTAAAGCTAAGGCTAAAGCTCCCAGGGGACTGGGGGAACCGCGGGGCGGGGACTGGGGGAACCGCCCGGGGCGGTTAGCACTGCCCGGCCCTTTAAGCAAAGAGAGTAAGAACCCTTCTAGGCAGAGCCTAGGTAGGGAAATAGTGAAAAATAGTCAGGGGACGATTTTTGTAATAGATTTGAATATGTCTTTGGTATGTTTGACTATTCTTAATTTTCCGTCCAACAGCCCTCTGGGAGGCCTTTGGGGGCCTGTAGGGGGACCTCTGGGCGTCCTCTTTGGGGTCTCTTGGGCCCTTCGGGGGCGTGTTGGAGGCCTCGGGGGGCCTCCCAGGGTCATCTCGGGGGCCTATGGGCCGTCTTGTGGCCGCCTTCAGCCATCTTGAGGGCCTTTTCTGGACCGTTTCAGAGCCCCCTAGACTTAAGTCGGGCACGTCCCTCTACAGGAGGAATATTAAAAAATAGTGAAAAATAGTCAGGGGACGATTTTTGTAATAGTTTTGAATATGTCTTTGGTATGTTTGACTATTCTTAATTTTCCGTCCAACAGCCCTCTGTAGGGGGACACGCCCGACTAAACACTAGACCGTCGTGGGTCGTGGAGCCAGAAGTGCCATCATGAGACCACCTGTCCAAACCTAATGAACAAGCAATAATGCGTTCTCTCTTGAGGGCCCCTGGGCGTCATCGATGAGCCTTCTTGAGCCGTCTTGGGGGGCCTCCTGGGCAGTCTTGAAGCTATCATAGATCATCTTAGCGGTCTTTGGACTTCCTCGGAGGCATGTTGGGCGTTTTCGGGCGATAGTGGTTGCCTCGGGGAGGTGTTTGCATGGTTTGGCTATGCTGGGAATTCCATGTTGGCAGTTTTGGCTGCTTTGGCTGTGTTATTTTTCATGTTTGGGACTTGTTGTAGTACGGTTCTTATGTTAGTTGGAACGAGTATGAGTTGTGGTCTAGTTTTCCGCATCTGTTGTATGTGTAGTACAACTAGTATGTTGATAAGTTATAGTATATGTACTAGTTGTTATTCTGTTGTTTTTTGTTGCCATCCTCGGGGGGGGGGCACGTTTTGGTTTTCGTACCTTCCTGATCCTCTCAGTTCCTCTTCAGTTTGGATAGTAAACTTTGTCAAACTCGGTTCCGCAGAGTGGGGTGTGTGTGATTTTCAGTGCGGGCGCGCAAGCCTTGGATGGAGTCTGCCCTAGAGAACGCTAACGAAATCCAGTCAGACAGCCGAGGAGCATTCTGACACGCCCCAGCGTGCATAAGGCACGTTGGTGGATCATGCAGTTGGCTTGTGTCCCCTGCATCGCTATCAGCTTGATCGTGTACTTGGAGATCGTCGAGTCGTGAGCTAGGCATCCTGCACATCTGCCATCCTGCACATCTGCCATCCTGCTAGTTCGGAACATGGAGCGTTCTGTGTGTCGTGCACGCTCGGGCAACCCTGTGCAACCTGCGAGCGTGAATCGCGCTCGCCTTACCCGCCAGCTTCTCCACGCTTGCTCCGGCTGCAGGACGTGATGTGCTTTCTTTGCACCTGCTGGGGACCTCCCTGTCCTGTCCTGTCAATCGCAGCGCTTTCTTGTACTCCGGTTGTGGGTTCGGCGCGGATTTAACGCGAATCCGACGCGGATCCGACGCGGATTCGACACCGATCGCGGCGCGACGGGACAGGCTCAGGAGGGGAAAAAACACACAGACACAATTAATCGGCGATTCCCAGAAAATATGGGAAAATATGGGAAGTGGAGGGGAAGACAGAAACCCAGAAAATATGGGAAACTAATGGGGATTAGTTTATTTGTGTGTATTTATTTGTGTGTCCTGGGGCCCCTTCACAGGCACGGTCCCCCGCAGATGCAAGACAAGTGCGAGAGAGTCGGAGAGAGCGTGGGGCCAAGGGGCCCCACGCCGCTCCGGACCTGCCGATGGGGCACTGCGCAGAGGGAGAGGAACGGGGAAGTTCGATGCTCGTTTCGGGGACCTTCCTGGAGCCCACCGAACGGATCTGTTCGACCCCAGTTCGGCTCAAGTTCGACTCAAGTTCGGCTCATGTTCGACTCAGGTTCGACTCAGGTTCGACTCAGGTTCGACTCAGGGTCGACTCAGGTTCGACCGACGTTCGACGCAGCTTCGACGCACGAGTGGAGCGAGTGGCTCCAGGAAGGTCCCCAGAACGAGCATCCAAGGGAAGCCTCGAGGCGGCGGTGCCTTGATGCCCAGCTCGTGACCCCAGCGGCACGCCTGGCCCCATACACCCTGCGCCGACGGGTCTCGCCGCCTCCAGTTGACAGAGGCGCGCGTCCGCCAGAGTGAAACTCCGTTCCGTTCTCTTTTTTTTTTTTTTTCTCTCTCTCTCTCTCTCTTTTTCACCCTCTTTGTTGCTTGTCTCTCCTTTTCATCTCTCTCTCTCTCTCTTTCTCTCTTTCTCGCTTCTTTCCATCTCCAAGCGGGGTGCACTTCCCGCTTTCCGCTCCTCAAGTTTGCATCCACTTCCTCCCTCACTCTGTCACTGTTCCTCCAGTGCATTTTCCCCAAACAGTGCTTGCACTTAGAGGTTCTTGTGACCTGGGCCGTGTGTTCGGCCTGGCGACTATGTGGCTGCCGTCGCCGCCCAGTCGCCGCCTCGTCAGCTCCCGTCGTCTGGGCCGTGGCTTCGGTCTGGCGGCTGTGTGGCCGCCGTCTTGGGGCCCTCGTGGTCCCGAAGCAGTCGCGCGCCACCACTTCCCAGAACCCCAAGGGCACGCGGGAAGCCCCGCCTGGCATCGCTCGGACGTGTGCATTTTTTTCTCGGCGAGGACCCTGGAGGAGCATCCTTGACCATCGAGCAACAAAAAAAACACACACGAGCGACGCCGGACAATGCACGGGACGTGGGCGTCCGAGCGACGGCAGGCCCAGGGGGCACGCGACGAGCCCTAGGAGGCTTCGGAATGGGGGCTCCGGATCCAGTTCCCCGGTTTGGTTTAGGGGGTTAGGGAAAGGACCCGAGGGCGCGCCCACTCCGTGCCAATGGGGCACGGTGACGGATGTGTGGCGCAACCCATGTGTGTGCAATCTGTTTTGTGCAGTCCATGTTGAGCAATCCGTGTGCACTACATCTATCTATGTATTTGATGCAACCTATGTGGTGCAATCTATGTTGTTGCGTCTATGATGTGCGACCTATGTTTTGGCAACATGTGGCGCAACCTGTATGGTGCAACGTATGTGGTGCACAACATGTACTGCAAACCATTAAGTGCAATATCATATATACACATATCTGCATGTATAAATCAAATCAGGTGGGCTGTGTGTTGTGTCATGCGTAGTGTGGAGCCTGCGTGATGCAATATATGTGGTGCTGTCCATGAGGTAAACTCTATATGGCGCTGTGTAACTTATGTTACGCAATACCGGTTGTGCAATGTATGTAGTGTTATCTGTGTTGTGCAGTGTGTGTGGTGCGCCGCATACGTGGTGCAATACATGCGGATTGCAGTCTGCGTGGTGCAATTGATCTTTATAAACGAGTTGACACATCCCATGCTCCTTGTAAACATCACCCCCCCGGCAACTTGGTTTGCAAAAGCCATGCGGCGGCGATTGCGATGAGTGTTTGGCGTTGGTTGGTGCATCTCTGCGGCCGCGCTAGCCCGCGCATGCTCGCGCGCACAGCGGCCAGTTAGTTTGGCGCGACTGGCGCAGCCGCGGTGGCGCTGACCGTTGGGCACTTCCCAGCGGCTACTTCAGTGAGAGTTAGTGCTTTCGGCGGTCGCGGTATCATGGCGATGCTGACCACGGTAGGCACGATTCTGAGATTAACGATGGTGGAGGCGAAGGTGGCGGTGACGACGGCAAGGCCAAATACGGCGCCGATGTTGATCACGCCCGCCGATGATGATGACGATGTCCTCGCGTCGGCGATGGCGCGCGAGTGTGGCATGCGCGCGCGGCCGACGCGCGCGAGTGGCCTCCGTTGCATTATTTGATACGGACCGCGCCCCCCCCAGCCCCTAGCACGCGCGCGCTGGCATATTTGGGTGTACGCGTTGAAACATAGAGTTGTCTTAAAGAGACGCAGGTTGCTTATAGTTAGAACTACATGTTGCATAACCATGTGTTGTCAATTGGTTGCGGGATACGTTTCTGCAGCCATTGCGAAACCCATCGTTGTTGAAGGGTTTCGGCATGCGCGCGCGACGACGCGCGCGTGCGCACGTCGCCCCATCTGTTTTGCAAGAAATTCTTGCGGCACCACGCGCGCAATGGCGTTCGAACGGTTTGGACATGGTCGCGCGAGGGTCCCAGTTCCCTTTTTTTAGCATGCCATGTAAATGTTGAACACATATAGTTTCTGAAAGATTCGCGAAGGCGTGGGCGCATTTATCTTAATTAATAAAAGACTGTGTTGCGAAACCATGCTGCGAAACCTACTCTTTATGCGTTTTCGGACGTTCGGTTGCGAAAAATCCTTACGGGATCGATGGTTGTGTTCGGCATGCGCGCGACGACGCCACACGCGTGCGCAGTTCGTCCCGTTTTTGTTTTTGTCTTGCAAGATTCTTTGGAAACTGATGATAGTTTATAAACGAGTGCGCGCATACTTTTCGACAGGGGATGAGGTGGGCGATACCGGCTGGTTTGGGACAGTACGAACTCATATTCAGGATGGGCGATGTGGCAGAATCGTAATGTAATTTGCAATATGGAGTTCCCTTGGCCCCAGAGGGGGTAGATTCTGTACTGCTGTTTTAAAACAGTTTTTACACATCAAATTCATGCGGTGTAAACGATGGTGGGCAATGCGCGTTTTGCAGTATGTGTGGTAACGTGAAGGTTTTGCAACAAGTGTTGTTCGTTGATATTGTGCACAGCTTGGTGCGTGTAACCTAGTTATACATTTCGTATTGTTCAAAGTAGGTTGTACAATGGTTGTGGTGCAACCTGTGTACCGCAGTTTCGATGGCACGGTATGGGCGGTGCGCGTAATATTGCGCAATAGGTTTTGTGTAACCGACGTTGTGCGCAATATGTGGTTCAACCGATGCATACGTCTATGTATATATGTGTGTTGTGTTTGATGTAGGTCGTGCGCACGGACGTCGAAACGGGGCGGCGACGGCGAACATGGTGCCGCCAAACCCAATTCCCGGCCCAAGCGAAGTGCGGCGACGGGGCGGCGACGGCGGCAGCATAGCCGCCAGACCGACGCAACGGCCTAGACGACGGGCGGCGGCGAAGCGGCGATGGGGCGACGACGGCGGCGACAATAGCCGCCAGACCGACACACAATTGCAGCCGACGAGCGGCCATGAGGCGGCGACGGGGCGGCGACGGCGGCAACATAGCAGCCAGACCGACGGGCAGGCGCAGTTCATCCGACGAGGAGTAAGAAACCCCAAGTGCAAACACTGTTCAGGGAACGCGTGTATACACATGTCTCGTCATATATATATATATATATGTATGTATAGATATATATCATTTACGTATATGTATATGTATATGTATATATATATATGTGTGTGTGCGTTTGTTTGTGTGTGTTTGTGTATGCGTGTGTGTGGCATTCGTGCTGTCTCGCTCTCTCTCTCTCTCTGTCTCTCTCTCGGTGTCTCATTTCCACACCTGTTTGTCATGTTGCTGTTCTATCGATATATCGCTTTCTCTCTCTCTCTCTTTCTCTCTCTCTCTCTCTCTCTCTTCGTTTCCCTGACACTTCTCTTCTAGCTCTCGCTATCAGATTCCTCCCTCTTTTTTCCCCTCGTTATTTCTCTCCCTTTTTCTCCTTCCCCTCATATGTATCCTTTTCTCTCTGCCGCAGTCTCTCTTTCCCTCTCTCTCAATACCTCTGTATTTTTGTTCTTTTCTGCTCCCTCTCTCTATATATATATATGTATGTATTGTGTTTGTTGTTGATGTT
>CAUYUJ010018543.1:187885-190385 GCA_963575745.1 Prorocentrum cordatum
GTTTTAGTTTTAGTTTTAGTAGTAGTAGTAGTAGTAGTAGTCGTAGTAGTAGTCGTAGTAGTAGTAGTAGTGGTAGTAGTAGTGGTAGTAGTAGTAGTAGTCGTGGTGTTGGTGGTAGTAGTTGTCGTAGTAGTACCCGTAGTCGTAGAAATAATAGCGATGGTGGTCAGAGTAAGTATTCCATTTGTTTTGGTGGTAATAGGTGAGGTAGGACCAGTAGTCGTAGTGCATGCCGTCAGTAATTGCACCAGGAACACGAGCAGTAGGAGTGGACGGCTGGTGGGGGAAGGGACGACGATGGAGAAACATTGTAATTGCGCCGCAGGAGCAGGAGAGGAACGGGGATGAGGGGTGGGAGGGACATTTGTAATGTATCAGTCGTAGTAGCGAGGTAGGTTCGTCGTAGTATTAGTCGTGCCAATATTAGTGCCAGCTGAATTTGTGGTGGAAGTCGTAGTAGCAGCAATAGTCGTAGTGATGTACCTCAGGGGCACGTAGGCATATCAATATGAGTCGCACTGGTAATAATCATTGCAATGTCCGTCGTCGGGGCATATATTACTTTTTCAGTTTCAGTACACATACTGGCCGTCGTAATATTTGGAGTATTTTTTCCCAGCCCTCCTGCGTTGGGTTCTCGTTATGAATAGAGCACTGCTCGCGCGAACCTTCCTTCCCACCCCCTCCCGTCCCTCTCTTCCCCCCTGCCTTTGACCTCGCCATCTCTGGGGGGCTGCGATTTGTGAAACTGTCGCCACTTTCGAGGGCTGCTGGGGGGCCCAGCACAGTGGGTACCCACCGCGGATTCAAATTAGACCTCGCCATCCCTGGGGGCTGCGATCTGTGAAACTGTCGCCACTTTCGAGGCCTGCTGGGGGGCCCAGCACAGTGGGTACCCACCGCGGACTCAAATCAGACCTCGCCATCCCTGGGGGGCTGCGATCTGTGAAACGGTCGCCACTTTCGAAGGCTGCTGGGGGGCCCAGCACAGTGGGCACCCACCGCGGACTCAAATTAGACCTCGCCATCCCTGGGGGGCTGCGATCTGTGAAACTGTCGCCACTTTCGAGGCCTGCTGGGGGGCCCAGCGCGGTGGGCACCCACCGCGGACTCAAATTAGACCTCGCCATCCCTGGGGGGCTGCGATCTGCGAAACGGTCGCCACTTTCGAGGCCTGCTGGGGGGCCCGGCACAGTGGGTACCCACCGCGGACTCAAATTAGACCTCGCCATCCCTGGGGGGCTGTGATTTGTGAAACGGTCGCCACTTTCGAGGCCTGCTGGGGGGCCCAGCGCAGTGGGTATTCACCGCGGACTGAAATTAGACCTCGCCATCCCTGGGGGGCTGCGATTTGTGAAAGTGTCGCCACTTTCGAGGCCTGCTGGGGGGCCCGGCACAGTGGGTACCCACCGCGGACTCAAATTTGGTCTCGCCATCCCTGGGGGGTTGCGATCTGTGAAACTGTCGCCACTTTCGAGGGCTGCTGGGGGGCCAAGCACTGGGTACCCACCGCGGACTCAAATTAGACTTCGCCATCCCTGGGGGGCTGCGATCTGTGAAACTGGTGGCCACTTTCGAGGCCTGCTGACGGCACAGCCAGTGGGTACCCACCGCAGACTCAAATTAGACCTCGCCATCCCTGGGGGGCTGCGATCTGTGAAACTGTCGCCACTTTCGAGGCCTGCTGGGGGGCCCAGCACAGTGGGTACCCACCGCAGACTCAAATTAGGTCTCGCCATCCCTGAGGGGCTGCGATCTGCGAAACTGTCGCCACTTTCGAGGGCTGCTGAGGGGCACAGCACAGTGGGTACCCACCGTAGACCCAAATTAGACGCCGCTTTCGTCCTTGTTTTCCTCCTGCAGTCACCTTCCCTCTGCTGCTGCCGTGCTGATGGTTCGACTTCCCGCACGTTTTTCTCGTGTTCTGCGTTCCCGACTCCCCATGTCCTCTTCGAGCCTGTAGCTGTCGCCCCTCGTCCTTGTATGGTTCTCTTGCGCATCATGCCATAGGCGCGTGTCCCAAGTAGCTTACACATCAAGTTGATTGTCCATGCAAGTTTCGGCCAACTCCTCGTTTACATTGGTGCAAATGGGTTGGGTACGTCACAAGGTAATTGGTTGTGCTGGCCTTCCCGCCATGGTCGTCATGTTAGGATGTGTGGTTATAGTCGTAGGAGTGGCCGGAGCAATGGTACTGGTAGTTTTGGTAGAAGCAACACAAACAATCAAGTAGTAGTGGTAGTATTCGTAGTTGTAGGAGTAGTTGTAGTAGTCGTAGTCGTAGTCGTAGTGGTAGTAGTAGTAGTAGTAGTAGTAGTAGTAGTAGTAGTAGTAGTAGTAGTAGTAGTAGTAGCAGTAGTAGTAGTAGTAGTAGTCGTAGTCGTAGCAGTAGTAGTAGTAGTAGTAGTAGTAGTAGTAGTAGTAGTAGTAGTAGTAGTAGTAGTAGTAGTCGTAGTCGTAGTCGTAGTAGTAGTTAGTAGTAGTAGTAGTAGTCGTAGTA
>CAUYUJ010018543.1:192885-201651 GCA_963575745.1 Prorocentrum cordatum
ACCTCGAGCCCCACCCGTCTCACCGCCTCCGCTGGGGATCTGCCCCTGGAAACCCCTCCGAGGAGAGCAGCCTGCATCCCCAATCGGGGGGGTAATTCGGCCATGTGTCGGAAGCCGGGCAGGGTCTGCTAAATCCGTGGCTGCTAACATCGACCTCCGGGAAGTTGTCTTCGTCTTATGATGTTTCAGCCTACTTTAGCCCTGATCTCCAGAAATAATTTCGAGCACCAGGAAAGTACCGAGGCTCCACGGTTTTCACGTGTCGGGTCCTGGGAGGCCATACTCGTTCGACACTATTTCGAGACTTTCCTGGGTGCTCGAAATTATTTCTGGGATGTGGGCCTTAAGTACGATGGGAACAACATAATCTTCGTCCTTCGGGGAAGGAGCCCGTTGACTGTTTCGCGTGCCGCGCCTCATTCCAGGAAGTTGTTTTTCCTTCAGGGAGGGCCGTTTTAGCGGCCACGGTCTTAGCAGCCCCCGCCCGGCTTCCCACAGTGGGGCCCAGCCCACGCTGGTGGGGCGCCGTCATTGAGATCGTGCGTGTTACCAATCCGCTGCAGCAGCCCTGTGCCTCTTGAACAGCAGCACGCTCTTGTTGTCGCCCGACCCATGTGCCGTTGATTTGTGCCTTTGCGCTCCGAAGGATGTTCTCCCGGGGCAGTGTACGCTGATGGTTCCGATTAAGACGACACGTCGCTTTTGCAACATGTGTTCGTTTTCTTTTTTTTGCCGATCTGCGCGGGTCCTCGCACCCCCCTCACCCCCCCTCCTCTCGTGGAGTAGATCTTTGCTCTTTTTGGCGCCTGCTCCGATTAAGTGGGGAACCTCCCACACAGGGCGCACTGTTGCAAACAGTCGCACTAAGCAGAGGTCCGCAGCCAGACCCCCCCTGTGGAAAAAAGAACACACACACTGTGGATCAACAACACACACACACACACACACACGCACACACACACACACACACTGTGGAAACACACACGCTGTCTGTGTTTTTGTTCACAGTCTTTGTGTATATGTTTTTTTTTTCAGCGTGTGTTTAGAGTATATATATATATATATGTGTGTGTTGTGTGTGTTTTT
The DNA here is from genome assembly GCA_963575745.1 of Prorocentrum cordatum. Taxonomy (NCBI): domain Eukaryota; class Dinophyceae; order Prorocentrales; family Prorocentraceae; genus Prorocentrum; species Prorocentrum cordatum. The sequence goes on from CAUYUJ010018543.1 coordinate 193,972, forward strand.
TCCTCTGTGTGGGTTCTCCCCTCCCCCCTTCCCTTTGTGTTTCTTCCCCCCCCTCCCGCCCAATGATTCGAAGACGCTCCCCGTCGGCCGTCGTGTGGGTTTTTTGGGGGGGGGAGGGGGCGGGCCCTCCCGCAGCGGGGCTCCGCTCCTGCCGCCGCCGCTCCGACCCGGCCCCGCCGCGCCCCCCCCTCGGGCCCCGCGGCCGCCCGCCCCTTTTGCGAGGCCTGCCTGCACCACATGGTCTCGTGCGGGCTGGAGCCGGACCAGGCCGCCCCCCCCCCCCCCGAGGGTGCGGCTTCGTGGAGGAGGGCGTGGAGGAGGCGAGCAGGAGGGGAAGGGGGAGGGGGAGAAGGGGAACGATGATGATGATGAGGGGGATGCAGGAGGAGGACGAGCAGGAGGAGGAGGAGGAGGAGGAGGAGGAGAAGCAGGAGGAGAAGCAGGAGGAGGAGAACGAGGAGAAGAAGCATACGGAGGAGGAGGAGGAGGAGGAGGAGGAGGAGAAAGAGGAGAGGAGAAGCCCCCGCGGGAGCCTTGAGACTCAAGCAGTGGCGAAGCGTCCCGGCTCGCCTGTAGCCCTAAATATCAGACAATGTTTTAGGAACCTTTTTTTGTGGTTCCCACGAAATGTTCTTAGGACCATTTCTGGCGGAGGCTGCGTTGTTTTCGCGCATCGGGTTGATGTTCTAAGAACATGGTTCTTGTTCTTAGAACATCTCCAGGTTCTGAGAACATTTCGTGGTAGGACCCTAGGAATGCCGGGACGGTCGGTCCCTGCTCAACTTGAGACGGGGGTCAGTGCAGACGGGGGTCAGCCAGAGCGCCCGATGTGGCAGGATCCTGCAGGGCCAGGGTCGCATCGACCCTGGCCTGGGCGCAGGGGATCCTGCACGAGCCTGCAGGATCCTGCGCACGGACCGGGGCTGGGGTGCAGGCTCTTGCAGGATGCTGCGAGGCCCGACTGGCGCGGTCTGGATTGACCCGGGTCAGAAGATCCCCGACGCCCCACGCAGCATGCTTGGGCTCGTTTCGAGTCCTCCGATTCGATTCGATGCCGGTTTCGGTGGCTTCCGGTTCCGATTCGGTTTCGGCTTCGGATTCCGATGCGGCTGCCGACTTCTCATTGGAGGCATTTTTGGCCTGCCGATTTCCGCCGATTCGACTTCGACCGACTCGGATGCCGATTTCCGCTGATCTACTAGCTCGTTTCGATCGCCGATCCGGCTTGTCGATTCGATTCTGGGCTCTCCTGCCCCCCCCACGCCGCCTGCGTTGAGGAGGTCGAGGGGGCAACGTCAGGTCGGCGTCACCCCAACGTACTTCTACTACACGTGCGGCGCCCTGCAGGGGCGGCGCGCGCACCGAGAACTCTTATAGTATGTATGCGTCGTGGCGGGCGCTTTCGGACCACCCCGCTTGGAGAACGATGTACTACAAGATGGGTATACTATATCTTCGCGTAGCACGCGCGCCTCCGAGGAGAAATTCTCATGTCAGTATGTCTCCTTGCGTTCCAATAAAGGGGGAAGGAGAGAGGCTCAGGGGGGAACGTATTGACACCCGAATCGCCCAGTGGTTGCCAGTAGGGGCCTGATGGCCCACCCCGCCTGGGATTACGCGGGTGCCCTCGCATATCAATCGGCGATGTACCGCTGATTCGAGGAAGAGGAGGAGGAGGAGGACCAGTATAAACCCAAGAGTCATCAACGATGGTGGAATTAACCCTCCCTCCAACTTCCCTCTTCTGGGCCCCTACAACGGTGCATTTCCATTGAGGGGACTGCCTCGTTGAAGACAACCGTTTGAAGATCCTGAAGCATGCTCAAACATTGAGCCTGATTTCTTCGTCTTGACGATCTGGAATCGTGCCAGAGCGCCATTTTTGGGAGTTCAAAACCGCGAATCAACATAATTGTATCACCCGCATAATCCTGAATCTTTCCCAAACGCCATTGCTGGTAAACGTTGATCATGGGAATCAGTGAAACTCTTGCATCGTTTGAAAACGAATGTGCGCGGCGCTCAGGCGAGAACCACATTTGATGACGACCCGCCCTCAATCCGTGAAGTTCTTGCAAATGATGAAAACGAATGTGCGCGGCGCTAGGGCGAGAGCCACATTTTGATGACGACCCGCCCTTCATCCGTGAAGCACTTGCAAATTTTGAAAACGAATGTGCGCGGCGCTGAGGCGAGAGCCACATGTTGATGACGACCCGCCCTCAATCCTTGAAACTGTTGTCACTGTATAAGCTTCAGGGTCATATATGGTGAGGAAATCTCAGGCGAAACGCCCGGCCCGCCCTAAAAACTGGCCTCGGGGTGCGACAGGGAGAAGTTATTCATAAGGAGAAGGAAAAGGAGGAGGAGGAGGAGGAGGGGGAGGGGGAAGGGGGAGGGGGAGGGGGAGGGGGAGGGGGGGGGGGGGGGGGGAAAGGGAAGGGGAGGGGGAGGGGAAGGGGGGGGAGGGGAAGGGGGGGAGGAGGGGAAGGGGGAGGGGGAGGGGAGGAGGAGGAGCAGGAGGAGCAGGAGGAGGAGGAGGAGGAGGAAGAGGAGGAGGTGGAAGAGAAGGAGGAAGAGGAGGAGGTGGAAGAGAAGGAGGAGGAAGAGGAGCAGGAGGAAGAGAAAGAAGAATAGTGACAGTACTAGGAAGGATGCGTTCTGCGCGGCCGCCGCGGGGCTGCCCGCCCGCGGCGGGCCCTTGGTTGCCCGGCCCGCGCTCGGAGCAGCGCTTGGCGACCCTGGCGCGGTGGGAAGTGCTTCAGGAGGGCAACGAAAACACACAGACACAATTCATTGTCGATCCCCAGGAACATAGGGGAAAGCATGGGAAGTGGGGGGGGGGAAGGCGACCACCCAGAAAAAAAATAGGGGAACAATTGTGTTTTTTTGTTTTGTTTGTGTGTACTTGTTTGTGTGTCCTAGGGCCCCTTCCATTTCCAGTTCCATCTTGGCGTGGGCCATGGGGGCGCGGTTCGCCGGGGGGCCTACGCGTCGACTGCCCCCCTCTGCCCGCGCGGGGGAGGTCGGGCGCGACGTTGGCAACGCGCGTGCCGGCGACTTCGAAAAGCTGCCCGCGGCGGGCGGTCCAGGATCAGGAGGGGAAAAAACACACAGACACAATTAATCGTCGACCCCCAGGAAAATATGGGAAAATATGGGAAGTGGTGGGGAAGACAGAAACCCAGAACATATGGGAAAATATGGGGACTATTTCTATTTATGTGTATTTATTTGTGTGTCCTGGGGCCCCTTTACAGGATCTTGCGCGCTGGGCGCCGGTCCCTCGGAGCGTCGCGCGGTCGACGAGCGCTCCGAGCCGCTGCCAGGGCAGGCCTGGGCCGAGGGTGATATGCGGCAGACTGGGGCGGAGCAGGCTGCCGTCGTCTCGTGCGTCGGTCAAGCCTTTGCCGTTGCTGCGCGCGCACCCGGAGCTTCTTTCGAGGCGGCGCTCGGCCCTGCGAGCGGGCCGGAGGCGGGCAGATTCATTACTCCAGATTTCGTAAGAAAGGGAGGGGGGTCTCATTTCGGGGGGGGTCTCTTCCAGGCTATCTCGGAGGGCCTGGGGGGGTCTGGGGACGATGTCTTGGAGGGTCCTCCCACGGGGGGGGTCTGAAATGGCTTGTCTTGGAGGGTCCAGACCCCCTCCCTTTTCTTGCGAAATCTGGAGTATATGGGGTGCAAAAATGATCGCGTGGACAGAGTTGGAATTCTTTACGCTTCGCGTATCCCCACCAGCCCAGGGGGAGGGGGCCCAGGGTCCCTCTCCAGGCCCAGGGGGAGGGGGTAGGGGGAGGGGTAAACCCCTCCCCGAAGGGGAAGAAGGGGGGTTGAGGACAGAGCGGGCTCTCTAAACCACTCACGCCCAAAGGGCTGGTGGGATTCTTGTTGCTTTCTGAGGATGCGCCCCTGCGCCGTCTGGCGGCTCCGCGCCCGCCGGCGCCGCCCCGTCGCCGCGCCGTCGCCGCCCGTCGTCGCGCCCGCGTGCCTCTCGGGCGCCTGCGCGCCCGCCGGCGCCGGCCGCCCCGTCGCCGCCTCGTCGCCGCCCGTCGTCCGGGCCTGGATGCCGGTCTTCCAGGAGAGAAAAAAAAACACACAGGCACAATTCATCGGCGATTCCCAGGAACATATGGGAAAATATGGGAAGTGGGGGGGGAAGACAAAAACCCAGAAACTATAGGAAAATACATGGGGATATTCTTGTTCGTGTGTATTGATTTGTGTGTCCCAGTTCCCCTTCAGAGTCCTGCGACCGCGGGCCCGCCGTCGCGCCGCCCCGCCGCCGCCCTGTCGCGGTGGGTCTGTCTGCCGGGCCTGGCGCTTCGCCGTGCCCGTCGCCGCCCCGTCGCGTTTCGCGTCGGTCTGGGCCTTCGGGGGCGGCCCTGCGTCAGGAGGGAAAAAACCACACAGACACAATTAATCCTCGATTCCCAGGAAAATATGGGAAAATATTGGAATTGGGGGGGAAGACAAAAACCCAGAAAATATGGGAAAATATGGGGACTATTTTTATTTGTGTGCATTTATTTGTGTGTCCTGATTTTCCTTTACTGCGGCTCCGCGCGCGGCCGCCGCCGCCCCGCTGCCGCCCCGCGTGGACCTGCGCCGCGCGGATTCGGCCGCACAGCTTGCGCCATGTCTATCTCGGGGGCGGAAAGGAGGAGGGTGACGACCAGGGGGGGGGAGTGGATTTCAGGGCGCGGGCCACGATTTTTCCCCAGGCTTCACGGCGCCTCTTCTTGTTTCATTACGGCCCTGGCCCCCCCGCTTGGCCGCGCACATGCCGCCGGTCATGATTTGCACCCCCCCTCTTGGACACCCCCCTCTTTGCCGCTCCCGTATATCGCGTATGATTCTGACCCAATGTCAATCCTACCTTGTGAATTCGCATCGTCCCAGCCAGACCGACATCGGCCCCCCCATCGGTTCCCCTCCAACCAGAAATGCGCGCGAGCAAAAATCAGTAGTTTCGGAGAACCCCCTGCAACAAGTGCGACGAAGTGCACGCTCGCGCGTCGTCGCGAGCGCATGCCGACATCATTTTAGAAGGATTTCAACATCGAGCGTAATACAAACATGTAAAACGCATGGTTTCGCAACGGGGGTTTCCAATGCAAGCGAGCGCGCGTTCTTGCGAGTTCTCAAGAAAAAAACCATCTGTGTTCAACATTACCAAGAAGATGCTACAACCGGGCGTCGCGCGCGCATGCCGATATTGTTCGAACGCCCTTGCGAGCGTGCCGTCGCGAGAATCCCTTGCAAAAGAATGCGGCGAAGTGCGCTCGCTTCGTCGCGCGCGCATGCTGGAATCCGTCAAAAACCCTTGGTTTCGGGAGGAGTCCAAAACCCCAGCGTCCAACACACATGCAAACATACATGGTTCCGCTACACGGTTTTCAATATAAAAAAGTGTGCGCGTTATTGCTATCGCTAAAGAAAGTCATTGTTTTTTCAACATGTTTCATGCAATGTTACCAAGCGGGCTTCGCGCGCGCATGTCGAAATCGTTCGCCCTTGCGCGCGTGCTGGGGTGGCACGATCCGTGATCAAAAACACCATGCGGGCGACTCTCACGCGTCTGACGCGCGCGCATGTCGAATTCCGTCCAAAACTTTCATCGCCGATTCGAAGACGACGTCATTGTCGTCGGCGTGATCAGTATCGGCGCCATCATCGCCACTATGTCCATCATCGCGCCTACCAACATCGCCATTATCATCGCCATCGCGTCCACAGTGGTCGACGCTGTCAGGATTCCTTACCCGCCCAAGCCGCCGACTCGCACTCAAGTGCTCTGTGGGATGTGCCGAGCGGTCAGCACCGCCGCAGCCTCGTCGGTCGCGCCAAACTACCTGGCCGCCGCGCGCGCTCGCGCGTGCGCAGGCTGGCGCGGCCGCAGAGATGCACCAGCCAGCGCCAGGCCAAAGTCGCATGAGGTTTGTAAACCAAGTGGCGGGTGGGCGGGCGGGGGCGCTTGACCGAGCAGTGGACCTGTGGACAAGTCACTGCGAACAAACATTAGTTGTGCCACAGAGGTTGCGCCGCATATACTGCGCCGCATGGTTTGCAGAACTTGCTTCAACCGCATTGCGTAGCGTAGGCTGCAACGCGCGCGTTGCACCGCGGGGCTTGCGCCACGCTGATTGCGCTACAGTTCCTGCATCACGCAGACTGCGCATTCCATATCGCAGGAAATAGATTGTGCAACATAGATGGCGTAGCATAGATCGTACCACGTAGAGTTTCTTTCTTTTCTAACGGAAAAAAGCAAGACAGGTTCTACCCCCCTTGGGGTTGAAGATTCAGGGGGACCGAAGCAAAACACGCATGGTTCTGGCCCAGTGCCCATCCGACCTGCGAATTCTTATTATCCCTGCTAGGCCTTTATCGGTTCCCCCCCCGGATCGTTTGCACAAAACCTTGCGGGCGCGCGCTCGCCGATCAACAATCATACGTTTTCAAGAGTCCCTTGAAAGAAAGTGACGAAGTGCACGCGCGTCGTCGCGTGCGCATTTCGTAAGCATTTAAAAATCATTGGTTCCGGTCGCCGAAGCAACATGTAAAAACCAAATGATATCGCAGCGTGGATTCTCATAACAAAAAGAGAACACGCGCGCGTTCTTGCGAATTTTGAAGACACCCGTCGGGTCATGAACTTTGTCAGAAAGCACCACCAAACGGGCGTCGCGCGCGCATGTCGGCATCGTTCGAACGCCCAGGCGCGCGTGCCGTCGCGAGAATCCTTTCCTTGCAAAAAATGAGTCGGAGTGCGCGCGCGCGTCGTGTCGCGCGCGCGTGCCGAAATCCTTCAAAAAGTTCAGATCCCGGATGGATTTCGAAATCGACGCGGATTTTCAACAAACGCGCGCGCATTTAACAATTGTAAAGAAAACCACGAGTGGATCAACATTTTTCACGCAATGCTACCAAGCGGGCTTCGCACGCGCGCATGTCGAAATCGTCCGAACGCCCTTGCGCGCGTGCTGGGGTGGCACGGTCCGTGTCCAATAATATTATGCGAGCTTCTTTCGCCCGTCTGCCGCGCGCGCATGCCGACTTCCGTTCAAAACCTTCATCGCCGTCCAAAGCCTTCATCGCCGACGCGAAGACGCCGTCATCGTCGTCGGCGTGAGTAGCATCGGCGCCGTCACTGGCTGCCCTGTCGTCGCTGTCAGCATCGTCGCCAGCATCGCTACCATCATCGTCGCGTCTACCGTTGTCGACGTTGCCATGATACCGCGCCGGCCCAAGTCGCCCACTTGCACTGAAGTGCCCGTTGGCATGTGTCGAGCGGCCAGCGCCACCGCTTTCGCGTCGGTCGCGCAAAGCTAGCTGGTTGCCGCGCGCGCGAGCATGCGCGGACTAACGCGCTGCAGAGATGCACCAGCCAGCGCCAAGCACTCATCGCATTAGCCGCCGCGTGGGGTTTGCAAACTAAATTGCGGGTGGGTGTGCGGGATGTTTGCGCGAGCATTGGAGCGGGAATCTCACGGCGAACCTAAATTATTTGAACCACGCATGTTGCACCCCATGTTGCACCACAAAGATTACATCACAAATGTTGCCCCTCATAAAGTGCATCACGACGTAAATAGCTAGAAGCACGATTGGGGGTCCACGCTTGCTAATCGTTCCGAGTGCGGCCACGGCGTCTAGACGCCTGGCACGGGGCCATGCACA
>CAUYUJ010018544.1:0-67500 GCA_963575745.1 Prorocentrum cordatum
GATGTTCGGCCTCAGGGGGCCGCTTTCGGGCCTGAGGACCTTTGACAAAAACGGCACCAGGGTGAAACACGGGCTCCAGGGAATGGATCGAGAGATCTTGGGGGTATACGTATCGAAAGAGCTAGTCGGAGAGTTTGGACAGTTGGACGTTGCGACCAGCTCGTTAAGGATCATGTTCTCCCGCGTATGCGATTCTCGTAAGCAGCATCTGCGAGTGGCAAGGAAACGTGGTCGCCCGTCCCTCCTTCCCATCCGCTTCTCGCCTCTCTCCCCCCTCCCTTTCAAGACCGTTTCACCTCCCTCGCCCCCATCTCCCTCCTTCCCCATCAGCCCCACCAGATGCCTCCTGAGGCTTCTGGAGGTCCCCAGACGCCGTGGATGCTTCAATGGGCCCATAGAGGGCAACGTCCGAAAACCTCGATCCTCACAATGTGTACCCCCAGATTTCTGGAACCCTTCCCCAGGAAGCATGGACGTCCAGCCAGCAGAGAGGCTCTCTCCGCCCTCCCTCCCCACGAAGCGCAACAGGCTCTTCCAGCCGACCCACCCGAACCTTCCAGTCACAGCGTCGGGTGGCCCGGGAAGGCGTCTATCAAGCGGGCGGGGTGGGAGGGCTGACGCGTCCACTCGCCATTCGCAAGGAGATAGCTCCTGGGAGGTGAAATTCAGCATCGGCGCCGGTATATCCGTGGTCGAGAACCCGCCGAATCCAGCTCAATCCCGCTTAATCCGGATTTATATGTTTGAATCCGGCTTCATCCCAGGCCTGAGCTGGCCTGACCCCTCAATTCCTCTTTCTGGACGCCCGCAATGGGTACGGAACGAATGGGCACAATGCCCAACCGCAGTTCCTGTTCATTTTGAACAGGACTCGCTGTCCGCGCCGCCGCGGCCCGTGTCCATTCGAGACAGAAGGCCGCCTGCCCAACAGCGGCCGCTGTTGGTTTGGGACAACATTTGTTGTTGGGCATTGTACCCATTCTTTCTGTACCCATTTCGGGCGTCCAAACTCTTGTTCGCCCGTAGTGTCTCGTACGAAGACCTCCCAGGAGTTGCCTCCCGACACTCCTCGTGGCAAGCGTCGAAGACCCCCTCTGGCTGACCCGGGTTTGCGAAGACCTGCGTTGCAGTTTTTTTCTTGGCATTGCAGTTGTTTGGTTTCCTGCTGACCCGGGTCTGGATTGACCCGGGTCAGAAGACCCCAGACCCAGACCGCAGCCTCCTGACATTCGCCTTTCTCGCTTTGTGGCAAGCGTCCACCTGACGCCTTTGTTTCTAGCCCCCCCACATGGGGTCCGAGCAGATGGGGTCGGAGGACCGCGCCGCATCGCCGATAGATCGACGATGCGGTTCAAGGTGGAGCCTGTGTCTCCCAACACCGACGTCGCCGATGCATCGCCGACGTCGCCGATGCATCACCGATGCATCGGCGATGCGGTGCAGTCCCCCGACCCATCTACTCGGACCCCATCTATCGGCGGCGAGCCTGGGGGGGGAGTGAGAAGGGGCGGGCCTTCTCGGAAGCCTCGGCAGTCCTCCGATGTACCCCAACCTTCTGAGAAGTCTTCTGAGCCTTCCCCGAAGACACAGCAAACTCAGGAGGTCTGAGAAGTCCCGCCGCCGCCTCCTCCTCCTCCTCCTCCTCCTCCTCCTCCTCCTCCTCCCCCTCCTCCTCCTCCTCCTCCTCCTCCTCCCTCCTCCTCCTCCGCCCCATGCCTCCCTCCCGTCGGCCCGCCGAATCCGGGAGGCCTCCCGCTCTCTGCCCCGCGGCGACCGATCCCCCCTTTGCGCCCGGCGCGCAGCGGCGCCCGCAAGGGCGCACAGCGGCACGCCCGCGCGCCCGGCCGCGCGGGGCGCGCCCCGCCCCGCCCCGCCCCGGCCCCCCGCCCGTCGGGGGCCCGCGCCGCGGCCGAGGACGCCTCGGCACGCCCGGCACGCCCCCCTCCCCCTGGGGCTCGATTCGATTCGGTGCGGCTTCGACGTCGATGGCCTCCGACTCCCATCCGATTCGGCGGCGGGTGCCGATTCGGGAGGTGTTTTTTTTCTCTCCTCAGTGGAGGCCCAGCAGCCTCCCGATCGCTGCCGGTTCGACTTCTCCCTACTTGGCTGCCGATTTCCGCCGATCCGATGCATTTCGATCGTCGATCCGACTGATCGATTCGATGTTGGGCTCTCCTGCCCCCCAGAGATCCGACGCTCCAACAAAAATTGGAGCGGGCCGGGCCTCGGGAGCGTCAAAAAAGAGCCTGGTTGTTTCATGTTCCGGCAAGTTTAACTTACATGGACGGGGGGGACGAAAAGCCGGCCCCCGTGGAAGTGGTCCGGCCAGCGGCACCCGACCCTCTTTAGATTCAGTGGCGATTTCTCCGTGGCCCATCTTACATGGGCGTTTTGTGTGCTACCCCCTGGGGCCCACGCACCGAAGAATTTGGAGCAGCCGGATGTCTGGGCCCGTCCCTCCCCAGACCCCATCGCGCCGTGGCAAGGATCACGACGGGAGGTCTGCCGCTGACTTTTGCGGCTTGCCGGGGGCCCTCGCGCCGTGGAAAAAGTCCACGACGGGAGATTTTCGTCGCCATTCTGCAGCCTCCAGTAGGGGCCCTCACCGGGGCCTCGGGGCCGTCCAAGAACGACTGAGGATGAGAAGCTGGTCCCCAGGAAGATGTCCAGACCTCTGAGGGCCACGCCAAAACATCACGACGCCGGGAGCCAGGCACTGGGCCTGGGCCTCCCAGACGGGGTCCGAGCGAGGATCGCTGCGCTTCGCCGGTGCATCGGCGACGCGGCTCCATGTGGAGCCCTGCTTTCTCCACGCCGAGGGAGCCGATGCATCGCCGTCGTCGCCTGTGCATCGCCAAAGAATCGGCGACGCGTCCCCGATGCATCGAAGATGCAGCGCGATCCTCCGACCCCATCTACTCCGACCCCATCTGGGAGGCTTTCAGCCCCGTGAGTGTGGCCGTGACGCTAGTCCTTCGGATGTTGGTGAGCACGTCCTCTTCAGCTACGGACGTATCTTTCCGGCTACCCTCGGACTCCGGATTCCATCTTCGGCGGCGAGCGAGGGGGGGAAGTGAGAAGGAGAAGGCGCTCTCACAAGGTGGCAGGACTTCTCAGAAGCCCCCGCGCCGTCTGAGAAGCTTTCTGTGTCTTCGGGGAAGGCTCAGAAGACTCGTCACAAGGCCCGATGACTTCGGGGGCCTGCCGAGCCTTCTGAGTAGGCCCGCCCCGTCGCACTTCCCCCCCAGGCTCGCCGCCGATGGATGGGGGCCTCGGAGGAGTGCACCGCATCGCCGACGCGTCGGCGATGCATCGGCGACGTCGGTGTGGGGACACACGGGCTCCTCCACCTCGAACCGCATCGCCGACGCATCGGCGGTGCGGCGCGGTCCTCCCACCCCATCTGCTCGGACCCCATGTGGGGGGCCCCCTATGACCACCATCGAGGTTCACCACCATGACCCCTAGGACAGACTGCATGGGATCCGTTCCCCCACTAGGCTCACGGCTCATTCGGCGGGCGCCCGGCGACGCGCGCGAGGGTCCCAAACCCTGTGCTGGTGGCCGTAGGCAACTTTGGGGCCTTCCACCCCTGAAGGAAGAGTACTCCAGGTTTCGTAATAAAAGGGAGGGGGTCTCAACCCTCCCAGACGAGAAGTTTTAGACCCCCCCCCGTGGGAGAACCCTCCAGAACATCGTCCCCAGACCCCCCCAGACCCTCCAAGATAGCCTGGAAGAGACCCCCCCCGAAATGAGACCCCCCTCCCTTGATTACGAAATCCGGAGTAACGTCTCAGAGTCCCTCCCCCCCCCCCGGGCTCGCCGCCGACACCTCTCTCCGACTCCAGCTTCTCAGAGCCCCGAATCATCAGGGGTAACTCGGGTCAGGGATAACTCGGGTTCGTTTTTCGGGAACCCAAACCCGAGTTACCCCGGACCCGAGTTACCCCGGATAACTCGGGCGTCCAGAGCCCCGAATCATCAGGGGTAACTCGGGTCAGGGATAACTCGGGTTCGTTTTTCGGGAACCCAAACCCGAGTTACCCCGGACCCGAGTTACCCCGGATATTTCGGGCGTCCAGAGCCCCGAATCATCAGGGATAACTCGGGTCAGGGATAACTCGGGTTCGTTTTTCGGGAACCCAAACCCGAGTTACCCCGGACCCGAGTTACCCCGGATAACTCGGGCGTCCAAGCTTCCAACGCTCCGACTCCTGGCTCGGGCCCCGGCCCTCCCGCGCGGCCCTCGGCAGGGCCAGGCCGTCGGACCGACGGAGCGCGCTCCGCCCCGACCCCCCGCCCTCGGAATCGCCGCTCGTCTGCTCTCCCTCCGCCTCCTCCTCCTCCTCCTCCTCCTCCTCTCTCCCTCCTCCTCCTCCCTCCCTCCCTCCTCACTCCTCCCTCCTCCCTCTCCCTCCTCCCCCTCCCTCCTCCTCCTCCTCGCCCACCCTCCCACTCCTCCTCCCCCTCCTCCCTCCGCCTCCCTCGGCGGGGCGCGGGTCTTCGCCGCCGAGCACTTTGAATTGGTGCCGGCGCGCACCACCAACGCTCAGCGTCGGCCCCTTCAGGACGGCCTTTGCACCAGGCAACAGCCATCCGTAAGGGGGGTGGGACGCGCCGGCCAGGGCCTATACCTGAAGCTACCCGGGAGCACGACGCCCAGCGCGACGATGGCGAAGTCGCACGCCCTGGGCCTCCCCGCCGGGGCGCCCTCCAGCGCGGCCCCCGCCGGTGCACCAGGCGCCCTGCGCAGCGTTCCAGGGAAGGGCGTCCTCGCCAGCTGCTCCAGCGCCCCCCAGCCCGCCGCGCCACGCCCAGCCCCATCGGCGTCGCCAGCAGCGCGGCCAGCCGCCCTGAGCGCGCCCAACCGTCGCCCAGCGCTGGCCTGCGCCCGGGCCAGTTCAGTTCGGCCAGCTGGCTCTGTCTCTCCCTGGTCGCCAGCCTGGGCGGCGCCCCGCGGCCGCCCCCGCTGGACCAGCAGAGCCGCTCCGGCGAGGCTCGCTGCCCGGCGGCGCTGCAGAGCGAGTGGAGCTTGCACGGCGCAGCTGACCACCCTGTAGGCTCGGGCCAGCTCCGCGGGCTGCTGGTCGGCAGGGAGCGCGCGCACCTGCCTCAGGAGCCACTGCCGGACTTCTGCGCCTACGCGGCCCGGGGTCTCAACCACGAAGGGCGTGAGGCGGTCAGGTACCTGGCGTGCTTCTGCCGTTCTGCCAGGCGGGCGGCCTCGCCAGCGCGGCGCGCCGCCGCTGGCGCCACGTCATCGGCGGCGCGCATCCTTCCCTCCTCCGCCCTCCTTCTCCCTCCTCCTCCCCCCCTCCTCCTCCTCCTCCTCCTCCTCCTCCTCCTCCTCCTCCTCCTCCTCCTCCTCCTCCCCCTCCCCCTCCTCCTCCTCCTCCTCTTCCTCCTCCTCCTCCTCCTCCTCCTCCTCCTCCTCCTCCTCGCCCACCCCTCGGGAGGGTGGGCGCACGGGCTCCCACCCCGGAGGGCGTCCGATGGGGATGTGATGACGAAAGGAGGTCGACGTCTTCGAACATCTTCCTCGGTCTTCGGCGGGCACCCAGCCTCGGGACGCGTTGCAGCAGCTGCGCCTCTCGTCGAGAGCCTGCCGAGGGTGCCGAGGGGTGCCGAGATCGTCCCGAACGGCCGCCAGAGGCCCCGGTTGTGACCCGAAACCACCAGGCGTCGAGGAGGGGGCGGGGACTACGGGTGTGCGGACGTGGCCTGGGCGACGATACCTCCCCGGATATATGTCGCCGGGGTGTGATTTGCGATCGGCACCGTTGGGGCCTGGCATGGGGGGAACGACACTGTCCTCGTCGGGCCTCCTCGGGGCGCGGGAGAACTCTATCGAGGTCCCCGCGCGCCCCCCCGGGTGCCCCCCAGGATGGTCCCTAGGATGCCGGTTGCAAACCACACCCTGCGCATGCCACACCCTTTGGAGTCGCCGAATATGGCCCCCTTTTCTTTCAACACGTCCCTTGATCCCCCCCCCTCCAGGGCTCATTTCGATCCCTCCGATTCGAGTCGATTCGATTTCGATGGGTGCCAGTTCCGATTCGATTCGGTTTGGAATTCCGATGTGTTTTCCGACTTCTTATTGGACGCACATTAGCCCGCCGATTTCCGCCGATTCGATTTTCCCGACTCGGCTGCCGACTTCCGCCGATCCGATTTATTTCGATCGCCGATCCGACTTCTCGATTCAATTCGGGGCTCTCTTGCCCCTCGTCCCAAGCATTGCGAGAAATCACAACCGAAACCCTAGGCTCCCTCATTCTGCGGCATGTTTCTGGGGGGTCGCGCCGCATCGCCGACGCATCGGCGATGCGGCTCCATATGGAGCCCGATTTTCTCCACGCTACCGTCGCCCATGCATCGCCGACGTCGACGATGCATACTCCGACAACATCTGGGAGGCCCCAATGACCACCATCGAAGAAAAACAAATTGCATCAACATATGCTTTCGGAGCTCTGTGTGGATTTCTTGAATCGGCGCTGGGCCCCCTGGCGAAGCATCCGGTGCCGCCCCTGGCGCGCTCCGCGCGCCAGGGATGTGAGGTCCAGCGCAGATCCAAGAATTCTGTTCGGACCTTCGAAAGTGTATGTCGATTCCACATGCCGTGTGCCTTCCTCTGCTCGAAGCCTCGATCGCCCCCTCGCCTTGTAAGAGAAAGGCGGCGGGAGGTTTCTGGCCGTTCTCGGCCTCCGGAGGGCCTCTGCCAGGCCTTGGGACCGTCAAGAACATGGTCTGGGATCAAGATTTGGTCCGGGCGAAGGGATTGAGACTTCCAGGGTCCATGTCTAGAACGACGCGAAGATCGGGACAAAATCGGATCGGGACAACTCGAAATCTCTGAGAATCGGCGGGTTCGGAGGATGTATTGGGCGCCGCGGCCGCTCCAGAGCGTTCCGGAACGCTCTGAGAGCGCTCCGGAACGCTCTGGAGCGATGTATCCCGATCCTAGCCCTGTTTTAAACATGCTCCAGGATCAAGATTCGGTCTGGGCGAAGGGATTGAGACTTCCAGGGCCCATGTCGTAAGTCCAAAGTCTGGGATCGAGGGTTCGGGGTCGAGGATCGAGGTTGGCAGGCTCGATGGTCCGGGCTCAGTGCTCGTGGATCGGGGGTGACAGGCTGGGGGCTCGAGGTCGAGGATCGAGGACCGATGCGTGGCTCGAGGCTCGAGGAGTAGGATCGAGGATCCGTGCACCCCTCGCGCGGCGTGGGGGGCCGTAGCTCCGAGCTCTGAGGGCGGTGGCAGCGAAACAGCAAAGTCGCGCCCGGTGTGTTTGTAATCGTTTTCCTATTCCTTGTTTTGCCGATCTGCGCGGGCCCTCGCCCCCCTCCCCCCCCTGAAGTAGATCTTGGCTGGTTTTTTGGGGCGCCTGTTTTTCAGGCAGGTGGAGTCCACCCCATATGTAGGACGCACTGCGGCAAACGGCCGCCTTAAGCGGAGGTCCGGAGCCAGACCCCCCCCCCCTCCGCCCCCCCCTTCCGCCCAATGCCGAAACACCGAATAAGAAAACGTTCACTTTTTCCTCGAGTTCGGCCTCCGCGGGGCGTTTTCGGGCTCAGGGCCTCAGAACTCGATATCCGGGTCGGAAGGCCGGCCGGCCAGGGTGAGCTCCTCGAGGACCCGTTTTCAGCGGGGAGGTCGACCGATGATCGAGGAGGAGAGGATCGAGGCTCCAGATTCGAGGCTGAGAGGCTCCAGGCCAGAGGATCGAGGCCAGAGGAACGAGGCTCGAGGTTCGTGGATCGAGGTTCGAGGCTCGAGGCTTGGATCGAGGGTCTAGGCTCGAGGCCGAGGGTATTGAGGATCCCTTGAGAGGCATCGGGCACACCTGGGCCGCGACCTCTCCTCTGGGGGGAAGCTGGGGGTGCTCTGGGCCCCCTGGCGCGGAGGGTTTATCCTCCTGTTGTCGGTGCTGCTTATGTTTCTTTTCCTCATCAGTTTGCTCCAGGCCTCCAGGCATCGCTAAGAAAACGAAGCACACAAAACCACTGCCGCTGCTGTTTCTGCAGCTTGGGCCTCAGGAGGCCCATTTCGGGCACCAAGACCGTCAAACGTGTCAGTTGGAACCGAAGATTGTTCCCAGGAAGGGGCTACGTATTCAGGACAAAAAAACGCGACGTCGAGGATTTGGACTCTTCTTCTTCTTCTTGGAGAGAAGTGTAGAGAGAAGGCGGAGGGGGCTCAGGAGAGGAGGGGAGGTACGAGACCTTTTGATCCTGAAGCTGGAAGAAATCTCCAACAGTTGCGAGGATGGGGTCGGGCCGCTTTCAACATGGAGCTCTCGCCCTAGCGCCGCATACTTTCGTGTTACACAAGTTTGCAGCATTCGCAAGGATTGAGGATGGAGGATGAGGACGGGTCGAACTGGAGCCTCGCCTTCGCGACGCTCACATTAGCCTTAGAAGTTTGCATAAGTTGAAAGAGATAAGCCCGGTCATTTTCACTTTAAATTCTTGCAAGTGTCAAAACGATGGAGGTCCGTGTCTCTTAAAAATGAGACTCTCGCCTTTGCGCCGCGCACATTCGTCTTCAAAGCTTGCAACAGCTACAAGATGGAGGACGGGTGGTTGTCAAAACGGAGCTCTCGCATCAGTGCCGCGCACAGTCGTCTAAAGTTTGCAGGATTTGCGAAGGTGGATGGCAGGTCGTTTCCAACTTAGAGCGATCGCCTTAGCACCGCGCTCATTCGCCTGAAACGCGGTTGCAGCAGTTATAAGGATGGAGGGTGGATCCTTTTCAGACGTCGTCTCGTCTAAGAGCCCCGCGCATGCGTCCTCAAAGCTCCCAACAGCTATGAGGATGGAGGCCCGTTTGTTTTCAACATGGGGCTCTCGCCGGAGTCTTCCTCAACAGATACAGTCGGGGCCCCTGAAGAAGGAACCCTTTTCGTTGGGGAGGGGCTCCGCGTTCCTGAAGTGTGTCGCAGCTTGCCTCGGGTTTTCCTTAGGTGTTCGATGGGAAATCGAAGGTTAATTTATGGAAAAAGGGGGCATCGTTCCTTATTGGAGAGGCCTGACGGCCGGTGCCGCCGACCCTGATCGAAAGGGCTAGGAGTGGGAGGAGGAGGAGGAGGAGGCGGAGGAGGAGGAGGAGCCTCGTTCCTTATTTTGGGTTCCTTAGGTCAACGCCCCGACTGTATGACACATGCAGATTCGCGCA
Organism: Prorocentrum cordatum; assembly: GCA_963575745.1. NCBI lineage: Eukaryota > Dinophyceae > Prorocentrales > Prorocentraceae > Prorocentrum > Prorocentrum cordatum. Next base: position 9,178 of record CAUYUJ010018544.1, read on the forward strand.
ACGGCTCCACGGATGCAGGGCCGTGCCTTCTCGAAGCGGACTACACGAACAGGATTTATGATGTCTGCCCAGCTGCTGCACGAATTGCTGCGGTCCGCGGTCAGCGTGGGGGGGAGGGGGAGCGAGGAGGAGGAGGAGGAGCGAGGAGGAGGAGGAGGAGCGAGGAGGAGGAGGAGGAGGAGGAGGACACCCCGCTGAGGTGTTTGTCCCCAAACATGTGTTTGAACTCAGGGGCTCTTGCGCCTCTTCTTCTAAGGAGCTGGGCCTGGGCTTGGGACCGCTCGTCGCCGCCGTCCTCGGTCACGAGGTTCACTGCGCGAGGCTCGCCTTGTGCATCGCTGCGCACTGCTTTGCGATCGCATTGCGTTGCGTCGCATTGCAAAGCGTTGCGTCGCATTGCTCTGCACCGCATGGGTTGCACCACATGGATTGCAACACCCAGACTGCACCACACGGGTTGCGCCACCGAGATTGCATCGCGCGTTCTGTAGGAAAGTATTGGTTGGGGTCCACGCTGGCAAACATGATCATACTCCTCCTCCTCCTCCTCCTCCTCCTCCTCCTTCTCGTCCTCACCTCCTCCTCCTCCTCCTCCTCCTCCCCCTCCTCCTCCCCTCCCTCCTCCTCCTCCTCCTCCTCCTCCTCCTCCCCCTCCCCCTCCTTCTCCTCCTCCTCCTCCTCCTCCTCCTCCTCCTCCTCCTCCTCCTCCTCCTACTCGCCAGAAGGAGGCAAGGCAGCTCCCTCTGCGGAACCGGGCCGCTGCCCCAGCGGCAGGCTCACGGGGTGCTCGTCGTTCAAGGCAGCATCCCTTGCAGAAGTGGAAGGCCTTCAGAGACGCACGAGGGGAGGAGGAGGAGGAGGAGGAGGAGGAGGAGCTCAAGGGGCTCAAGGAGCCCAAGGAGCTCAAGGGGCTCAAGGGGCTCAAGGAGCTCAAGGGGCTCAAGCTCCTCCCAGCCCCGTGCGCTGGCAGGCCTCCCGCCCGCCCTGCGCGTGCCCTGGGCGCCGCATCGGCTGCGGGACATGGCGGCCGCCGCCGTGCCCTGGCGGCCGGCGGGCGCCCCGCGGCGGCGGGCCCCGCGGGGCCCCCCCCCGCGGGGCCAGTCTGGGCGTCTGCCTGGTCGCTGGCAACAGGCGCTTTCGCGCACGCGGCCAGGGCGCCTGTCGACTTCGACTGGCGTGGATGTCGCGGACATCCCGTACGGCCTCGGCGCTATCATGGAGGCTCCCGCAGCGTGACCCGGGGCGCGTGCCGCGTGTTGTCCGTGGGCTAGTCCTCTGGCACTGTCGCGCGCCTGACGGCAGGGCTGGGCTGGAGTTGGCTTCCCCTCTTCCCACTCGCAATTCGGCGAGGCCTGCACTGGCAGGCGCCGCACTTGCGTGACCTCTATCTTCCTCCCCTCACCTTAGCGTCCGCGCTTCGCGCCTCTCGGGCAGGGCAGGGTTTCGGTCTGGACTTCGTCCGCCCCCGAGTTCTCGTCCTCTCGCTAGAACCTGAGCGCGCGCGGGGGGGCTCGCGGGGCGGCTTTCGTGTTTCGGCCTTGCTCGCAGGACTGTGCTTCGTCTGCGATCGTGCCGCGGCTACCCACGCTGCAGGCGCCTCTTCGCCGTCGTTGTTGTCGTCGTCCTCGTCCTCGTCGTCGTCGTCGTCGTCGTCGTCGTCGCCGTCGCCGTCGCCGTCGCCGTCGCCGTCGCCGTCGCCGTCGGCGCCGGTGTCCGGCCTGCCGGGCTTCCGTCGGCCTGCCGGTCTTCCCGCTTGCCGTTTGACTCTCTTGGGGCCCCTCTGCGCCCGGAGGTAACCGTGACTCGCCCCCGGGCCCCTGGTGGTTTTCTGTCTCTCACTTTCGTGGGGGAGTTGTGACTCTGTCTGGCACCTCGCTTGTCCTCTTCCTCCGTCCCTCTCTTCCAGTTCGCGGGGCCTCTGTGCCTCTCCACGTTACTTGCAGGTTCGTGTTGTCCTTTTGCCCTGCGCTTTTGAGGACACCTCCGGGGCCTCCGCGGACCTTCGAGCTCCTGTGTGTGGTGCTTGCTTTCGTTTCCCGGCCGCGTGGCCGTTACCTTCGGGTTAGCAGCGCGAGGGTGTGTGTCTGTAGGTTCGCTCCCTTTCCAATCCGACGGGCTGGCCTCCCCCTTCGGAGGTGCCGGCTGTTGCGGGGCGCCGGCTGTTTCAGGGCCCCCCCCCTCGTGCCACTGTTCGGATTCGTCTCCCAATCCTGTCTGGGCGCTGCGACCTTTTCGGCCACAGGCCAGCCGGCTTCGGCGCGTGGTGCAAGCTTTCGTGTCCAGGCCGAGTGGCCGAGAAAAAGCCCCGTTGTTTTTTCCGCCTCCCCCTTTCGGCGGCGCCGGCTGTTGCGGGGCGCCGGCTGTTTCGGGGGCCCCCCTCGTGCCACCGTTCGGATTCGGCTCCCAATTCTGTCAGAGCGCTGCGACCTTTTCGGCCACAGGCCGGCCGGCTTCGGTGCGCGGTGTAAGCTATCGTGCCCAGGCCGAGTGGCCGAGAAAAAGTGACCCCCGATGCGTTACCGTCGTGCCCCTCTTCCTCTGGCGCCTCAGCGCGCCTCGGATGCTTTCCCGCCACTTGGCGACGCCTGCGCTTGCAGGTTGGCCCCCGCAAAAGGCGAGGGGGGCGCACTTGCGACCATCGACCCGCTGCACGCCCGGCACTACAACTAAGTCTGCTACGTGATGTCGACCGTAGCTTGGGCTCGACTGCCAGCCCCCCTTGCGGCCTTGTCTCCCTCCCCCTCCTCCCGTCGTCGTCGCTGTCGTCGTCGTCCTTCTCCTCGTCCTCCTCGTCGTCCTCCTCCTCGTCCTCCTCCTCGTCCTCCTCCTCCTTCTCTTCCCCCTGGCGACTGGAAGGAAGCCGCGGGAGGGGCCTGCGTGTTATGTGATGCCCTGCTATGGGGTTGCCCCAGGGAAGGTGAATCTTCGGGCCCAACCAGACGGTCTGGGCGAACTAATCCTGCCCCCCCCCCCCCACCCCACACGCACAGCATAGTTTCGGCCACGTTCGCCGGACAGCCTTCGGCGCAGGAAGTGGCGTTGCCACCGCCCCCTACCCCTGAGCCGCCGCGCCGTTTCCGTAACACGACCGAGGTTGCGCACCGCGTCCGCGACACACACGCTGTCTTCGAATCCGGCCGTCCGCACCTGGTTTTACTTTGTTGCGCCCACCGCGGGCGGATGAACGTCCAGACCGTTATGCTCGGTCACCCTCTCTCCTCCTCCCTCCTCTCCCCTGCTCGTCCCTCACCTGGCTGCCCCCTCCCCGGGGCGTCTCCTCCCGCCGCCCTCCCCCCTCTCCCCTTTTCCCTCGCCTGGCTGGTGGTGGTGGAGCTGTGGCGGGGAGGGGGAAGACGACGAGGATCCCCGAGTCGATGCGGCCAGTTGGCAACGCGCGCACTTGCGCTCGCGCACTTGCGCTCCGCCATTTGGCGACGTGGCAGGCGCGGCTCCCAGGGGGCCCCTACACCTGTCTCGCACGAAGCGACACCCGGCCCCCGTGGGAGCGGGCACGCGCGCCGGGCATTTGCCCCACTGCCAGCGCCCTACTCGGGACTGCGTATGCCTGCCCTTTGCCCGGGGCTTCGGCACCAACGCGCCCCACTTGGGTGCGCCTCAACCAGAACCAGAACCAGGAGGAGGAGGAGGAGGAGGAGGAGAAGGAGGAGGGGGGAGGAGGAGGAGGAGGAGGAGGAGGAGGAGGAGGGAGGAGGAGGAGGAGGGGGAGAGAAGGAGGAGGGGGGGGAGGAGGAGGAGGAGGCGGAGGAGGTGGGAGGAGGAGGAGGGAGGAGGAGGAGGAGGAGGAGGAGGAGGAGGAGGGAGGAGGAGGAGGAGGGAGGAGGAGGAGGAGGAGGTGGGAGGTGGAGGAGTCTTGTAGCATCGCTGATACATGCTGAGTTTGATCTGGTCGTCCTCCTCCCCCGAATCCTCCTCTGCCCCCCCCCCCGGACTCCTTCTCGACCTGTGACTTGTCCGACCTCTCGGTCGGGGGCTCCCTCGTCTTCGGGCTTCGGCCACTGCGTCCAGGCCCCCTCCGCCCCTCGGCAGAGGGACCCCTCCATCGGGGCAACGCGAACGCATGGATCAGCGACGCGTGCACGAGCGGCGGGCCCCGCCTCCGTACCTTCCCCGATCCGTGGATCCGGCGCCCACGCGCCAGATCCACGGGCCCGTGCGTGGTCCATGTTAGCGGGTGCCCGACCTAAGTTGCGCACCGGCTTTGCTCGAGCTTGCCCGCATCTTGCACTTGTGCACGGCCTTCCTCCTCCTCCTCCTCCTCCTCCTCCTCCTCCTCCTCCTCCTCCTCCTCCTCCTCCTCCTGCTCCTCCTCTTCCTCCTGCTCCTGCTCCTCCTCCTCCTCCTCCTCCTCCTCCGCCTCCCGGACGCACGCGGACGCGCCCAGTCGTGAGGTATTCCGCGGGAGCCTGGGCCGCGGCACGGCGCTGCAAGACCTGCACGGTTTGATGGTGTCGCTTTTGGTTCCTCTTCCTCCGCGGCCGCTGCCCGCCTTCTCCTCGCCCCTCTGTGCGCAGTTCTGGGCCTCCCAGATGGGGTCGGAGTAGATGGGGCCGAAGGAACGCGCCGCGTCGCCAGTGCATCATCGACGATGCGGCTCGATGTGGAACCCGTGTTTCTCCACGCTGACGTCGCCGATGCATCGCCGACGTCGCCGATGCATTGGCGATGCGGCGCGATGCTTCGACTCCATTTATTCGGACCCCATCTAGGAGACCTCTATCTGTGCGCATTTGTGTTTTACAGTGGACTTGCTTTACCCGACCGACTCGCGCGACCACGAGTCTGGGTTGGGATACCGATGCCTTGGCCTCGTGTTTGCCTTGTTGGGCATTATGGGGGGCGTTCGTCGCCATGGCGGAATTCGTTTCGACATTATGTTCGCTTCGAGTTACAACTGAAGAATGCAATGGTTACCGGACAGGTGGATCAACAATATTTATTATTTAGATATGAGAAGCCAGCAGCAGCAGTACCAACAACACCTTGTTCGGTGAAGCGGGCGAGATTCTACTGTCCCGAGATCGCTAGTTCCACGGATCACTTCCTGCGGTATGCGCGAGTGCAGTCTGGTGCGTCAGCAGCTATTCATCAGGAGCCATCCATATTCAACACATGTTTGACGCTCCGCGCATCCCCATGAGTCGGCAAGTCTGCGACCTGGGACCGCGCTCCTCTTTTTCGGCACGCTCTTCGGTAGTTTCTCCATCTGGGTGGTACTGCTGTATTTCCCTTCCGCCTACCGCCGCTCGCTTCATTTGGTTTCTCTTTGTTACGGGCGCGGCCCGCCCTAGCACCCTCGGCGTTCGACACGTCTTCGCGCGCCCGCGGACAAAACATATCCCCGCCAGCTTATCCAGAAACGGCGCACAGAGGAAGTAATAGCTGGAGAAAACGTCGTACACCAAGAGGGAGGAAGGAGGAAGGATCGGAAGAGGAGGAATAACTAATAAGCGGATGAGGAGGAGGAAGAGGAGGAGGAGGAGGAAGAGAAGAGCACGAGGAAGGGGACGATGCCGATTTGGGGGCCTACTGGGGCGTCTTGGGAGCCTCTTGGCGACCCCGGGTGCCTCTTAGAGCGTCTTGGGTGTCTCGGGGAGTCTCTTGCGGCCTCTTGGGGGTGTTTTGGAGCATATTTGGGCCTCCTTTGCGCCTCTGGTAGCCCTATCGGGACGTGCTTGGGAGCCTTAGGGGCATTATTGGACTCTCGGAGGCAGATTGGAGGAGATCGATCAAACAAGGGTGGGGGGCTTAATAAACCCTACCCTTCCAGAGTGTTCAATTTCGTCTTTTGGACTCCTCTTAGACCCCTCTTGGAGCGCTCTTGGGCGATCTTGGGGCAGTTTGGGGCCTCTTTTGGGCTTCTCTTGCAGCCCCCATGGGCCCCCTCAGAGCCATCTTCAAACTTCGAAAGGCCATCGAAAGCAAAAAGGTGAGAAGACCAAACTCATTGAATTTCCGTTGGTGTTTGAGGGACTCTGGCTTCTTGGCGGCCTCTTGGGAAGGTTCCGTGGCCACTTGGAGCTGTTTTGAGGCGGTCTTGAGGCCCCTAGGAGCATTTTGGAAACCATTTGGAGCCATCTAAGACTATCTTGAGCCATCTTGGAGGTCATCTTGGCCCCTCTGAGGCCCTCTTGGAGCCATCCATCTTGGGCCATTTTGGACGTTCCAACGCCTCGCGACCCCACCCTCCAGGTCCAGGGGAGGGGGTCCGGGGAGGGGTCAAGCTACCCACCCGCCAGCAAGTCGATCGAGCTCACCCGCCCTCCCAACACATAAGTAAAACCCAAGCCTGAGCATGTTCAGCGGTCGTCTTTGGATGGACAGCTACTGGGAACCAAAGCCGACCCCATGTGCGCAAAGCTTGTGCGAGGTGCGCCACGCGCGCCAGGGGTGCCACGCGCGCCAGACACCCCTGGGGCCCGAACGTGCCAGGCACGCCTGGTGCGCCAGATGCTCCACGTGCTCCGAATGCGCCAGGTGTGCTGCACACTCCAGCCGCGCCAGGTGCGCCACGTTCGGTTTGGGGCACGTGCAGAGTGCGTCGGGTGCGCCTGCGCACGTGACAGCACACATCGGGAAACATGTCGGCCCCCACCATCCTCTTTTGAGAACCAATGCCTATCATTGTGTCTGGTGGACCTGCGCACAGCAGGCCACGCGCCACCATCCCCGCCGTCCCTGTCAAAAACCACTTGACAGTGATCGCGGGGTGGCCGCGCATGATCCAGATCTAGCCGCCAGGCGCATTTTGAATCGTTTTTTTAGGGATGGTAGCCCTGCGCACAGCAGGGAATATGCTTACACCCGCGCCGTCCCTGTCAAAAACAATACAAACTGCTCGCGGGCCTCGCGAACTTGACTCAAGATTTTGCGCAAAAGTGTACTTTGTATGTGTTCTGACAGTGACGGTGGGGTGGGGGGCACATCGGGTTGGCCGCGCATGCTCCAAATGTGGAGGCTGAGTGCGTTTTGTTTTGTTTTTTGACAGGGATTGCGGGGGTGGTGGCCCGCACGGGGTCGGCACGGTTCCGGGTTGGTCGCTGGCCGGGTGGGGGAGGGGGTGCGGAATAATAGCGAACAGTGGTAAGCCCTTCCCCGGAGGGAAAGAAGGGGATTGGAAAATAAAGCTCTCGAGACCACCTGCGCCCTCAAGGGCTGGTGGGATTCTCGTGTATGGCGCAGGCCGGAGAGAGTTAAGTTAAGCCCCGTATTGGCCCGGCCACCTCCGCCCAGGGCTGGACCTCAACGCTGTTTTGTTGGACTCCGGCTGTGTGTTGTTTTTCGCTTTGCCAGGGAGCTGCAGGGACACGGGTCGGGCAAAGCGAAGCACAACACGAACACAAAGCGAAGCAGTAGATATGGTCAAATTCTGGCGGCGCACAACAACCCTTCGGTCCAGCCCTGCCTCCGCCTGGCCCTGACGTCGAGGATCGGCTCGGGCTGCGCTCGGGGCCCTCGACCCCCAGGCACACTGCCCCGAGGGAGGAACCAGAGGGACAAGCAACAGAGACGGGGGCACGGTAGCAGCGCCCACCTCTCCTCCTCCTCCTCCTCCTCCTCCTCCTCCTCCTCCTCCTCCTCCTTCTTTTACGGTTTTTACGGTCGTCTCTTCTTCTTCCTCCTCCGCAGGAACTATTCTGCATTTTCGCGCCGCCCCGCGGGTGGGGTCATCCAGCAACGGGGACCCTGACCCCACCCTTTGCTGAGAGGGGCAGGTATCGAAGTTTATGGCGACTGCGATCGAAAACATTGGCTTTATAGTCAATCCCCTCCTCTCCTTCCTCTCCTGCCCCTTTTCTCCTTTCCCCCCTTCGCACTTTGCTCATCCCCCTCCTCTTCCTGGCCCTGTTGTCCTGGTCAGATCTCGTAGAAGCGCCGTGAGCTCCTGGATCGCTTCTGTCGGGGCTTCAGGTCCATTACGCTGGCATCCCGGTAAGCTGCCAGCATGATGTTGTCATGGGTCCCATCCATTCCGTTTTTCTAGGCCTCGTAGATGGGGGTCGGAGTAGATGGGGTCGGAGGATCGCGCCGCATCGCCGATGCATCGCCGATGCGGCTCGATGTGGAGCCCGAGTTGCTTCACGCCGACGTCGCCGATGCATCGCCGACGTCGACGATGCATCGCCAGTGCATCGCCGATACATCGCCGATGTATTGCCGATGTATCGGCGATGCGGCGCGATCCTCCGACCCCATCTACTCCGACCCCCCTAGGAGGCCCCTAGTTCCTGGGGTCCAGGGGCCTGTTTTGAGTGAGTTGACCTGCCCCCCTTTCTTGACAGATCTTCGCTGGGCTTCTCCAGCTCAGATCCCCCGGCCGCCTCCAAGTCGGTTGGTTGTTTGCCTGGCATTTGGGATGACCGGCTTACGCCCTGCGGTCGGATCTTCCTTCTCTTCCTCCCTGCCGCCGCCGAGGACAGCGCCGGTGCAGGCCCATCCTGGGCGGGCGGCCGCTTCCCGGCGATGCGAGCGCCTCGGCCCTCGACCGGGACGCGCGGGGGTACCTCGGATTCGAACCGTTGTGCAGAGGTCTCCGGTCGGACCGACGTATGAGATCGAGGTCGGTTCGGGGAGGGTGCCCTAATGTTCTTCGTGTTTGCGGGGTGTGTTTGTGCATCCGGGGGGAGGGCACCCTCGAGTGATCTCATGCTTTGGGGTGGTGCGGCTGGCGGAGAGCCTCATGTCCCTGAAGAATGTTGTTCAGGAGGGAGAAAAAAACACAGACACAATTAATCGGCGATTCCCAGAAAAGATGGGAAAATATGGGAAGTGGGGGGAAGACAAAAACCCAGAAAATATAGGAAAATATGGGACATATCCTTATTTGTGTGCATTTATTTGTGTGTCCTGGGGCCCCTTCAACCTCGGCCTCTGACTGTCTGCGTATTCCCCGCGAGGGAGATGGGGAGGTCGTCCTCGGGAAGCGAGCCTTTCTGCACAGGTCCTCCTCCTTCCCCCCTCCCTGGGAGGGGTGGGTGGGAAGCGGACAGTTGCACTCTTTCCACCCCCGTCCTTCTCCCCATCCACCCCTCCTGGTTCCCTCCTTTCCTCCGAGAGGGGAGGAAGGGGTGAGTGGCAAGCGGACGCATGTACAGGTCTACGTGCCTCCCTCTCCCCATTCCCCCTCCTCCTCCTCCTCCTCCTCCTCCTCCTCCGTAGCCATTTTGGCTCGAGCTCGCCTCAAGCCCCCTGGTGCGCCGTTTCCCGGTGCGGCATGTGGCGCCTGGAGCTGGCGGTTGGAGGAAGTGGTTCTCCAGGACGGCACGGGCGGTGCGTGCCAAGGGCCCCGCCGTTCAGCGGCCGACCGTCGGGCGCGGCGCGAGCGGGCCAAGTGGTGCGCGGACAGGGCGATCAGGAAACTGTCGGACGAGCTGCAGCGCCCGCGTCTCCAGCTCCAGGAGATGCAGTCCTCGCTCGTGGAGCTCGTCGGCAGCGGCGAGCTCTGGGACAGGATCCTCGCGGCCGTCCCGGCCTTGTGTTGCCTTCCTGGCCGAGCATGCCCTGGAGCATCTATCTGGGTGTGCTCAGACGGAACGTTGCCTTCCGTGCGCGCGGGAGATATGGCTTCCGCTTCTCTCTCCGATGCATCTGCCAAAGAATTGCGAGGTGCACAGCGCGGTCCGCGTCTAGGCCGAGCAGCTCGGACGCTTCCCACTCCAGAGCTGGAGGACAAGAGCCACTTCGCGCTGCGGGCGGAGGCCCCCGTCTTCGTCCCTCTCGGCCTCCTCGGGGCGGTCTTGCCCGACTGCCGCGAGGACCAGTGCGGCATCGTGCAGGCGCCGACGGATGCTGCCTTCGGGTGCGTGCACGCGCTGGCGGAAGCCCCCTTGACGGCGGCCGCAGGGAACCAGCACGGCAAATCTGCGCTGGACTCGGCTGATCGCTCTGCTGAGGAGCCGCGTACGCGCAGATGTCAGCCCCCTCCTGAGCGACCCTCTTTCTCGGGTCCGCCGACGGGCGGGTGGCTGGTGCACCCGATGGGCACTGAGGATGCCAGCCCAGCGGCCATCGCTGACGGGCGACGCAATGACGTGGACGAGGAGGAAGGCGACCTTTTTCGCAGATCTCGGCCAGGATGTCGGCGCCGAAGCCAGCTTGGAGCACCTGCCGACCACCGGGCTGGAGATGGACGTGGCCTGGGCTGCCATGGCCCATAGTCTTGTTCTAGCGTCTGCGGCCGAGGCGGGCCAGGCCAGGCCCGTCGCGCGGCGGAAGGCGTGCCTGACACAAACTCTATTCGAGAAGGCCGTGGAGGAGGAGCTGGAGGAGTCGTTCATGCAGGTCGAGGAGCCCCCCAGCGACCAGCTGGACATCGAGGAGACCAGCTGGACATCGAGGATCACGATGCCGAGTTCGAGGAGTTCGCATGCGCAGATATGGACACCAGACGGGCCAGCCTCGGTGTCTTGGCAACGGCAGGATGCGCGAGCGAGCAGTCGGAGTTGAGCATTGCGGCGCCGTTCACGAACCACTTCATGGCAGAGGACACGCTGAACGTCGCGCAGATGTCCCCCCTGCAGCTATCTCTCGCAACCATAAGCGAAGAGGCGGGCAAGACATGCTTCCAGGTCATCACGGCCTTGCGGCGAGTGCGTTGCCCGCTCTGTTCTTCGTCTTCCGTCCGCCTCATCCCGTCTCCTCGTGAAAGGATTCGCTTGTGAACTGTGCCACCACAGCATCGACGGTCACTCGAGGATTGCCGTGTGCTTGTGCTGCACGGCCGCGGCAGCAGAGTGCCCAGCTCTAATTTCGAGCACGAACTTGCATTCGCAACTGGTTCATACTCATACTCATACTCCTCCTCTTCCCCTGATTGTAGCATTCCTTTCCTGGGTGGGGGGAGGGAGGTATAGGTTGGAAATGCACGCGTACCTTTCCTGAGCTGCCCGCAGTCACAGGTCCACCTTCCTCCTCCCCCCTCTTCCCTCCTCTGACTGTTTCCCTCCCCTCCTGGGAGGGGCATAAAGGTAGGACGCGGACACATGTGCAGGTCCACCTCCTTCATCGTCTTCTGCCCCCTCTGCTCCTCTGGCCGGTCCCGTCCTCTCCCGAGAGGGGGGAAGAGAGAGAGAGAGAGGAGCGGGGTGGGCGCGTGCAGCCGTCCTCCGACGTGGCGGCTCGCTGGCCAGGGTGTGCCGCTGCAGCAGTGTGCCAGGCGCCCGTCCGGTTGGCACCGCGTCGCTTTTTGCGTGGCATTTCCCCCCCCCCTCCTCATCATCATCATCCTCCTCCTCCTCCTCCTCCTCTTCCTCCTCCTCCTCCTCCTCCTCCTCCTCCTCCTCCTCCTCCTCCTCCTCCGCCCCCCTTTCCGCCGTCGTTTCGAGCAGCGCTGGGCCGAAAACGTGTGGAGGTGGGTCCGTCCCGACGTGCGTGGAGTCTGGGTTTCCTTCCGGGTTTCGCCCCCCTCCATGCCAGTGGAGTCACAAGAGTCTAGAAAGGACAGCGGAGATTGGCGGCCGTCCGCTCGCGCAGGCCACCGCGGCCCTCGTGCGGCTTTTCTGCCCCAGTGGCGGTGCGAGCGCACCTTGGAACATCCAGCTGAATAATTATCCTGAGCACTCCTCTCTCCCCCCCTTCCGTCCCCGCCCACTTCTGCCACTGGCGTCGTTCGTCCTTCGCTCCTCCCCCGCCGTCCCCCCCTCCTTCCCACTCTCACCTCTCGAGGTCTCTGGGGCGACGACGACGACGACGACGACGACGACGACAACAACGACGGGGCGGCGGCGGCGGCGGCGGCGGCGATGGCGGCGACCGCCACGCCGCCGCTTGGCCGAGGTTCGGCAGGGTGGCGAGCATGGGGAACAAGCGCCGGTCCGTGGGCGGGCAAGCGAGTTCGGAGAGGGCCCCGCCCGCGCCGCGCGCCGCCCCCGCCGCGGCGGCGCGAAGGGGGCGGCCTCTCGGAGAAGGCAGGGGGGCGGCTCAGAGGCCCCCCCCGCCTCCTGAGGAGCCTTCTCCCGAGGAGCTCCAGGCCTCCTCTTCCTCCTCCTCCTCCTCCTCCGCCTCCTCCTCCTCCTCCTCCTCCTCTTCCTCCTCCTCCTCCTCCTCCTCCTCCTCTCCTCCTCACTCACTCGAGGTGCGCGCGGCCCTCGGGATCTGCAGCGGCGTGTGGGCGGGCCTCTCCAGAGGAGCTCCAATCTCTCCCGGGGAGCTCCTGGTGGCTCAAGTTTTTCGGCCCGGGTCGTGAGAGAGCTCAAGCGCCAGATGGGTTTCTCAAGGGCCCACGGGCCGGCGCGAACGCGTACACACATACATACCATCGCCTGCTGAAAGATACCGTGCGCCCAGAAGCTCCCGAGGAGCTCCCGGCCTCCCAGACGGCGTCCGAGTAGATGGGGCCAGAGGCTCGCGGCCACATCACCCATGCATCGGCGATGCATCGGCGATGCATCGGCGATGCATCAGTGCCCTCGGCGCGGATAGCAGTGGGCCCCGCGTCGAGGCGCATCGGCGATGCCTCGGCGACGCGGCGCGACGCGCCGGCCCCACCTGCTCGGAGCCCATCTTGGAATCGGCCGGGCGTGTGCATGCTTCTCGGCGAGGCCGTGGCCTGGGGCCCCCAGAGCAAGACCACCTTTTGGAGCACCTTGGGCCTGCACGAGCAGAAAGGAATGACGAGCAACGAAGAAACAACAACGCGCGAAACCGAGCAGCACAAAGGGAAGGGACGCCCGAGCAATGGCACGCCGCCTGGGAGGCCTCGAGGAGGGCGCTCTGCCCCCTCCGGAGGCAGGCTCCTCCGGCTCCCACTGTCCCCCTCCACGGGGCCCCCCTTTGCTCTCTCAGAGGGCAGCCCCCTCGCCCGGCACGCCGCTGGCGCACCGCTGGTCCTCAAGAAGGGGCAGAGGCGACGATTGGGCAGGGGCGGGCGTTACTCCAGATTTCGTAATAAAAGGGAGGGGGTCTGGACCCTCCAAGACAAGCCATTTCAGACCCCCCCCGTGGGAGAACCCTCCAAAACATCGTCCCCAGACCCCCCAGAACCTTCAAGATAGCCTGGAAGAGACCCCCCCCCCCCAAATGAGGCCCCCCTCCCTTTATTACGAAATCTGGAGTACACGCAGTCGTCCAGGAGCCTCGTGGAAGGCATGGGCCATCGGCGTCCCTGGATACTCCAGATTTCGTAGTAAAGGGAGGGGGGCCTCATTTCGGGGGGGGGTCTCTTCCAGGCTATCTTGGAGGGCCTGGGGGGGCCTGGGGACGATGTTTTGGAGGGTTCTCCCACGGGGGGGGTCTGAAATGGCTTGTCTTGGAGGGCCCAGACCCCCTCCCTTTTATTACGAAATCTGGGGTACCCTTGCATCCTTGCCCCTTCGACTCGTCCTTGGGCCGTGTTCGCTGGCCGCGCCCCGATCGAGGAGCCTCGAAATTGGCCTCTCAAGGCCCCTGGCATCCCTGTCGCGGGTCGAGGGCCTGGGGGGGTCTGGGGACGAGTACATGTGTGGCTCTCCCCTGAGGTGTTCGCCCCCGTCGTCGCCTCCGAGAGAGGGGCCGAGGTGCGAGGATGGAGCGAGTCCGGGCCTTGGCGCTTCGGGGGCTCCGTGCGGCAGGGCCTCGAGGATAGAGAGGAGCCTCGAGGCCCCAGAGGAGGAGGAGGAGGAGGAGGAGGAGGAGGAGGAGGAGGAGGAGGAGGAGGAGGAGGAGGAGGAGGAGGGAGGAGGAGGGAGGAGGAGGAGGAGGAGGAGGAGGAGGGGAGAGGAGGAGGAGGAGGAGGAGGAGGAGGAGGAGGAGGAGGAGGAGGAGGAGGAGGAGGAGAGGAGGAGGAGGAGGGAGGAGGAGGAGGAGGAGGAGGAGGAGGAGGAGGAGGTGGTTGGAGGGTCGAGTATTCTGGAAGCCTGCGGGTATCTACACGGGCCTCTCAGGACTCCCGGGTACCTCCAGGGACTTCCTCGGGCTGCTCCAGGGAGGCGGCGGAGGAGGAGGAGCAGGAGGAGGAGGAGGAGGCGGCGGAGGAGGAGGAGGAGGAGGAGGACAAGTAGGCGGAGGAGGAGGAGGAGGAGGAGGAGGAGGAGGAGGAGGAGGGGAAGGACGGCGGGCTGGGACTGCAGAGCGTCGAGCTCACGGCGGCGGCGGCCCAGGCGGCGTCGTGGCACCTCTGCCTCCCGCACTGCCTGCGCAGACTCGGGCTGGACGGAGCGGGCGCGCTGGCCAGCGTGAGCCCGTGGGCGCGGAGGTGTCTCCCGGAGGCGACACGAGTCCTCCAGGCTGCCCTGGCGGACGAGACCGCCCACGTGGGCGACGAGGGGCTCGCAGCCCCGCAGCACACTCTGGCTTCGGCCCCCCTTGCTGCGGCTGCGCGCATCGTTGCCACCGAGGCGAGCCACGACCCACTGGCAGCGGCGGCCCTGCACAGCGCAGGCGGCCCTGGGGCGAGCGCCTGGCTGGGCCCGCCCTCCCGGCCCGAGCACCGCCTCTCAGACGCGCAGTTCGGCATCGCGCTTGGCGTGCGCCTCGGCGAGGACCTGCCCTGCTGCACGGGAGTGTGCCAGCACAGGCATCCCGACGGGAGTGTGTGCGGAGCTGTGTTGGACCCGAAGGGGCAGCACGCGCGGTCCTGCGCGGTGGGAGGCTGGCTGGTCCGCCGCCACGACGCCGGCTGCGCCGCGCTGGCAACCTGGCGCGAGGAAATGGGCTGCGCGGTGCACAGGGAGATGGTGTTGCCGCACGCAGCAGCCAGCCGGCCGGAGGCACGAATGGATCTGATAATCCACGCCCCCCGGGTAGCTGTCCCCATCCGGGTGGACCTCACCGTGGTCAGCGCGCTGTCCCAGGACGCGCTGGAGCGCGGGTCAGCCCGGCGCGCCGGCGCCGCGGCCGCGGCGGCCGAGAACGACAAGCGCGCGCGCTACCCTGGGCTGAGGATGGTCCCCTTCGCCGTCGAGGACCACGGCAGGCTGGGGGAGGACGCCCTGGCCCTCGTGCGCCTGCTGGCCCCGCCGCCCGATGACGACGGGCGGTCGGCGGCCATCCGCCGGCTGCACCAGGCGCTGGGCAGCGTCCTGCAGCGCCACTCTGCGGACGCCGTCCTTGCTGCCACGCAGCACAGGGCCTGGCGAGGGCCCCGGGCCGGGCGCTGAGTGCGCCTGGCGAGACGAGGGCGCGGCGCGGCGACCGCGGGAGGCTCTGCTCGCTTGCTGGCTGCGCCGGGGCTGGGACGCTGCTGGGCTGGGCGCAGGCGGCGGGGCGGGCCGCGGCCGGCGGCGCCCGGGGCTGGCCGAGGCTGCGCGCAGGCGGCGGCGGGGGAGCCCCCGCGGGCAGGCGCGGCGGCGGGGCCGGAGCTCGCGCGGCGACGCTGGGCGGGCACGGCGGCGGCGGCGGCGGCGGCGGGCCGGGCAGCGCCCGCGGCGGCGGCGGCGGCGGCGCGCCGAGCAACGGGCCGGCGCGGCGGCGAGGCCGGGGCTGGCGCGGCGGCCGGCGCTACTGGAGGGGCGGCAAGCGGCGCTGGCGGCGCGGGCGGGCGCTGGTGCGCAGCGCGGCGGCCAGCGCGGCCGGCGCGGGGCGCGTGCTGGCGCCTGGCGGTGGGACCGCGGGGCCCTGGAGTCGCGCCTGGCGGTGGGACCGCAGCCGGGCTGTCTCCAGGTCGTCGCGGTGCTGGCCGAGTTCAGTGTGCGGCGTCGGGCGGAGTGACCGTCGCGCCGCCTGGAGGAGGAGGAGGAGGAGGAGGAGGAGGAGGAGGAGGAGGAGGAGGAGGAGGAGGGAGGAGGAGGAGGAGGGGGAAGAGGGCAGGAGGAGGAGGAGGAGGAGGAGGAGGAGGAGGAGGAAGAGGAAGAGGAAGCGGCGGAGGGGGAGGAAGAGGCTGGGGGAGAGGGGGGGCTGGGAGGAGAGGGGGATGGGGAGTCGAAGCGGCAACGCCCAGGACAACGCGGGCGCAGCAACGATGGTGCCCCAGCGAGGGCCGACGGTTCGGGAGGTCGCCCGCTCAATGTCTCTTCTTCCTAGACCCAACGCTTTTGCCAGCACTGCCCCAACGTGGGGCCTCTGAGTCAACTGGTTGCGGACTCTTTCAGCAGGATGTTGCTCGGTGCAGCTCAGCAACGCTATCGTCCCTGGCGGACTCGAACTAATCGCACCGCAGAACGCTCAGCACGCAATGTCTACGAAAGCGCGTCCTTCGCAAGTGTGCGGCCCGTGGCAAAACCGTACTCTGCAGAGTGGTGCAGCGATCGCTGCTGCGAAGGCTTTCCGCCCTCACCCAGCGACGCGAAGGCTAAGAGTGCCCACCGTGGCACGGCGTCTGAGGCACTTGGCTTCGGAAGGGGGGGAAGCGCTTCTGCAATCCAGCCCACTCCGCCTGCGCCAAGCCTTGTACGGTAGGTTCCGCGTCGTGACGACCGGCGTCGACCCCGCCGCCGGCATTGAATGTTAGTCGCCGCCGGCGACCCAGAATCGGTCGATGTTGAACGATCGAACGTTTCGGGAACGGCCTATCTATCGTTCAAGGTTGAACGATCCAGCGCGGTCTCAGAAACCAACGCCAGGATTGGCACGACACGAACCTGCCTTATGCAGCTACATTCGGGAACTTTGGGACAGCCTGTCGCTCCGCCGGTTCTGGCCCACCACGCTTCGGCGCGACACGCTGTACCCACTCTCCAGCCCCTGAGCGGCAACGTCCCGAACCTCTCCCAGCCTCCCGCCCCGCGGAGCGGAGCGACACGCTTTCCGTTCGCAGGGCACAGCGTACCGCCGAGGCCGCACGCTGTCCAAAAGTTCCTGACCGTATCCTTGGTCCTTGGGCCCCATTACTTGAATGCAGGATGACGCTAAAGATATCACTGGGGGTCGTGTTCACGCGGCGGCGCCCGGGATGATTAGAAAAAACGGCCCCAGGCCATGACATTTTTGAAAATCGCTCCTCCCCGCCCTACTCGGCTGTGCGCCTTGAGAGTCGACGGGCCAGACGGAGCCGAAGCGGAGCGGAAGCCGAGAATTCGGAAACAATTGTGTGAACCGTTCCCCCCGCAGTCTTTTCTTGATCGTCATCGTACAGGAGGCCTCCCAGATGGGGTCGGAGGATCGCGCCGCATCGCCGATGCATCAGCGCTGCGGCCCAACGCCCAGCGCGGAGCCCGATCTTCTCCACGCCGACGCAGCCGAGGCATCGCCGACGTTGCCCGTGCACCGCCGACGTCTTGCGAGACACCGAGCTCGGCGCGATCTGGGCTTCTGGGGGCTCGGCGCGGCGCCGCGAGCCGTCCGCGGGAGCCGGCTCGTCGGGGCAGGGCCCGGGCGGCGGCGGCGGCCCCCCCAGCAGCAGGGGAAGCGCCAGGGGGGGCGCAGACGCAGGCTGGGGGCGCCCCGGCCGACCCCCGGCAGACCGGCCCCTGCCGTGGCGCCCCCGCCGCCCCACGCCGGGACGCGCGCGCGCGGCTGGAGGGAGGCGCGGAGGGCGCGGGGGGCGTCGCGAGAGGCGCTCGTCCGAGCCAGCCACCGCCCCCTCCCTGATCTTTGCCCCTCGGAGGCAGGCCGCGATCTGTGGTGCCCCCAAGCAAAGGGCATCCCCCCTGTCGGCAGATCCCATTGCTTCAGCCCCGAAGGACTGTCAGATGGCGGTCCTCTCGCAGACCTGGCAGCTTGGCCCTGTGATCTGTGTCCCTCCCCTCGTCCTCCTACTCCTCTTCCTCCTTCTCCTCCCCTTCCTCCTCTTCCTCCTCTTCCTCCTCCTCCTCTCCCTCCCTCCCTCCCTCCCTCCCTCCCTCCCTCCCTCCCTCCCTCCCCCTCCTCCTCCTCCTCCTCCTCCCTCCTCCTCCTCCTCCTCCTCCTCCTCCTCCTCCTCCTCCTCCTCCTCCTCCTCCTTCATTCATTCATTCATTCATGGGCATAAAGAGGTCAGCCAAATCCAGGCTCGCCTGACCTCGGGAAAAAGATTAGTCGGAGTCGTCCGAAACCTGCCCTGGAAACAAAGGCGGGGGGCCCCTGGCCCCTGAATGGGCCAGGGAGGCCCTCGCTCCGCGATGGGAGGAGGCGCCGTCGGCCTGGGGCCCGAAAAGAAACCTCGACGCCTCCTCCTCTTCCTCGAAAACGCTCGCGCGAGACGGCGCAGCGACGGCAGGTCGGACAGACTCGACCGAATCAGCTGCGGGCTGCGCAGCTGCTGAACGTGGTTCCCACTCCCCACCCGACTCCCCACCCAGGTCCCTCCACCACTGGGCAGCTCCGTGGAGGACTCTCCATGGACGGGAAAGGCGAGTGCCTTTGGGCCAAGGCAAAGTGCCTCGGCGAAAACAGCGAACCTGGGCTTTCTTAATCTTATTGCAGGGCCCTAGAAGATGCTTAGGCGTGCGGGTGCAATACGACCCACACCTCGAGCAATACAGGACAGGAATGCCTGAGGTGACAACCTTGCACGCCCACATCCTATGTCCTGGGGAAGGAAGGTTACAACCCCTCACCAGGGCCCCAAAGGTGGGAGGAAGAGCAGCACACCGATTCGTGCGCGACGGGGGCGATCTGAAGCTCTTAGCGCACGATAGGCACTGCCATAATCGGCCATTCCACAAAACGTTGTGCTGCCTATGGTTTCGGGGGGGGTGGCCTTAAACTCTTAGATTCACGTTCCAGGGTGCCGTGCATTTCCCTAGCTGAGGGCCAGAGTTCTAAAATCGACACCGCTGCTTTAAACACAGCAAACCAACCGTCTAGGGATTCTTTACAGGCCTCGGCATCCTGGGGGGAGGCATATTCTCGGGCGGCCTCACGACACATGATATCGGCCCAGGCATTCCCTATTACACGTAGTTGATCTGCCCATTCACGATCTCCACGCTGGAGCGTCTGGTGTGCCTTGACTTTGTGTATGGTAAACTGCTTATCCAACCTCTGAATAGCTCGCCAGTGACCTGCCTGCTGGGAGGTGCCGCCCAGAGCTCTGAACGAAAAAGCACATCCTGTGAGCAGGGCCTGGCAGTCTGCAAATATATCTGCCTCTTCATCGAATCTTGCTGGATCTTGCCAAAGGTGGCGGAGTCCCTGGAGGAGCCCATGATGTTCAGCCCAGGCAGCGTTTTGTGGGTACTTCCTGGGAAGGGGACCTCGGACCGCACGTTTAAGATCTCCTCCAGCAGTGATTTCCACAGCCGTCCAGCCCGCTCGGGCCAAAAGAGGGTTCGTGGGTTCCAGACAGCTGCCATCGATGAAGATCTCCGTAGGGCACGTGAAATCGAACTCGTCAATTTCGCCGACCCTGTCGCAATACTCAACTATATCATCATCAGGAGGAAATGTCTTGATTTCGGGCACGGGGATCCACAGCTGGGTGTATAAGGGGTCCTTACCCGCTGAACTTCGGGCCGCATCCACAATAACAGGGTCGACATTTCCTCTTGCTGAGTCCCCATGGGGACAGTGCCATAGCCTATGGAAGACAGTGTCGCACAGGCCGCAGTACGGGCAGGTCGGCTCCACCTTGAAACCACGCTTCCAAAGAAGATGACTGGTGGAAGTCGTGCTGCTTATTAAATCTCTCAAGCGCCTCTTTGACTCGTAGCTCCACTTGCTGCTGTTCCAGACCTTGCTGAAAGGGAAACCCCACAACCCTCGCTTCCTGATCTCGTTGGCCCTGGGGTGGATGTCCTCCTCGGGGACCTCGGAATAACATACTTTTTTGTGGACGGAACTTTCCAAACACTTCTGTCTGAGGTCTGCCGTGAACAGCTTCTGTATGAGAGCGGGTGAGGACTCCGTGATCTTGAGCTCGAGCTCATTGCTGGTCTTGACCGTAGTAGGGCCTTTGAAAATCCAGCCCGCCTGCTCAGTCCAGAAAAGGGAGTCCGTGAGAGGGCTCCTAACCTTGTAGGCCCAACTCTTTCCCCGAGGAACTTGATCGAAGAACCTCTGGGAGAACTCGTAGCTCTGGCGAAGCTCCTTCGGGCTGAGAGCATCTGGCGCCTTTATCTGGCTGTCTGTGGTCATCCACCACTCCCTGCAATACCGCTTGAGGGTCGCGCTGGCGTGGTAGATGGGGTCGGAATCTGGCTTCATGAGCCAACAAATATTGACGTCACAGCCAGGCGACCATATGCCGAGTAGCCGTGCAGTCTGAACTCTGAGCTTTTTTATTTCCTGAGGTGAATGTCCTGAAACTTCTTCCCCATAGCATATTGAGGGCTTGACTCCGCAGGTGTAGATTTTGACCTTTTTTGGCTTGCCTTGTTTGCGATCGCGAAGACGACAGATTTTGGGGAGGCGCTTCATGTTCTCCTTCCACCTGGACATCTTTTTCGATCTGCATCCTTTGGCAGCCCTGATCTTCCCCACATTATAGTCAACCCCCAGATTGGTAATGGAATTCTTGATGAGCCCAGAGTACTCCCCAAGAGCCCCAGGAGCCTGCTTCAAGACCTCGAAGTTGGTAGCCGTGAAGTTAAGCTTCGTCATATGGATGGGGAGCTCAAGGGTATAAGTAAACTTATGGAATATCCTAGCTGCAAGATCCGCCAAGCCATTCAGGCATGATTCAACAGTGCATCCTATCGAGTCGAACGCCAAGTCGTCGATGTGAATCGAGAGGGACGTGCCATCGTTGATCGTCGTGTCGCGGATCGTCGGAATCATATAACCTGTGACCTCGAAAGTGGCCGTGGAAGAGCCCGCTACGATCCCTCTGGTGGGGTGGAGCGGCTCGCCAACTGCGTTATCCATGAGTAGCCTCCGTGGCCACCTGTAAGAATCGAGCGCCGCCTTCAGCGCGAACAGAGGGAAATCACACCTCATGCCCTCGCTGAGCATTGTGCGATGGCCGATGCGCTCGTAGCACTGCTTCAAATCTGCCAAAAGCGTTGCAACAAATTTGCCTGAGTGATCTGCTATGTCGCCTCTCACCACCGCCCTCCAGACAGAATCCGTAGTATGTCTATGTGGGGCCATGTTGAAGTGTTTCGACTTAGCCGAGATACGTTCCCATTCACGGCAGTGGTGAGCAAGGCTCCTAGAATATATGCGGCTGAAGCTCTTGAAAAACCCGATGGGCCTTCGACCTCCAGTCGCCTTGCGGAATAGTGCAACGACCAGCTCTTTCAGCATCGACGGGCTGCTACCTAGAACGTTCATGGTGTTAACGATGCCTTCCATGACCTCTAGGGCTCCTTCTGAGAGCTGGGAGAAGTGCTTGGGGTGGTGCCCGCCCACTGCGGTGGTGAACATCTTGAACTTAGACGAAATCTGTCGTAACTGGTCTCTCGAGGGGCCTGGGGGAATCCAGTAGTTGGTGTCCAGGGGATCCAGCAGCTGTACTCGGGGCTCGTGGGCCCCCCAGGCCTTACTCCAAATATCATGTTGCTCCTGAAAACGTAGGCCGAAAGCAGAAGAGCGGGCTCCATCAGGATGTTTGACAGTGTCCTCAACACCTCCTCCTGAAACCTTAGTACTGCTATGTCCTCGTTTAGCTCCTCCAGCAAGCGCCTCCTCGCACCAATTTTCCCACCTCACCGTCGCCTCCTTCCTCTCCTTCTTAACATAACTGTCAAACAATTCTCCAAGAATGGGCACCCAGCACTCGACTGCCTGACCAAAGAAGTCCTGCTTGCCTGGAGTGAGAGCAAGGGTGCCGAGCTCCGCGCAGAAGAGGTGCCAGAACTCGCAATGACTCCTCCAAAGGGTCCTGAACGGGCCTCCTCGCGAAGGGAGCTGGCGAGTGTGATTCGCAAGGTCCTGAAACTGCTTGGAAGGTCCTCTCAATATGAGGCTTTTTAACTCCTTGACTCGGCGAAGCAACCACGCAATGCATCTGCTTTCACTGGGTAAAGGGTTCCTGGAGGTGAGGAGAAGTTCTGAAAGTCGGACCGTCTCAAACTGCAGAGGCCGACCTCCTTCCAAGCCGGTGGCGGTGGGTACTTGAAACTTATCTTTGAGTTCACCCCAAGTCCTGTCAGTCCAGGCGGGGTAGATGCGATCCAGAGCTGCCTGCAGAATCGCCTTCTCGCCGTCTCCTCCTGGCACTCTAAAACCTTTTCCTGAAGGATGGCGAAAATCCTCGAGCAGGGCCTGAATCTCGTCAACCAAATCACCGTAGTCAGGCGGGGGCTTCGAGGGGCCTGTGGGGACCTCAGCTGGCACCTTTTGGTATTTAACAATCCTTTGAACCAATATGTCCTCGGTGGCGCTGCTCGAGGACATCGTGACTGGCTTGTGCGGCGGTATCATCGCATCCTCGTCAACTGCTATCCACTCGAAGCTGAGGGCGAGTTGACGGCAAACGATAAAATAATCTATGACGGTCCTGTTGTCCCCGATGATGCATGTCGCGGACGAGGGAGCGTAAATCTCTCCTAGGTACTTGTGGGGCCTCATGTGCTCATGTTGCGTCTCAGGGTTTATGTTGAAATCACCACCCGCGACGAAGGGAACTCCAGAGCCCAAGATATGAGACCCCAAAATCTTGGATAGAACCAGGTTGGCCCTCTCAGGCCCAATAGAATCCACCCAATAGTTACTGTATAAGCTGACAATCCCAAAACTCCGAGTCCTCAGGTACGCGTGCACTATCCTCCCAGGAGCCAGAACACTACTAGAGACGGAAGATTGCCAAGAGTCTAAATGCCTACGAACTAAGATGGCCACCCCCCTCCCGAATTTCGATTCTCAGAGGTGACAAGACAGGGATTCCAGTAGCTGACCCACCCTTGGAGACTAAGAGTGTTCTGAACTTCTGGAATCTGCGCTGCTCGGAGCCTATGCTCCTGGAGAAACGCAACCTCTGTGGACCTCGGCACGCTGGCTAGAAAAAGTTTGGCCGTCTTCCACGAGGATGTGTTGATGGTGATAAATGTGAAACTGCTACCCTCGAGACGGTGGGGCCGCCTTCGCCTTGGGCTCAGCGGCCCCTTCGGCCGCTCCTGCCTCACGGCTGGTGGGCGATCTGGAGCGGGCCTCTGGACCATCTCCACCTCTCTCGCCCGCTGCACGGCGTCGCTGCGGAGGAGCCTTGGCCGCTGGGGCGGCCTTGGCCACCGACTCGGCAGCTCCGTCTCCTGCAGGGCCGCCTCCAGGTGGGGTACCTGGCGCTGCCTTGCTCGCTGGGCTCGAGGATGCGGCGCGGCTCGGCGCCTCAGGCTGAGGCTGGAGTAGCAGAGTGAGTCTCTGGAAGATGCTGCCCAGCTCGGTCTGGTTGTCGTAGGCCATGGCGCTGACCTTCCGCTCAACCGCTGCCAACAGGTCAACTGCAGGAGCATCATCAAGATTGTGAGCAAAACCTGGCACCTGCTCGGCATCCGCTGATGAGTCTGCGGCTGCCTCTGCCTTCTTTGCCTCCTCGATCTTGATGCGGGTCTCCTCAATAGCTGCTTGTTCTTGCTGAACAAGTTTTTCCTGCAGCTCGAGGTGTTGACGGGCATTGACCACTCGGAGCTGGTGTAATCGAAGTTGTTCTTCGTGTCGTTCGAGCTGCTTCTGATGCTTGATGCGCTTGTCTGAAGCCTGCTGCAGCTGGGCGCTGATTGGCTTAGTAGCCGCGCGCGCCTCGCGCATGGACTGCAAGGACCCTGCCAGGGCCTGCTGAGCTGGCTGACCGACTGATCCCAACTTGCGCATGATGTCCAAGGCCTGCTGGCAGATCTGGATCTGCTGGCCCGTGATGGACGGGGTGAGGGCGGCGCCTGGGCCGCCTTCCGCCTGCGCTGGGCCAGCTCCCCCTTCGGCCCCTGCGCCGCCAGGGCGGGGTGGGCCTCCGGGGGCCTGCGGGAGGCCAGGGGGGCTGCCGGCGCCTGCCAACGCCCCGCCGCTGCCGCCTCCACCGCCTTGCTGGGCGCCGTCAGGCTGACCTCCTCCACGCGGACGGCGTCCTTTGGCTCCCTTGGTCTTGGGCTTCTCCCCGTCCGTCTCGTAGGTCTTCTTGCCAGAGTAGTGCTCGCCACAGCGCCAGCACCAAGACAGGTTCCAAGAGACAGAGGCGACACAGCACTTGCAGGTCCAGCTGTACGCCTTGGGGGAGGAGCTCCGTCCAGACCAGGGAGTGCGCCAGGACATCGCACGGAGGAACTGGAAGGGAATGAAATCGTGACGGTTCGCGCCTGCTGACAGCAGGTCAAAAATGGGCCCCAGGTTGCGCCAACCACCTTGGGCCAGAACGGCTTGAGCCAAGGCTACGGATCCTCCTCCTCCTCCTCCTCCTCCTCCTCCTCCTCCTCTCCCTCCTCCCTCCTCCCTCCTCCCTCCTCCTCCTCCCCTCCTCCTCCCTCCTCCCTCCTCCCTCCTCCTCCCTCCTCCTCCTTCCTCCTCCCTCCTCCCTCCTCCTCCTCCTCCTCCACTTCCTCCTCCACCTGCTCATCATCATTCCTGCCTCCCTGCCTCTTCCCTCGATCCTCCTCATCCTCTGCTTCATCATCCTTTCCTTCCTCATCCTCCTCTCTCCTCCTCTCACTCTTCTCGCGTCCTCCTCTACACGCGTCCCTGGGGTGTCGCCAGTGCTCCCGGGTGAGGCTCCAGCCCTCAGCTTGTTGAAAGGAAAGTGTTCCAGCCGCCTATGCCGACAAGAAGGGGTGGTTCTAGCTTTCAATTCTAGATGCTTCGCCTATCCCCACCAGCTTGCCTCGTGTGCAATTCAGGCTCCTGCTTGTTAGTTAGCTGTAGCTTTGGACGGCGCACGGCCCTTCCGTTTGCGCTCGCGATAAAAAAAAAACCCGCCAGCACATCCAGAAACAATGTCTAGGCGAGTTGATGTGATCAGGCACTTGGGAGCAAAGACGGGGACGGCCGAACCGTGCGAAGGAGGGAGGATGAGAGGAGGAGGCTGGATGGATGGATGAGGGAGTGGGAAGAAGGAACATAAACATGATGATGATGATGATGATGATGATGATGATGATGATGATGATGATGATGATGATGATGATGCTGATGCTGATGCTGATGCTGATGCTGATGCTGATGCTGATGCTGATGCTGATGCTGATGATGATGCTGATGCTGATGCTGATGCTGATGCTGATGCTGATGATGCTGATGATGATGATGATGATGATGTGATGCTGATGCTGATGCTGATGCTGATGCTGATGTTGATGTGATGTTGATGTTGATGTTGATGTTGATGTTGATGTTGATGATGATGCTGCTGATGATGATGATGATGATGATGAGGATGAGGATGAGGATAAGGATGATGATGATGCTGATGATGATGATGATGATGATGATGATGATGGTGATGATGAGGAGGAGGAGGAGGAGGAGGAGGAGGGGGAGGAGGAGGAGGAGGAGGAAGAGAAGGAGTAGGAGGAGGAAGGAGCAAGAGGAGGAGGGCAAGCAAAGGGCCAGAGGTCTCATGGATGCCTCTCCGGAGCCTCTTGGGATATCTCTTGGGCGCTTCTTGGAGGCCTCTTGGGACGTCTTGGGGGTCTCTTGGCGATCCTTGAGAACTCTTGTGCGTCATGGGTGCCTTGGGGGGGCCTCTCGGGGCCGCTTGGGGTCCTCTTGGGGGCCTCTTGGGGGGGCCTCTTGAGGTCATCTTGGGGCCATCTTGGGGCCTCTTGGGGCTTCCTGGGCGCTTCTTGGGGCCATCAAGGAGAACATCGATCAAAGAAGGGGGCTCCCTTAATTAGCCTCGCCCCCCCAAGAGGCCAAAATGGGGACAAAATCCAAGTAAAACCAATGAGTTTGGCTTCCTCGCCGAGGCCATTTTGGACGCCCTGACCGCTCGCAGGGCGCCCCGTCCAGGACCAGGGGAGGAGGTAACGGGAGGTCTTAACCGTAAACGGTGGGTTCTTAACCGTAAGCGTAGTACCAGACTAATGTACCAGACTAGCGTACCGGATTAGCGGTGCCAGACTGATGCACCAGACTAGCGATACCAGACTAGCGGTACCAGACTGACGTACCAGACTAGCGGTACCAGATTAGCGGCACCAGATTAGCGATACCAGACTAATGTACCAGACGAGCGGTACCAGACTAGTTCATGTACCAGACTAGCGGTACCACATTAGCGGTACAATATTAATGTACCACACAAGCGGTACCAGGCTAGCGGTACCAGACTAACGGTACCAGATTGACGTACCAGATTAGCGGTATTAGACTAGCGGTACCAGACTAATGTACCAGACGAGCGGTACCAGCCTAATGTACCAGACTATCGGTGCCAGACTCATGTACCAGACTAGTGTACCAAACTGATGTACCAGACTGAAGTACCAGACTAAAGTACCAGACTACTGTACCAAACCAACGCACCAGCCTAACATGCCAGACTAGCGGTACCAGACTAGCAGTACCAGATTGGCAGTACCATATTCATGTACCACACTAGCAATACCAGACTAGTGGTACCAGACTAGCGGTACCAGACAAGCGGTACCAGACTAATGTACATGACTAGCGGTACCAGATTAGCGGTACCAGGTTCATATACCAGACTAAAGTACCAGACTAATGTACGGTGCCAGACTGAAGTACCGGACTCATATACCAGACTAAAGTACCAGACTACGGTGCCAGGCTAGCGGTGCCAGACTAGCGGTGCCAGACTAATGCACAAGACTAACGTATCAGGCTAACGGTGCCAGATTAGCGGTGCCAGTCTAGTGGTTCCAGACTAGCGGTGCCAGACTAGCAATGCCAGACTAGAGGTGCCAGACTAGCGGTATCAGGCAAGCGGTGCCAGATGAATGTGCCATATAAATGTGCCAAACTAATGTACCAGATTGGTGTACCAGAACAGCGGTACCATACTAATGTACCAAACTAATGTACCAGATTAGCGGTACCAGACTAGCGGTACCAGATTAATGCACCAGACTAGCAGTACCATATGTATGTACGAGACTAGCGGTACCAGACTAACGCACCAGATTCATGTACCAGACTCGTGGTACCAGATCAGCGGTACCAGGCTATCGGTACCAGGCTAATGTATCATATTCATCTACCAGACTGGCGGTGCCGGACTAGCGGTACCAGACTAACGTACCAGATTAACGGTGCCAGATTAGCAGCGCCAGACGAGCGGTACCAGATTAATGTACCAGATTAGTAGCGGTACCAGACTCATCTACCAGACTAAGGTACCAGACTAATGGACCAGACTAACGGTGCCAGACTAGCGGTGCCAGATTAGCGGTGCCAGATTAGTTGTGCCAGACTAGCGGTGCCAGACTAGCGGTGCCATATTAGCGGTGCCAGATATATTAATGTACCAGAATATTGTACCAGACTAATATACCAGACTAACGTACCAGACTAATGTACCAGACCAACGCACCAGACTAACGTACCATACTAACATACCAGACTGGCGGCGCGTCTGGTACGTTAGTCTGGCACCGCCAGGTTGGTACCGCCAGTCTGGTGCTGCTAGTTTGGTACCGTGAGTCTGGTGCCTGTAGTCTGGTACAGTAGTCAAGTACATTAGTCTGGTGCATTAGTTTGGTACACTAATCTGGTACATTTGCCTGGTGCATTAGTCTGGTACATCAGTCTGGTACCGCGCTTACGGTTAAGAACCACCTTCGGAGGGGGTAGGGGGAGGGGCAAACCCCTCCCCGAAGGGGAAGAAAGGGGATTGGAAGAGGAGCCACCCTAGACCACCTACGTCCAGGGGGCTGGAAGGATTTTACACAGGCGAATGTTCCACAGCCGCCCACGGGTAAGGCTACAGGCTTCGATTTTTATGAGGTAAAGTGTTCCAGCCGCTTATGCCGACAAGAAGGGGTGGTTCCAGCCTTCAATTCTTACCCGGGAAAGTGTTCCAGCCGCCCACGGTGTCGGTTCCAGCCCCTCAATTGTTACCCAGCGCGCGTGTTCCAGCAGCCGGCTGCGTGGGTTCCCCAGTTCAGCGAGAGCGTTCCAGCCGCCCACAGCGTGGGCTCCAGCCATGCATTTTTACCCAGTGCGAGCGTTCCAGCCGCACGCGGCGTGGGTTCCAGCCATGCATTTTTACCCAGCGCGAGCGTTCCAGCCGCACGCGGCGTGGGTTCCAGCCATGCACTTTTACCCAGCGCAAGCGTTCCAGCCGCACGCGGCGTGGGTTCCAGCCATGCATTTTTACCAGCGCGAGCGTTCCAGCCGCACGCGGCGTGGGTTCCAGCCATGCATTTTTACCCAGCGCGAGCGTTCCAGCCGCACGCGGCGTGGGTTCCAGCCATTCACTTCTACCGAGCGCGAGCGTTCCAGCCGCACGCGGCGTGGGCTCCAACCATGCACTTCTACTCAGCGCGAGCGTTTCCAGCCGCACACGGTGCAGGATGCAGCCATGCGCTTTTACCGAGCTTGAGCGTTCCAGCCGCCTGCGGCAAATTTTCACTAGCAAAGTAGTCATTAGTCCATTGACTGTAGAAGCGCTTGTCTCGACGGCCTCCCGAGCTCAGTGGCAACATCAGGGGGGGATAGGCTCAGTTGAGGACGCATCGGCCCTCAATCGCCCACTCATCGCCGAGAGGGGCCCGAGAGCCGGAGGAGAAGGGCGACGACGAGGAGGACGAGGAGGACGAGGGTGATGATGATGATGATGCTGATGATGATGATGATGATGATGATGATGATGATGATGATGATGATGATGATGATGATGGTGGTGGTGGTGGTGGTGATGGTGATGGTGATGGTGGTGGTGATGATGATGATGCCGATGCTGATGATGGTGATGATGGTGATGGTGGTGATGCTGATGGTGATGATGATGGTGATGGTGGTGGTGATGATGATGACGATGATGATGCTGATGCCGATGCTGATGATGATGATGGTGATAATGATGATGCTGATGATGATGATGGTGATGATGTTGATGATGATGATGGTGGTGGTGGTGGTTTTGGTGGTGGTGGTGGTGATGGTGATGATGATGATGATGATGATGATGATGATGATGATGATGATGATGATGATGATGATGATCAGGAGGAGGAGGAGGAGGAGGAGGAGGAGGACCGGTGTACACCCAAGGCTCATCAACGATGTTGGAATACACCCTCCCTCCAAGATTCCTCTTCACAGGCCCCTACATGTGGCCATTCCCAGTGAGGGAATTGCCCCGTTGGGGGGCAACCGTGTGAACACCTTGAAGCGTGCCACAGCACCATTCTCAGGACTTCAAGTCCACAAGTTAACCTGACTGTTACGGCTTGGCGATCCTGAATGATGCCAAAGCACCCTTCCTGGGAATTCAACACCGCGAATCAACGCAACTGTTGCGCCCTGATATCCAGAGTCGCTCCAAAACACCGTTTCTGGTTGATCAACCATGAGAATCCGTGAAACGCTTGCGAATGTTTAAAAGCGAACGAGCGCGTCGCTAAAGCGAGAGCCACATTTTGAAAACGAACCGCCTCCAATCCGTGAAGTTCTTGCAAATGTTTAAAACGAATGCGCGCGGCGCTAAGGCGAGAGCCACAGTTTTAAAGCCACCCGCCCTCAATCCGTGAAACTCTTGCAAATGTTTAGAAGGAGTGTGCGCGACGCTAAGGCAAGAGCCACAGGAGGCGGAGAAGGAGCAGGAGGAGGAGGAGGACGACGACGACGAGGTCGAGGACGAGGACGAGGGCGAGGAGGAGGACGAGGACGAGGACGAGATGAGGGAGGACGAGGACGAGGACGTGGAGGAGGAGGAGGAGGAGGAGGAGGAGAAGGGAGGGAGGGAGCACCCCGCGCCCCGAAGGCGTCGCTGAGGGAGGCGCTCCGGAATCGTGGCGGGGCCAAAGCGCTCGGCGCGCCGCCCCTCCCCCCCCGCAAGCCAGCCTCCTCTGCGCCGGGGGGCGGTCCGGGCTCAAGAGACGGGGGTCAACAAAACGTGGTCAATGGAAACGAGGGTCAGTCAGAGCGCGGGATCTTGCTCGAAGAAGAAAAACACCATAAACGTAAACTTCTGGCGCTCCGCGCGGATTTCTTGGATCCGCGCTGGGGCCCCCTGGCGGCGCCTCCGGCGCCGCCCTGGGCGCGCTCCGCGCGCCAGGGAGGGGGTTCTAGCCCAGATCGAAGGAATCCGCGCGGACCTCCAACAGTTTATGTTTATTGCAGGATCCTGCAGGGCCAGGGGCGCACTGACCCAGGCTTGGGTGCAGAATCCTACAGGATCCTGCAAGGCCTGATTGGTCCGGGTCTGGATTGACCCAGGTCAGTAGATCCCCGAGGGGATCAGAGGCAACGATACAGAGGAATGGTACATGGTCGAGCAGTGGTGAAGCGTCCCGGCCTGCCTATAGGCCCACCAGGAAATGTTCTAAGAACCTCTTGCGGTTTGCACGAAATGCTTGCAGAACATTTCTTGCTGATATTATGTTGTTTAAAAGTCAGGTCTATGGTCTAAACGCATTGTTCTTAACGATGTAACATTTTTGGGTTTCAAGAACATGTCGAGGTAGGCCTATACTTAGGAATGCCGGGACGGTCGGTCCCTGCTCAACAGGAGGGAATGCGTCGACCACCAATCGCCCTTTTATCGCCGATCGGGGCCCGCTAGCCCCACCCCGCCCAGGAACGTCCAGGCTCGCTATCGGGGGCCCATCGCCGATCTACTGGCGATGTATCGCCGATTCCAGGTCGATGGTTCTCCCCCCTACGCCCTATGTCAGTGTCCCCCCTTTCGCTGCCCCTCAGTGGGTGGGGGGGCGCCGCCACAGCCGCGGGACGGCCCCGCGCACGCCGCCGCACCCCCATTCCAGAGCACCCCTCCCGCGCTTGAGGACCCCATAGGGAGCTCCAACGACAGCGCCCGCATGAGGTTCCACAAGTTTGTCGGTGCACCCGTCACATCACATGGTTTGTGGCCCCACAGGGCGCTCCATAGAAAGCCCCAGCGGCAGCGCACGCATGTGGCTCTGGTAGTACACTTTCCGGCGCATCATTCACACGCTTCGTGGCCCGATAGGGGGCTCCACCGAAGGCCCCAGATGCGGTTCCACCCCCAATGTCGGCGCACCTCTTTATACGGCCCTATAGGGAGCTCCACCGAAGGCCCCAGCGGCAGCGCACGCATGCGGTTCCACATCCCGTTTCGGCATACCCTCGCTTCGTGGCCCCGTATGGAGCACCACCGAAGGCCCCAACTGCAGAGACCGCGTGCGGTTCCACCCCCTATGTCGGTGCACCCATCATAAGCTTCGTGGCCTCATATGCATCTCCACCTAAGGCTTCCGCGGCAGCGCCCGCATGACGTTCAACCGACCATGTTGGCGCACCCCTCACACACTTCGCGGCACCATCTGGAGCACCACTGAAGGCCCCAGTGGTAGCGCCCGTGCGCCCGCAGGCGGTTCCAACCCCCATGTCGGCGCACCTTTCACGCGCTTCGTGGACCCATAGGGAGCTCGACCGGAGGCCCGAATGACAGCGCCCGCGCGCGGGTCCACTCCATTTCGGCGCACCCGTCAAACGCTTCATGGCCTGATACGGAGTACAGCCGAAGACTGCAGCGCAGCGCCCGCATGTTCCACCCCCCGATTCTGGCGCACCATTCACACGACTCGCGGCCTCAGAGGGAGTTCCACCCAAGGCCACGCCCAGTGGTAGCGCCCACGCGCGGTTCTATTCCCAATTTTGGAATACCCGTCGCACGCTTCGTGGCCCCGTAAGGAGTTCCACCGAAGACGAGGTTCACGAATGCATTACTCACAATTGCATACGTCTGGGTCCTTCACCAGCAGGGCCCGATGACAGGTCCCAGAGGCCGAAGTCGAGGAACAACGCAAGGATTGAAATGTTAATCTGAATGGAGCAGTCTATGTGGTGCAACCTACGTGTTGCAATCAAGGTTGCGCAATCTAGTGTGTTCTGTCATTGTTGTGCAATCTATCTGGTGCAATATTTGTTGTGCAGTCTATGTTGGGCACGATCTGTGGTGCAATCTAGGTTGTGCAAATGGTGCTGGCCAAGCTATGTGGTGCAATCTACGTGGTGCTCACCCTGCCGAACTTGAAGTTGATACTTGTATTGCTCGCACCCGCTCTCCCGCAACTCGGTTTGCAAAATCCATGCGGCGGCGTTTGTGATGACTGCTTGGCGCTCGCTGGCACATCCCTGGGGCCGCGCTAGCGCGCGCAGGCTCGCGCGCAGATCGGCCAGCTAGTCTGGCGCGACCGACGCTGCCGCGGTGGCGCTGGCCGTTCGGAAATTCTCAGCGCGTTTCGCAGGGCTCGTTGACGCGTGCGCATGTCCACGCGAGTCGGTGGCTCGGGCGGGCGCGGTACCATGGCGACGTCGTCACATGCAGAGAAGATGATGATAGTAGCGATGTCGGGGACAATGCCAGCGCCAAGGCCCATGACGGCGCCGATGTTGATCACGTCGATGACGATGATGCTGATGACGGCGATGATGATGATAATGATAATGATGATTATAAGTATGATGATGTTGATAATGATGTCCACGTGTCGGTGATGAGGGTTTCGACATGCGCGCGCAGCCGGCGCGCGATTTTCCCGCATAGTATTTATTGACACTGATCGTGCACCCCCCCTTCTCCAGCACGTGCGCGGGCGTTCGATTGATCCGTAAGGGCTTCGCCCCCTGCCGCCGGCCCCCTCTCTCGGAGAATGGGCAATGGAAGAGCTAAGTCATGAGGCCTTGGCGCTGTCGTGAAGCAGTATCGAAACTTCATGCGAAGCCGAGTCGCAATCAGCAAAACCAACTGATCACAAGAGGGGTTACCACACCTGGCGATTGGTAAGACGTGTATGGTTTAAGGGCTTGGTTACCACACCTTGCGATTAAAGGGCCGAGGGAGTTCTCGCAGTTTGGGTTACCACGCCTTGCGATGGATGTGCGTGATGGGTTCGAATTTCAGAAATGTGGCAAATCCCCTGTGTTTTTGGACCCTGACCCCGCGGATCTGCGTGAGGGGTGGCACCGAATTTCAGAAATGTGGCAAATCCCCTGTGTTTTTGGACCCTGACCCCGCGGATCTGCGTGAGGGGTGGCACCGAATTTCAGAAATGTGGCAAATCCCCTGTGTTTTTGGACCCTGACCCCGTGGATCTGCGTGAGGGGTGGCACCGAATTTCAGAAATGTAGCAAATCCCCTATGTTTTTGGACCCTGACCCCGCGGATCTGCGTGAGGGGTGGCACCGAATTTCAGAAATGTGGCAAATCCCCTGTGTTTTTGGACCCTGACCCCGCGGATCTGCGTGAGGGGTGGCACCGAATTTCAGAAATGTGGCAAATCCCTGTGTTTTTGGACCCTGACCCCGCGGATCTGCGTGAGGGGTGGCACCGAATTTCAGAAATGTGCAAATCCCCTGTGTTTTTGGACCCTGACCCCGCGGATCTGCATGAGGGGTGGCACCGAATTTCAGAAATGTGGCAAATCCCCTTGTGTTTTTGGACCCTGACCCCGCGGATCTGCGTGAGGGGTGGCACCGAATTTCAGAAATGTGGCAAATCCCTGTGTTTTTGGACCCTGACCCCGCGGATCTGCGTGAGGGGTGTCGATTTCGAGCCCCCCCAGCAATTCAGACAACGCGCCCAGGTGAGGCTAAAAATCCTGTTTGGGCCTCCCCCCCCTCGCGCGGTCAATCAACTAGTTACAGTAACCAGCAAGAAGTCAACTAGTTACAGTAACCAGCAAGAAGCAGAACTGTAACACTGGAAACTACAACCTACGACTGGTACAGGAAACTGCGAATCACGTGCCTACAGCCTGGTGGCCCCACAAGGGGCCGGCGGATTTAGACATGCGAGCGAGAGGCCCGTTTGGTCGCATTTGATGACCATGATAAAACCCATGGTTTTCATGAGATTGAGCCAGAGCGCGAGCGCTGATTTTTGGAAACGCCACGTTGCAAGCAATGTTGTTTTATCTGTTTGATTGACGCCCGATTTTGAAATTCCTACGGGACCTAAGGTTTTTGACGGATTGCGGCATGCGCGCGCGAAGAAGCGTGCGTGAATTTCGTGCCGTTGTTGCAAGGGATTGCTACAAAGCGATGTTGCAGGATAGTCGAGTGCGCGCGCATACTTTCCTGCGCAAGGAATGAAGTGGGAAATTTCGGCCTGGCTGGGAAAGAACTCGTATGCGGAATGGGCGATGGGGCAGAATCGTATGTACATTGCACATCCCATGGGTGGACCCGTAAGTCCAGAGGGGGGGCGGTAGATTAGAGTTCGGATTCAGAAACATGTGTTGTGCAATATACGTTGTGCAGCACACGTTGTGCAGTCTTTGTTATGCAATTGATGTTGTGCAGTCGGCGTGGTGCAATCCAACGGCGGCGATGAAAGGCGGAGGCGGCGACATCATAGCCGGCTGACCGACAGACAAGACCAGGCGACGAGACGGCGACGGCGACAACAGAACCGTAAAACCGACTGACAGGTCCAGACGACGGGCGGCGTCGCAGCGGCGACGGCAACAACCGCCAGACCGACAGACAGGCGTAGCTTCGTAGACCAGAAGACAGAACCACTAAATGCAAGCACTGTTTGGGAAAAAGTCAGATCTTCAGAAACCTGGGCTTGGAGACGGTGACGTCGACGACGATTTCGACGACGGCTATGGCGGCGACGGCTGCTGCGACTGCAACGAAGGCGACGTCGGCGGCGCCCGCGGCCGCTTCAGCAACAGCGCCCACTGGCGCTCTCCCAGTCCGCCTCGTCGCCTCCTCCCCTCGTCGTCGGCGTCGTCGTCCTCTTCTTCCTGCTCTGCCTCCTCCTCCTCTACTTTTTCCTGCTTTTCCCCCTCCTTCTCCTGCTCTCCCCTCGCCTTCGCGGCGCCGGCCTGCACCGCGCTTGCCACCCCCGTCTGCAGACGCGTGGGCCAGGCGGTCCCGCGACGGGGCCGCGTTCGCTGGCCGCGCCCCGCCCGCAAAGTCTCGACATGGCCTTCCGAGGCCCCTTGCACCCTTACCGCGCGTCCTGCTTACGCGGGCTGACTCTGTCTGCGGTTCGTCCTGCCCCGACGTCGCGCTGCTGCTGCCCGCCCTTCTTGCCGGCCGCACCCGCTGCGCCGCGCGCGCCCGGCCGCGGCCCTCCGGCCGCGCTCGCTTGGGTATAGGGGGCCACCTGCGAACCCCACCCCTGCCCCCCACGATCTCTGAGGGGGAGGGTGGGGTTCCCTTCGCTCGGGAACTCTCGAGCAAAGCGAACCCCACCCTCCCCCTCCAAAATCGTGGGGGCAGGGGTGGGTTCGCAGGTGGCCCCCTACTGGGGCGGCCGCGCCCGCGCCCGCGGCCTCCGCGAGGCAGGGGAGCCCGCCACCCGCCTGCCCCGCCCGCGCGCGCCCTCGCAGGCCTGCGCCCGCGGGCGCGCGCGCGGCCGCACCGCCGCGCGCACGCCGGGCGCCCGCCGCCCGCGCGGGGCCGCGCCCCCGCGGGGCCGCCGACGCCGACGCCGACGCCGACGCCGACGCCGACGCCGACGCGGCGAACGGCGCCGACGCCGACGACGCCGACCCCGACGCCGACGCCGACGCCGACGCCGACGCCGACGCCGACGCCGACGCCGACGCCGACGCCGCCGACGCCGACGCCGACGCCGACGCCGACGCCGACGCCGCGCCGCGAAGCACACCCTGCACGCCCATCCCAGGATGGCGCCGCCGCTGCTTCAGCGCACACCCCGGCGACCTCCACGCCCGTGGCGAGCTTCGAGAATTGCCGCGTCGCTTGCCGCCCTGCCTGGCGGACATCGGCCCCGCACGCGCGACCTGCTATTTTGCCTGAGCTGGCGGCCGAGTCGCACGCGCTCTATTCGGCGGCGCGCGGGGGAGGCAGCGATTGGGGGCAGGCCTTCTCAGGAGGCCGCGGTGCTTCTCGGAAACCCTCGGAAGCCCTCCAGCCTTCGGCGAAGCCGCCTGTGCCTTCGGGGAAAGCCCAGAACGCTTGCCGGAAGGCCGGAGGCCTTCCGAGCCTTCTGAGAAGGCCCGACGCCCGTGCATTCCCCCCATGGGCCCGCCGCCAATCCATGCGCGTTTGCACGCGCTCTCTTCCCTGCGCCTGGCCGGAAGCACAGACGGCACGAACGCCTCTCGAGTGACAGGGGCGCCCCTCCCGCGCACGGCGGCGGGGCTTTACCGCACAGCGAAGATGGTTCGCTTCGGCCGCAGCGGTCGGCCGCGCTTTCGCGATACCCTCAGTCGTCTTCTCTTGCTGCCCTCACCCCATCCCTCTTCCTCCTCCTCCTCCTCCTCCTCCTCCGCCTCCGCCTCCGCCTCCGCCTCCGCCTCCGCCCCCTCCTCCCATCCTCCCAATCCTCCTCCCCCTCCTCCTCCTCCGCCTCCTCCTTCCTAAGCCCCTTCCTGCTCAGGCTTAGGGTCCATGTGGGGCTCCTTGGAAACAGGTTCCGCAGGCTAGACCCTTCCGCCTGTTGCCCCCCCGCTCCCGCCCACCATGTGGGCTTCTCTCCTTCAAACGATATTGTACAATCCACTTTCGATATCAGGCGCATGGAGAGCGCATGAGATTCCTTCTCGGTTGCGATTTGCAGATTTGGTTCTCCTGCCTGGCACCCAGCAGCGCCAGAGAGCAAGTGACACAGCGACCTTCCAGAAGCTGGAGCGTCAGATGATTGTGAATCTCGGATGGCAGAGGGTCGATACACGAACAAAAGTGCGGGTTGCTCGATCATATTGCGTCGTCGTGCATTTCGGCAAATTCATATTCAGGAAATCATCGAGCCTCCCAAGGAACTTGCGGGACGGCGGGGGGCAGTGCGACTGAAGAGTCCGACGTTTGACATTCTGACGGTTGTGGCATACTACCCCCCCCCCCACAGAGACACCAGGTCGATCACTGGACGAATACGTATGCAAAGCTCACGGCTTGGCTTCATCGGACGATACAGCGGGCCAAGGCCCGCAGCATGGTGATAGTGGGAGCAGACACCAACTGTGAGTTCGGCAAGAGAGCGGGAGCGAGCGGTACCCCCACGGCGACGAGGGACGACGTGCACGTGGGGCAGTACGCGAACAGCTTCGAGAATGGTGTGAGCGTTGCACTGTGGCGAAAGATGAGTACGGAGGGGATGGCGGCCTTCGGCACCTTCTATGACACTGGGCCGACGCACTTTGGAGCGCTGCCGCACATCTCCTCGCGTCCAGACCACCTGTGGGGGCCGCGCGAGGCAGTGCAGGCCACGCAAACTTGCGCGCTTGGGACGAACCACGAGAGACCTGCAGCGCATCCCGTCGCCACACCTTCGAGATCACTGCCCGATGCTGTGGAAGTTGCGCTGCCGATTACAGACTGCGCTCCCGCCCGAGAAGAATGAGGTAAGGTGGGATCGCGAATTCTTGGGCAAGGCGCTGAAGTTTCGCGGCGCCCCTGGGTTTGTTGTTGCGTTGGAAAGGCGCACGGAGAGCAGCGCGCCCCTCCGCAGGCGGGCGACCCTGACAGAGGACCCTTCCATGGCCTGGGCTCTTCGCGAAGCAGCAAAGACGGAGTACGCGGACCAGTGCAGGCCTGGCCCCACGGATGAATATCGAGCAGAACGCGAGCAACATTGGAAACGCGGAGACAGATGAGCGTCAATTTCACAGAGGCGGATCGCCTGCGCTTACGAGCACGCGACAGGGGGATCAGGCGGGCTAGAGCACGGTTGGATAGAGAACGGGTCGACGAGCTGCCACGCGAAGCACAGCAAGCGGCTGATCAGGGACATACTAGTACTGCACGGAAGATTGCCTTCCAGATCGGCGCCCGCTATCACGGAGCACGGCGCCGACGT
The DNA here is from genome assembly GCA_963575745.1 of Prorocentrum cordatum. Taxonomy (NCBI): domain Eukaryota; class Dinophyceae; order Prorocentrales; family Prorocentraceae; genus Prorocentrum; species Prorocentrum cordatum. The sequence continues at coordinate 46,781 of CAUYUJ010018544.1, forward strand.
CTCAACCTGACCCCGACCCGCGCCCCCGCCCTGGCGGAGCGGCAGGGGGCGGTGGAGCCCAGCGCTGCCGAGGGCGGCTTCTCTGCACCACGAGCGCTGGGGCTTGGTTGCCCTAGCGTTGCCGCCCGCGGGCAGCGCGACCTGGGCGATCCTGATGGGGGGCGGAAAGACATGCGTGGACGACCTGGCGCTGCGGCGTACGATGATTGGACGAATGCCCCAGAGTGTCTGGAAAAAACTGCGAGGAGATGATGCGCACCACCACGTCCTGCCCCTGGTGAGGTCTGGCTGTTGGCTCTCAGAGCGACCGCGCGCGAGGCTCGAGGGGGCCCTCCCGAGGACGACGGCGACGCACGACGACGAGTGCATGTCCCCTGTCCGAGGTTTGCGGGGCGGCTCTTTGGAATCCGGAGGCGCATCAGACAGTCCTGTCGCGCCCCCCGTCAGTGGCGCCGGCCGCGCACGTTTCAGTTGAGCACGGGAAATGATAAGCGAGCGGCGGGGGCCATGTGGTTGATTCATTGATACTGCCTTTTTGGCAGAGCTTGGTATAGAGTATATTTGTTCGACACGAAAGGCCGCGGCCCCCCGTTCATGCCCGCGGTTGCGCGGCGCGCCGATCGAGGCAGAGAGCGCAGCTCGTCGCCGGGCTTCGCCCCTGGCGATTGCGCAGGAAGCTCGCGCCGCACTTGCAGGTGGAATAAAGACATGAGCAACGCCTCCCCTTCCACCGATCACGAGATGTTGGGGCAGGCGATGGGGGAGGTGATCCCCGGCATGCAGGGCCAGGTCTTCTTGCGGCAGCGCCATCGCGAAGCTGCGATGGAAACCCTGGCGGGCGAGGAAAGGATTTCTTTGCGCCTTCCCACGGCGTTCGCATGGGCGACGGCAGCGCTTGCGAGATGTTCGCACATTCGTTCGCGAAGCCGCTGGAGGCCTGGAGACGCATATTGAGGACGGAGACGCAGGCCGTCTCCGATACAGGAGGCGGCGGGTCTGTTCCGTCGATGGAAGCGGCGTCGTTGCTTGGCTCGCCTATCCACCAGGAGCAGATTGATATTTCCATGCGGGACTACTCAGATGATGTCTCGCAGACGCTGCCCCGCCCTGACGGCAACCCATGTCGAGCGGCCCAAAGGGCTAAACTGTCGTTTCGTAGCTTGTCTGATCAGTTGGAGGAGCTAGGAGGTTTTTGCCAGAACGTCGATAAGGAGATCATCCCTCCTGTCGTTGTAGGCCCTGGGAGATGCACGGCCACTCGAGCCGCCCTCTCTGGACAGGTGCAGTTTCCTGGACAAGTAAAAGCTGAGGCGGTGCACCGAGGAGGACTGGAGCATCTCGCGGGGGGAGCTGGAGCCGAGGTTCATCTTCGGGCAGACGCTACGAGAGCAGCCCGGCCGAAGCTAGGCCGATTCTGGAACCAACGCGCACCCCTGAAACTTAAGCGCACGGCTTTCTCGGGGGCGATCCACGGCGCTGCCCCCGTCGGGCCTCGAGGGCTACATTCTGGGGAAGCCGGGCTCTGCGAAGCTGGGCTCGGTCACCTTGGGGTTTGCAACGGTCGCTCTTCGAGGGGTCGCTCGTCATGCTGGCCCTGACGGGGATCGTTTGCGAACCGGATCGGCGCGGCTGATGCATGACGAGTCGGGTCGCAGATGCTGGGGCCGAGCTGTTGATTCGTCGTCTCGGTTTTTGGTGGCGTCTGGCGTTTCATCCAGAAGATTCCGCGCAGGTATTTGCGGCTCTCTGAGGGCAGTTCAAGGCGCTTGGCGAATCCTCGACGCCCACCCCCTCTGCCTGGATCCGACCTGGTGCCAATCCGCGGGCCCAACAGTTGCAGAGAGATGCGAAGCTCCTTGAGGCCATCCCATGGGAAATACTTCTTAGACAAGGGCCATGGCACCAAATATATAATCACTAATCTTAGAGTCGCTGCACACTTTAGGAGCATAGACGCTAGGGACTTCCGCTAGGCCACTTGCGAGCAGGCTCGCAATGGGCCCCTTCAGCTACCCTCTGAACTCCATGCGCCAGGTGCCCCTGATATTCCTCCAGTCCCTGAAGGTCCCCCTCAAGAGTCTTACGGTGAGCTCCCAAGCGACGGCGGGGGCCCCCGTGGCCAGGTCTTCTACGCCAGGGCGGCCTTGCGAGCGCACCAGTGCCACCGCCCGCCCCGCAAGATCAGGGCACCTATGCATCGGCCCGTGGTGGCTAACCAGTACTGCCGTTGCTCGTCCATCTTCTCGTCTGCGGTGCTTGCCAAGAGACATGTTGTGCAATCGTTGAAGCGTCGCAGGTGCCTGACAGATTACAGCGCGCACTCACCCCCGCTGAGAGCGCCCGACGACTCGCGCTGCCCGATCTGCGTGGACCCAGAGTGTGTGCACGAGGCCTTCCGTGAATCCCGGTCTGGAGACGCACTGGCTCAAGGCGAGTTTCCAAGTCCACAGGCGCTTCAGGCACGCGCCCGAGAAGTTCGCGCCCCACCGCCACCCGACCTCGCGATGGATGTCGAACCAGGGCACTCGCGACTGGGGCGGAGCAGCGGCGCGGAGAGCTCGCCGCTGGGCGCGGCGATCGGACCCGCGGCGAAGATCGAGGTCGCCGCGGTGGCCCAGGGCCGCGGGCCCAGCCCCAGCAGCCCCCTCCTGGGGGGCCCCAGGCGGCGAGGCCCCAGCACGCCATTGCGCTCAACGACGTCTGGGCCGCCACCGACAACCACTTCGGTCTACGCGAGGGAGACCTCACCGACGCGCAGACGATGCCGATCCAGCGGGCGCAGGCGATGACGCTCATCTTGATGAGGATGGCACTTGGGCACGAACGTCGACTCGGGCTCGTGGGGTCAGCCATCTTTCGCCGCGCCCAGCCTCCGACCGGCCTCGACGCGCCGCAGTCGATGATGCCCGCAGCGCGCTACTACGGGTAGGGGGCCAAGAGGCTCCGCAATCACCGCCAGGAGGCAACTCGTTCCAGAGCTGGAAGAGCTCGGGATACCACATCCACACGCGTTGGTTTCACTCATCGGCGCGCTCGTGGCTCAAGGAGACAAAGTAGGGCAGACGAGCGCAACCAAGCTCAAGGACTACCAAGAGAAGCCCAATCACGAGCAGTTGCTCAACGGGCGACCTAGCACATTTGGTTCGGCATTGCAGGCTCCAGACGACGCATGCACAGGGCAAAGTCAAGGTCTGAATCGCGGCCAAAGCGACGGGCATGGAGGATATTGTGGTGCAGGCCTTGGTGCAGTTCGGAGGAGTACACAAGCGCGGGGCCCCTTCTCGCAGTCACAACTCACGGATTCTGCGGTTGCATCTCGACACGAATCAGTAGCACGGCTCTTAGAGGCGGCAAAGAGACCATGGCAGCAAGTTGCCCCGAGCTCTGGCGCGAGCGAAGGTTGGCAAACCATTGGAATGCAATCAGAGTCCCAGCAGCAGGTTGTTGTTTCTCCTTCGCCGCTGAGTGACCTACATCAGGATTCGACCTCGCGCGTTGAGGAAAACTGCTCGCTTGTCTCGAGGGTGCGCCATGATGAGATGGTCCCCAATCCTGTCACAGACGGTGCCCACGCATGCTTCAGTGGTACGGGGGCCTTAGAATTCTCTGAGCCGACCCCCTCTGTGGAAATCGCTTCGAGACAAGCAAGAGTCAGATCGCAGGTTGTTTTTGAATATCGGTCTACAATGCTTTCACCGCAGATGACGGCACCGTCCTCAGTAATTGCTGCCCGACCGACACAGAGTGCCGTGTCCCCGATTATTTCGGTCACGATTGGATCGACGATGGCACTCTCTACGGCAACGGGCATGAGATCCACGAGAACCCGGAGGCAATCGAGCTCTGTCCCTACGGCCTCTAGTGGACTTTGCGCGGCGACTCCCGCCTCCGCGAGTTCGTCTAGGCCTAGAAATTATGCCGCCGCTGCTGAGCCGACCTCCGCTTCCTCTTCGACGCCTCTTCTCCCTTTTAGTGCTATCCTGGGCCTCCTGGGGCTCCAGAGACCTCCCAGATGATTATCGGTTTAAGTTGTTGTGTTGGCCCGCTGGCCGTAGATTGCCCGAGTCTCGTTGACTTTAACTTGATTTTCGTGTGTCGGGGGACTTCCACTCGTTTAGGGCGGTCCCCGACGCCGTTCGTTTTCCTCCTCTCTGCCCCTGACCTTACGGCCGTGCCCAGCCTTTAGAACGCGGGCTTTCAGCCGAGGTTAGGGGGTGGGTGGGAGCACAAGTGCACCGAGTGCCACGCGTGATGAGTAACGTCACATCACAGCGCCCTCTAGAAGCGAGCCAGCCCAGGAAATCTTCTGCCGTTGAATTTAATTGCCCCGCGAGGCCGCGGGATCAGCTGACACGCCTCTGCAGAGTCGTTCGTTCGTTGGTGATCCTCCTTCCTCCTCCTTTCTTCTTCCTCCTCCTCTTCCTCCTCTTCCGCCTCCGCCTCCTCCTCCTCCTCCGCCTCCGCCTCCGCCTCCTCCTTCCTCCTTCTCCTCCTCCTCCTCCTCCTCCTCCTCCTCTCCTCCTCCTCTCCTCCGCCTCTCCTCCCCGTCCTCCTCTCCTCCTCTCTTCCTCCCCGCAAGGCAGAGGGCACCAGAAGGATGACCCTTACCCCTTGCGGAACAATACCACGGGCAAGCTAATGGCGCTGGTGGCCCTTGGTTATAGCTGGATGGCGCTCTCAGCCATGTCAAGGCAGCAACAGTGGCCAGAGTTCAGAGTGCATAGTTCAAATCTTGTCTGCGAGCTCGCTGCAAGTCGTTTGCCGATGCCGCCAAAGTCGGATGTGTCAGAGGCCCAGCTACATCAGTGCCACTCAGCGTCAAAGCCTACTACTTCTTGCCACAAGCGGAGTGGTTCAGACTGTTGCTTCAGAGGATCAAGATCGGTCTCGAAACCCAGCCCTGGGACCTGCAAGAGTGAAATCGGGATCGGCATCAGAGGACGTGATGCGCCTGAGTTCAGAGAGCTTGGCCAAAACATGCTGTTTGTTGAAGCGAGCGAGCGCCGTTTCATTTTTGTGTGTGAAGTGCAAGCTCTACACCTCACGTGGCCAGGTCCGCGTTTTGAGGAAGCCATGCGGCCCTTCAGAAGGCAGGCAGGTTGCATTCATGGAAGCTCACTTCCCAGGGACGTCACCCAAAGAAGGTCGGTGTTTTCCTGGGGACGCGTCTTGCGGGCGCCTCGCCGAGTGAGGAATCCTCGCAGGGTTTGCTCGAGCCCCGAGCGGGGCAAAGCGACAAGGTGCCCGAATCTGTACAGTTGCAGCAGGAGGCGCCTGGCACCGGGATGGCTCCAGCTAAGGATCCGACTGACTCGATGTGGTTGGTTGTTCTGCCATCTGCTCATCAAGTGCCCTCGTGGCTTTTATGAGGCAGGTCGAGCCGTCTTAGAGAGCGCAGGCTTGTGCCTTTGGCATCGGCCGCCGCTGTTCTGCTCGTTTTTAATCGGATCGGCGGCCTTTCATGAAGCTTGCGCCAGCCACTTTCTTCAGTCTATTCTGGTGTTCAGACTTCGACCCTTCAGAGGATCCGCCCACCTCTATTGGAGTATGCGGGCTGCTCCACGGCTGATGTTAACGATCGTCCTCCTCCTCCTCCTCCTCCTCCTCCTCCTCCTCCTCCTCCTCCTCCTCCTCTCTTCCCTCCTCTCTTCCCTCCTCCCCTGAGCTCCGACGTCACGGCAAAACTGCACCATCGCAAAGATCACGACCGGAGCCCCAGACCCAACCTTTCCGCGGCATCTCTCGAGCTAGGGCCACCTGCCCCGGGGGGCCAGAGACAGGGCGAGAATGCCCGGCGCGACCGGCGTGGCGGCGCCCAGATCTCGGGTGCCCCCTTTTTCCTCCCCTCCCAAGAGATCCGATGGATTGATCCCTTCCGTGCGGGGCTCCCTCCAGTCCCGACCCTGCACCCAGGGCTCGGGGGCGGAAAAGAGGGGGGTGATGACTAGGGGGGGTGGATATCATGGCGGGGGCCATGATATTTCCCCAGATTTCATGGCGCCCCTTCTTATTTCATTGCGTCCCTGGCCCCCGCGCTGGGCCGCGCACATGCCGCCGGTCATGATTTGCACCCCCCCTCTTGGACACCCCCCTCTTTGCCGCTCTCGAAGGGCTGGCCCGAGTCGTTTTCTGGCGGCCGCGGCGCCTGGCGAGGGCCACCGGAGGCCGCAGGCTGCCACGAGGAGGCCGTGTGCGGAGTTCTGCCACACGTTGGAGGTCTGGGCCCCCTTCCTCCCTCGGCCCCCGCACGGGGTGGATGGTCGGGGCCTGAGCGGTTCCTGTCCGCCGGGCCGGGCGGCATGAGCATATTGCCCTGACTGATCTGGAGCTCCGAGAGCGCCGCCCTTCTGCGGCCCCCCCGAAGGGTGGAGCTTCCTCTTCAAGGCGCGGCGGAGCTCGACGTTTCCTCCTGCCGCGTCGATCCGCTCCGCTCCCGCGGGGGCGCCGAGGCGCCATGGAGGGCCACGGCCCCGCCGCGCCCTCGGCCCCGCCGCGCCCGCGGCGCACGCAGCGGTTCGAGGCCCCGCCCCGCTGGCCGCACCCGGCCCGGCTGGCCCAGCTCGGCCACAGCTCGGGGGGGGGCCTCCTGAACTCAAGCAGTGGCGAAGCGTCCCAGCTCGCCTATGGGCCTACCAGAGACTTTTTTAAGAATCTTTTGTGATTCCCACGAAATGTTCTTAGAACACTTCTGGCTGGGACTGTCCTGTGTTAACCCATCGGGTTAATGTTCTAAGAGCATCGTTTTTGTTGTTAGAGCATGTTTGGGTTCTAAAAACATTTCGTGGTATGACTATAGGAATGCCGGGACGGTCGGTCCCTGCTGAATAAACGGTGTTTTAGTCGGCCACCCGCAGAGGGGGGTAGCAGGAGGGGGGAGGCTTCTTAGAAGCACCCCTGCTTAGATGGCGCGGGCCTTCTCCATAGACGTAAGGCCCGTGCCTGTTAAGAAGCAGCCTCCTGCGAAGAAGCCTTCCCCCCTCCCCCTAATTACCCCTTTGTGCGCGCGGCCGACTTCTAGGCCTCCCAGATGGGGTCCAAGTAGGGGTCGGTGGCATCGCGCAGCATCACCGATGTATCGGCGATGCGGTTCGATGCGGAGCTTGATGTTCTCCACGCCGCAATCGCCGATGCATCGCCAACGTCGCCAATGCATCGCCGATGCATGGGCGATGCATCAGCAATGCTGCGCGATCTCCGACCCTGTCTGCTCGGACCCCATTTGGGAGGCTTCTTTCTAGTCGTGACGACACCGCAGGGCGAGTCAGTGGGGATTGGACATCGAGGGATGTCTCGAGGTTCGATGTTGTTTGGTGTTTTTGTAGGTTCGATCGGCAGTTCTCCAAGCATGGGGATGCTCTCCAGCAGCTGCGCATCGCCGAGGGCGTTCCGGGGGTGCCTGCATCGTCATGGTTTGGAAACCCAGTATTGAAACCAGGACCGAAGGAGTGAGTCAGTGGGGATTCGGGGTCACCGCGTAGTTTTGGGTCCCGTGTCTCTGGAGCATCGGATGGTGACGAAGGCCGACAGCAGTTCTTGTCCATTCTGGGCAGGGCTCGCTGTCCGTGCCGCCGCAAGCGTTGTCCACTTGACACAGAAGGCCCCTGGCTCAACAGCGGCCGTTGTCGGTTTCAAGCAACACTTGCCGTTGGACATCGGACCCACTTTTTCAGTACAGTCAGCCCGCATGGTAAGGATGAGCAACTTTCGAACGCCACCCCTGCATCCTTGCCCCTCCGGCCCACCCTTAGCGACTGTCGCTCGCCAGCCTCGTTCGAAAAACGCTATCATGGCCCCCCAAGGCCCTGGCTCACCGAGCGGCTTCCACTACTCGCAGAGTGCCTACTCGCAAACGTCCGCAAACACACATGTCTGCTCTGATGTAGTCTATCGCAGATCCCCCGCCGGGGCTCCAGGCCACTTGCGAGCAGTTACCGTGCGAGTCGTGGAGCGCGCCCGTCTACGGGCACCCGTGCCGCGCGTCCACGATACATTCGGGGCCCTGAAGAAGGAACCCTTTTCGTTGGGGAGGGGCTCCGCGTTCCTGAAGTGTTTCGCAGCTTGCCTTACGTTTTCCTTATGTTTTCGATCGGACATCGAAGTTTAACTTGTGGAAAAAAAGGGACCTCGTTCCTTATTTAGGGTTCCTTAGGTCAACGCCCCGACTGTACGGGGCGACTGTACCCCTTCCGGGGGCCCGGGGAGCCCTCCTCCGAAGGCGTCTCGGGCGGGCCCGGGCCGCCGCGGGCCCCAAGAAAGCTCGCGCGAGGGCGGGCGGGCCGCGCCCGTGCGGCCGCTCCCGGGGCCTCTCCGAGGCCCCCGCGCGGGCCGCCGCCGCACGGTGCCGGGATCCCCGAGCATCGAAAAGTCGCGTGTTGTTAGACGTGCCCCTGGCCCAAGGTACCCCCAGGGTCTCTCGGGTTGGCCCAGGCGGCCTCCAGGGCACCTCTCACGAGGCCCAGAGGACCCCAGGGGCTCAGAAATGGAGCGAAAAACTGGGGGCACCTTGGGCTAGGGGCACTTTTAGAAACACCCGAAAGAGCTCGGGGGTGGACAGACCACCCACAATGACACGTCGATGAGCGAATTGTCCGTTGTCGGTTCTCGAGGGGGCGCCGCGGCGCCGCTATTTTCCAGACTCGCGCCCGCCAGGCCTGGGCCCGGGGTCGTCTCCACGAAGCCACGTTTGTCTCAAGGGGGTTCTGTCCATCCCCGAACAGCCACAAACAGCACAGGCATAAACTTTCTGCGCTCCGCGCGGATTTTCTTGGATCGGCGCTGGGGCCCCTCTGGCGGCGCCTCTGGCGCCGCCCCTGGCGCGCTCCGCGCGCCAGGGAGGGGGTCCAGCGCAGATCAAGGAATCCGCGCGGACCGCCGGAAGCTTAACTATGCTTATGCCGTTGAGCCTGTGCGTGCAAGCAGCCGCTGTAATGTCTTTTCAGTCATACTTTTCTGAAGAGTTGCCAATCGCGCACTCTTCTGCCCACGCGTCTCTCCGGACGCTCGGCTCAGTGGTGGTGGTGGATGCCGTTTTGGGGGCTCCTCCAGAACAGCGATCCCGAGGGCTGGCCGCCTCGACGTGCTCGCGTCTCAGGGCTCCAGAGACGAGGGTCCGTGCAAACGAGGGTCGGCCAGAGCACCCGATCTTGCAGGATCCTGCAGGTCGGGCGGGTGGTAGTATGTGGGGTGACTTTTAAAGGGGGGGGGCAGGGCCCTCAAGGGCCACTTGGGGGCCCCGTTTGGAGCCGGCAGGGGCCCCAGAGGAGCCCGAAAGTGCACCTTTGGGGTCCTGTTCCCCTCCCCCCCATTTACGTCGGGGCCCTGAAGGAGGAACCCTTTTCGTTGGGGAGGGGCTCTGTGTTCCTTAATTGTTTCGCAGCTTGCCTTACGTTTTCCTTAGGCTTTCGATATGAAATCGAAGTTTAACTTGTGGAAACTAGGGGCCTCGTTCCTTATTTAGGGTTCCTTAGGTCAACGCCCCGACTGTAGGTCACAATCAGCACGCGCCCGAGCAGGGCCAGGCCAGGGTCGCGCTGCCCCGGGCTTGGGCGCAGGATCCTGCAGGATCTTGCAGGATAATGCAACGCCCGACTGACCCGGGTCTGGACTGACCAGGTAGATCCTTGAGCGTCGCGAAAAGATGTTTAGCGTCGGCGCCTAGGCAGGGGACGTCTGCGCTGGCGATGGGGTGCCTAAACAACAAGGATGCCGTTCAAGCGAATTGTGCCACCATGCATCTAGGCCTCCTAGATGGGGTCGGAGTAGATGGGGTCGAAGGATCCCGCCGCATCGGCGATGCATCGGCGATGTATCGGCGTGCGGCTCGATGTGGTGCCCAAATTTCTCCACGCTGACGTCGCCGATGCATCGCCGACGCCGCCAGCGCATCGCCGATGCATCGCCCATGCATCGGCGATGTACCTCCGATGCGTCGGCGATGCAGCGAGATCCTCCGACCCCATCTACTGGGACCCCATCTAGTTCCTAGATGGGGTCCCAGTAGGCGTCCTGGATTCTAGGAGGCCTCCTAGATTCTAGGAGGCCTCCTATAGATGGGGTCCCAGTAGGCGTCCTACTAGTCCCCTTGCACTAGAGGCCTCCTAGATTCTAGGAGGCCGCTAGTGCAAGGGGAGGGGCGGGGGGAGGGCGCGGCCGACAGGGGCGGACTGAGCGAGCGGCTCAGCTCAGGAGCGAGCGGCGTGAACAAAAAAAACGCGGAGGAGAGATGTTGCTGTTGCCCTGCCTGTCCGGCCCCTGCCAGCGTGAAGTCGGGCCTGTCCCTCTGCAGGAGGAAAAATTTCAAGAGGAGTCTAAACAAAATATAGTCCAGGGGGCGATGTTGGAACGTATGTTGGACCATTTGTGGAGGTACTTTTCGGGCTGTTTTTCACGGTTCCTCCAAAATCCCCCTGGAGGAGGGCAGGCCCGACTGGATGCCAGCGGCCGCCCGCCCCCCCCCCATCCGCTGGCGGAGCTCCCGCGCTGCGCCGCGCCGCGTTCTTGCTTCATCTGTGTGCGTTTTGCTGCGAGGGGCGCGAGGAGGCGGCCGCGCCTCGTGCGCGCCCCGTCGTCGGAGGGCGGGCTCTCTGTGCACGCCGGTCGTCGGAAGGCAGCACTGCTCGACGAAGAGAAAGACGTGGCATCGCTCGGACGTGTGCCATGGACCCGAAGCGGTCCTTGTTTCAGCGCCTTGACTGCGCCGCTGCTTCCCCGACCTCCCCAGGGGCCGCGTCATGTCCAGGACTTCAAGGCGAATCCAACCGTGGTGACCAGGGGAGGGCAGCGGCATGTCGGCATGCGCGCGTTCCTCCTCTGACTCTCTGGCCCCCCCCCTGGGCGCGCCGCCGACCGGACGTATTGCCCATCATCTCCTCCAGGATCGTGGCCTCGGCCGCTGGCCGGGCGTTTCCTTCGGCGAGGACCATCGAGGAGCATCCTTGATCATTTGGCGGAAAAGCCACGCACGAAACCGAAAAAAACACAGGGAATGGACGTCCGAGCGATGGCCAGAAGAGGAGTCAAGGGAGGAAAAGACCGGACAATTGGCGCTTACTGAGCAGCCTTGGGCGTTCACTAGACAGCCCTGCCCTGTTCGGTTCCTTCAGTGGGTGCGCTTACTAAACGGCTTCGCGTGTCGGGGTGGTTATTGTCGGGGTGGATTTTCTGCCCTCTCTGAAGAAGAAACGCTACAAACATGAACTTCTGGCGCTCCGCGCGGATTTCTTTTGGATCCGCGCTGGGTCCCCCAGCGGCGCCTCCGGCGCCGCCCCCGGCGCGTTCTGCGCGCCAGGGCGGGGGTCCAGCGCGGCTCCAAGAAATCCAATGCGGAGCGCGAAAAGTTTATGTTTGTTTTTTTTCTGGTTTCTGGATTCCTGGATGACCTCGTCGATGGGTTCGGAGTAGATGGGGTCAGAGGATTGCTCCGCCTCGCCGATGCATCGCCGATGCATCGGCGATGTGGCGCGATCTGTGCACGCCAGTCATTGGAAGTAAGCTTTTCTCCGAGGCTTTAGAGACAGGGGTCAATGCACACTGGGGTCAGCCAGAGCGCCAGATCTTGCAGGATCCTCCAGGGCCAGGGGCGCACTGACCCGGGTTGGGTGCAGGATCCGGCAGGGTCCTGCAGGATCCTGCACGGTGGATTGAGCCGGGTCAGAAGATCCCCCCCGATTTCTGGATTCCCAGATGAGCGACGGAGAAAGCGAGGTCGTACGTTTCATCCTTTACTTTGCCCCGACATTTGCGAGTTGGCCGAGCGATTCTGCGGGTAAGGATTTCTGCGAGACCATTATGGTCTACATATATACATACATATACACATACATATTCATATTTTTATGTGTACATATGTATGCATATATCCTCCTTTTAAGTGTTCTGGCGCCCAAGTCGTTCCACCCAAGGGATAACGCATGTCACCCCCTCCCCATCCGCCCCCACCCGTAGCGGTAACGCCCCGGCCCCGATCCAGCGCGCGATCCCGGGCAGCCTAGGGTATGTTGCGCACGCGGGCGTACATTACGGTGCACGCAGGAGATTTGTTTGCAGGGTCCGACGATAAACCGGGTTATCGGGCTCGCCCCACCCACCCTGTCCCAGGATAATTTAATGGTTAGGTTATCCTGTACAAGTATTTAGGTTAAACCTAGCTGGTTGGCAGGTCCCGGGTGGGGGGGCGCAGGGAGCTTGCAGGGAATGCTGTGTTCAACGGCGCGGCGGTGTTCGCCACAGCATGCTGGTATTTGGATGCACGTTGGCAAAACGTTGGGGCTTGGAGTGGCACGGGGAGACGACGACGACAGACGACTACAGACGACGATAGATGACGATTGACGACGGCGAACGACGACGATGACGACGACGACACCGACGACCGACGACCGACGACGACCGACGTCGTCCATAGGCATCCGGACGTGCACGTGAGCAGCGCGTACACAGGCACTGAGTTGTGCACAGGCAGCGCAGCGACTTGGAGCGCGCATTTGCTGCTGCTGCAGCAGCAAATGTTGTGTATGCAGGCGTTGCGGTGCACGCAAGCATAGGTGCACGTAGGTCGCGCGGTGCACGCGGGCCTCGTGATGCACTCAGGCAGTCTGGTAAAGACAGGCTTTATGGTGTGTACAACTGCTGTTGCAACATCAGTTATCATGCACGCAGGCATCCCAGGCATGGTGGTGTACAGGAGCATTGTGGTGCACTGTCATTGCGGTGTACCACACCTTGTGGTGTACATAGGCGCTGCGGTGTACACATCCGCTGCTGTGCACACATTCGTTATGGTATACACAGGCGTTGTGGGCCCAAAAGACGGGACCGCTCCCTGCCCAAGAAAAAAACAATAATCACAAATAGCTTACATTTTGGATTTGATATGTTCAGATTCCCCACGTTTTTCTGGAGTTCGGTCTTGCCGGGGGCCCTGGAAGTGTGCAGTTTTGTTGTGTACACAAGCACTTTGGTGCACCAGAGCTGTGGTGCACGAGTACGGTGCTGAAGCAGCAACCGTGGTGCCCATAGGCGTCGTCGTGTTCACAGGCAGTGTGTGTGGTGTACACAGGCGCTGCGGTGCACACGGGTGTTGTGGTGTACAGAGGCATTGTGAGGTACACAGGCACTGTTGTGTAGACAGGCGATGCGGTGTACACAAGCAGCTGTGTTGTGCAAAGGCGTCGTGGCGCACGCTTGACAGGCGCTGTGGTGTACACAAAAATGGTCGGCCAAAAACTGGGGTACCGCACCCTGGGCTGGAAAAAAACAATAATCACAAATAATTATCATTTTCCCCAAACAGCTTGCTGAACGGGATGCTGTTGTGATAGAAGCTAACTCCGGCCGAGGGAAATCAAAGCAAAGACGTCCTCAAAAAAATGTGGTGGTCCAGGCCGTTTCGCCTGAGACATCCTCGCAACTCTCGTTTCTGAGTTGTCCAGGATTGGGCGCTTCGCGTGAGACATCCTCCAAACTCTGAGTTCCCAGATGCCGCGCAAGAGGTGGTCCGGCCCGTTTCGCCTGAGATATCCTCGAAACTCTGAGCTCCCAGATGCCGCGCGAGAGGTGGTCCGGCCCGTTTCGCCTGAGATATCCTCGAAACTCTGAGCTCCCAGATACCGCGCGAGAGGTGGTCTGGCCCGTATCGCCTGAGACATCCTGCAAACGCTGAGCTCTGAGATGCCGTGCGCGATGTGGTCCGGTGCGTTTCGCTTGAGACACTCTCGCAACTCTGAGTTCTGAGATGCCGCGCAAGAGGTGGTCCAGCCCATTTCGATTGAGATATCCTTGAAACTCTGGGCTCCGAGATGCCGCGCAAGAGGTGGTCCTGTTCTTTTCGCCTGAGACATCCTCTAAATTCTGAGCCCTGATATGCCGTGCGCGAGGTGGTCCGGCCCGTTTTGCCTGAGACATCCTCGCATCTCTGCGCTCTCTGATGCCGCGCGAGAAGTGGTCCGGCCCGTTTCGCTTGAGACATCCTCCTAACTCTGAGCCCCGAGCTGCCGCCCAAGAGGTGGTCCAGCCAGTTTTACTTGAGACATCTTCGCATTTTTGCATTTCGAGATGCTGCTCGAGAGGTGGTCCGGCCCGTTTCGTCTGAGACGTTCTCCAAACTCTGAGCTCTGAGATGCCGCGCGCGAGGTGGTCTGGCCCATTTCGCCTGAGACATCCTCGAAAGTCTGAGCTCTGAGCTGCCGCGCAAGAGGTGGTCCAGCCCATTTCGCCTGAGACATTCTCGAAACTCTGACCTCGGAGATGCCCCGCGCGACGTGGTCCAGCCCGTTTCGCCTGAGACATTCTCGCAACTCTGAGCTCTGAGATGCCCTGCGCGAGGTGGTCCGGCCCGTCTCGCCTGAGACATCCTCCAAACTCTGAGTTCCCAGATGCCGTGCGCAAGGTGGTCCAGCCTGTTTCGCACAAGACATTCTCGCAACTCTGAGCTTCCAGATGCCGCGCAAAAGGTGGTCCAGCCTGAGGGCCCAGAAGACCACATGTTACATATCCTCCCTGGGAGCCCCAGGAGGCCCCAGAGAGCTCCAGGAGGCTGCAGGACGCCCAGAACAGGCCCCAGGGGTCCCCAGGAGATTCCCAGGAGGCTCCCAGGAGGCTCCAGGAGGCCCCCTATCAGAACGTGTCAAGTTAATCCACATCCAGTGTCGATTCGTTGATTTTTCCTACTCTTGAGGCCCCCCCCCCATTTTGAGGGGCCCAAGCGGCTGCATGTTAGATATCCCCCCCTGGGAACCCCAAGAGGCTTCAGGAAGCCCCCGGGTGGAGTCCAGGAGACCACAGGAGGCCCAGGAGGAAGCCCCAGGAGGTCCCCAGGAGGCCCCAGGAGGCCCCCAAAGGCCCCCGCAACTCGGAGCTCTGAGACGCCGCGCTTGAGGTGGTCCGGCCCGTTTCGCCTGAGACTTCCTCGCAGCACGTTTCGCCCGAGACATCGTCGCAACTCTCGGGTCCAAGATGCCGCGCGCGAGGTGGTCCAGCCCGTTACGCTGGAGACATTCTCGCAACTCTGGGCTCCGAGATGCCGTTCGGAATGAGGAGGTGGAGGAGGAGGAGGAGGAGGAGGAGGAGGAGAAGAAGAAGGAGAAGGAGAAGGAGAAGGAGAAGGAGATGGAAGGGAGAAGGAGGAGGATAATGATGTGGATGAGGGAGCAGGCAGGAGGAGGGGGAGGAGGAGGAGGAGGAGGAGGAGGAGGAGGAGGAGGAGGAGGGAGAAGGAAGGGAGTTGCAGGGAGGACCTAACGGGAAGCGAGTGTGACGTGGACATGTCAGCACGTGTGCGACAGGTTGTCCGGCCCGTTTCGTTTGAGACATCTTTAGAATATTGAGCTCCAAGATGTCGCTCGCGAGGTGGTCTGGCCCGTTTCGCTTGAGCCATCCTCACAATGCGAAGCTCGAAGATGTTGCGCGCGAGATGGTCTGGCCCGTCCTGCCTGAGACGTTTCGTAGCACAGGGGCTCCAGTCACAACCTCTCTCATTCCTTCTCCCGCCTCCCTCTTCCCGCTTCCCGCCTGGCTCCTCTTCCCTCCTCCCTCCTCCCGCCTCCCGCCTCCCGCTGCTGCTCTGCCTCCGCCTCCCCGTCCCCGCCGTCGTCGTTTCTGCCGCCTCCGCATCCGTCATGCGCGCCCTGCCTTCCGCCCTTCCCAGACATCCGACGTCACGATTTCTCTTTTGAGACGTGCGCCGCGTACCCCTCGATATCATCCCCGGGGGAAGCATCACGACATGCCCCCCCGCTTCCGCGCCCTCCCCCGTTTCCTCTCACAGTTGCTTCCGAGTTCACAGCATGGTGGTGGAGCCTCTCACAGTGCCGACCCGACAGCTTACTCGTCGACCAGGCGCGGGAGAGTACGACACGCTCTAGCGTGAGTTCCTGGTAGGCATGCGTCACACAAGTTGTCATGTAAAGATCTCATGTGCAAGCATCAATCATGTTATCATGTTTTAACATGCCATGCCAGCCCGCACTGGACGGGCACGCAATCGACCTTGGAAACCGCAGTGGGTTTAAAAATCTGGTTTGGGGATACTGCACTCCAGCTATAATGAACTTTATATGTTCGGGCCCCCGGCGATTTTCCAGATTTTGGCCCCGGCGGGACCTTGGAGGTGCACGGAAGCGGTGTGGCGCAAACGTTTGCCATGCGCTGTGGTGCACGCGGCTCCTGTGGTGTGCACAAGCACCGCAGTGTACACCAGCGTTGTTGTGCATAGGGGTGTTGTCGTGTACACAGGCATTGTGGTGCACATAGGCACTATTGTCTAGACAGGCACTGCGGTGTACAAGCAGCTGTGGTGTACAAAGGCGTCGTGGCGCACGCTAAACAGGCGCCGTGGCGCACGGCAGACAGGCGCTATGGTGTACACAACATGATCGGCCAAAAACGGGGGGACCGTACCCTGGGCCATAAGAGGTCAATCATCACAAATAAGTTACATATTGAATTTGATGCGTTCGGGCCCCCGACGATTTTCTGGAGCTTGGTCCCGCCGGTATTGCCTTCAGGCGTGCACGACTTTTGCGGTGCGCGCAGGCGCTCGGGTGCACAGGGGGTGCTGCAACAGAAGCTGTGGTGCACGCAGGCGCCGTGGCGTGCGCAGCTCACGCGATGTACAAATGCGTCGTGGCGCACGCGATGTTATGGTATACGCCGTCGCCGTGGTGCACCCGTGCTGTGTGCACTGGCGCTGTGGGCTTGGGCGGCGACGACGACGACGACGACGACGGAGGCGGCGCGCCTCAGGGGGTGCGCGCCGCGGTCCCAGTCACCGTTACCACCCCCCACGCCCCCTTCCCCCCGGGGAACATGCGTCATCCCCCATGAATAAAACAATGTCTCTAACCTCGCTGTGTCTCTCGTCGCGCAGATCCCAGTCCATTTCAAGCGCCTTCCTACTTCAAGAATACTTATCTGGGCTGGCCCGAAGCCAATTTACTTGATCCGCCTTCCTACTTCACGTTTCCAGGAACTTCTTCCGACTGGCGGGTGCCCAGAAATGGCCGCGTCGTGGAAAAATCACGACGGGAGGTGTTTGGCCATTTTCTGCCTTTGCTTCGCCCGGCTCCAGGACCGCAGAAGAACGACTCGGGGTGCAAAACCAGCCCCGGGCAGGGAATTGGGACTTCTTCGGACGGGCCTAGCAGGACGAGGGTAAATCCGTCCCAGAGCGTTCCAGAGCGTTCCGGAACGCTTTGAGAAGGCCGCGGCGCCCGAGAGATCCTCCAGAGCCGCCGGATCTCAGAGATCTTCGATGCTTCCTCACCTGATGTTGTCCTCGTCCTGATGTCGTCTTGAGTCGGGACTTCTGGGGGCCCCATCCCGAAAGAGTAAGGGCATCGCAGGCCTGGGTACATGTGCATGGCCCCTGACCAGACCCGTCCTGGTCCCAGGAGCGGCGCACATATCTCCCCGGCCGAGCCGCTCCTGGGCCCAGGATGGGCCTGGTGGCTGCGCTGCGCTACAGTCAACGCGCCTAGTAAGGACGCGCGCCTTCATCTAGGGTGCCCTTGTGTCCTTGCCTCTGCGGCCCGTCCTTTGCCGTTTTTACTGGTAGCCCGTCGCCAAGATCCCCACTTCGGCCTCCAAGGGTTTTGCTTCCTTACCACCCGTCCTTACATACAGGTTTTGACTGTGCTCCCGATCGGCCTAAGGTCCCCCTGGAGCCGCGCACCAAAGGCCACTCTTGCCCACGATTACCCTTGCGTGCAGGCCAATCAAGCGGACCGGGGCCACCCCGGTGGGGCCGAAGCAAATGGAGTCGGAGGACCGCATCGGCGATGCGGCACGATCCGAAGCACGAGTTCCTCCAGCTCTACGTCGCCGATGCATTGGCTGTGCGGTGCGATTTGCCGACCCCATCAATTGCGGAGGTTTGGAGAGCCGAAAGTCTCTGGATGCATTCCTCACGCTTCGCGTGCCCCCACCAGCCCATCCTGAAAAGCTGCCGATGAGAGCTGATCTTTTTGATGCCCTCTTAGGGTCCTCTTGGGGCTCTCGGGACCCACTTGGAGCCCCTGGGGCTCGTTTGGTGGCTCTTGGGGCCCACTTGCGAGCCTTGGAGGTGCGAGCCTTGGAGGGCTTCTCGGGGCCATCTTGGAGACCAAGAGGGGGGTCCTTTCTCTAGCCATTCTTCAAAACTATAGATTGCAGCCCTCGTGGGGCGTTGTTAGGGCGCTCTTAGGCGCTCTTGAGGCCGTCTGGGTGGCATCTTGGACCCCTCTTGGACCATCTTGGGGCCATCTTGAGGCCTCAGAAACCCATCGCTCGCGAGAAGGCACAAAGGCACATTTAGTGTTTGTTCCTTCGGTGTTTGAAGGATGTTGGACTCTTGGGGGGATCCTGCGGTGGCTCCGAGAGCACTTGGAGCCGTCTTGTGGCCATCCTGGGGCATTTTGGAAGCATGTCGGAAGCTATCTCGAATCATCGTCAGCTATGTTGAGCGATTTGGGAGCATCGGAGGAGCCACTTTGGGTGACGAAGGACCCCCTGACACCTCCGCCCCCCTCCCAACAAGACCCTTGGGAGAGGGCAAGGGGAGGCGTCAGGCTACCCGCAAGCAACAAGCCGTCTCGCTCATTCCCACCCGCCCTCCCAACACATAAGTAGCACCCCAGTCTCAGCATGGACAGGGCCAGCATCGACAACCATCGCGAACCAGTGCAGACGCCAGCCAGGTGCGCGAAGCCCGCGACGTACGCCGCGCGTGCCAGCTGCGCCACGCGCACCAGGAGCGCCACATTGGGCAATAGGTCGACCCTCCCATAGCACCTGTCAAAAAAACAATACACAAGGACGGCCGCTTTGTTGTGTGCATGTGTGAGAGCACGATCGTGTTGCATACGTTTGTTGTCAGGGACGGTGTTCCTGCGCACAGCAGGCAGTATGCCGCCGTCCCTTGCAACATGAGTTGTTGTTTTTGTTTCTCGTTAAAAAGGGATGGTGGGCCTGCACGCAGCATTCTGCCGGCATCCCCCACGTCCATTGTAAAAAAATACTGCAATGTGAGCGCGAGGCTTCCGCGCATGATCCAGACGTTAGTGCAAAGTTCATGTTGTTTTGATTTTTGCAAGGGATGGTTGGGGGGTGTTGGCGTTGCACACAGCAGGCGATATACTGCCCCCTTCCGCCGTCCCTGTCAAAAACTAATGCAACGTGATCGCGAGGCGTCCGCGCCTTACACTGTGTGCACAGTTTTTTTAAATAAGGAAGGGATGGTGGGTGGTTGTTGGCATGCGCGCAGCAAACAATATGCCAGCACCCCCGCCGTCCCTCGAAAAACACCCATGCAAAATGTTCGCGGGGCGCCCGCGCATGCTCCAGATTTGGAGGCAACGTCTATGTTGTGTTAGTTGTTGATTGGGATGGTAAAGGGAGGGGGCGCATGAGTGCCCGCATGGATCCGAGCTGGCTGCCGCGCGGTCGGGGGGTCCTGGGTTGGTCAGCCTCCCGCGTGGGGGTGGAGCGGACCCAGGCCCCCCACTCTGCTCGGGGCTTCACTCCGCGCTCGGCGCAAACCCATGCCATACCATACCTCTCCGCCCCCCCCCCCTCCACTTCGCTCCCTCCAGGCTCCAGGCCCCCCCCCTCGCGCGCTGGCCCCAGTCGGCCGGAGGCAGACGCGCCAGGGGCCTCCCTCGCCCTGCTCGCCGTCCGCATCGTCCGCGCCCTCGTCGCCGTCGTCGTGGGCGTACTCGCTCGCGCCCTCGTGAGCCGAGTCCTCGCCCGCCTCGTGCTTCTCCTCGCCGTCCTCGTGCTCGTCGTCCTCTTCGTCGTCCTCGTTCTCCTCGCCCTCGTCGTCCTCCTCGTCGTCCTCGTCCTCGTCCGCTTCGTCGTACTCGTCGTCTCCGCCGTCGGTGCCTTCGGCGAGGCGGCCCTGGGCGTGGAGACGGTCGACAGGAAGGCCCTGGCAGAGCTGGCGTGGTGCGGCGTGCCGGCGGAGCTGAGCCGCTGCGAGGTGTGGCAGCTGCTGCTGGGGTACAGGCAGGTCTTCGCCAGAGGTCGTCGTCGGAGGTGGTGGCCGTCTCGGATGAGGAACACCGAAGAAGAGAAACCTGTATAGACATGGCGTTGGGACCCCCCCCACCTTGGCGCGTCGGGAGCGGCGCCAGATGCGCCGCCAGAGGGGGCCGGCGCAGTTCCAAGAGAACCGCGTGTACCTCCGAAAGTGTTGTTGTCTGGTTATTCGTCGGGTTGTTAGTCTGGTCATTCTTCGTTTTGATATGAATGTTCGTCTTCGTGTTATTCTGAGAACACGTTTTATGCCCCCGATGTCATGATTCGTGTTCCTGTTTCCATCCGGCGGGGACCCGGGACCCAAAGAATGCAATTTGGCATGTGAGTTTGTTCCACAGCTTGGGTTGCAAGGACGAAAGAGGAGAAACCTATTCGTGAGCTATCATAGCAGCCGGGGCACTCCGTCTCCGACAGGCGCATCCTCATCGTCGTCAGCTTCAGTTTCAGCTTCATCTTCATCGTCGTCATCTTCATCTTCATATCCTTCTCCTTCTAAACCAGAGGTGCCGAGGGACCGGCACTAGGCCATAGCATCTCCACCCCACCAGACCACCCCTGCTGTTGGGGACAAGGCCAGCGAGACCCGAAGGGAACAGCATGATATATCCCCATCTAGGGGGGGAATCGATCAGGGGGCCTTCTTCCTCTCCTTCTAAAACAGAGGTGCCGAAAAGTGCCCGCACCGACGTCCCTTCCCTCGCGCTCGCCCT
>CAUYUJ010018544.1:72500-82500 GCA_963575745.1 Prorocentrum cordatum
CGATGCGCGTCAGTTTCCCAGTGTTTTAGCAAGGCGGGAACCCATTGGCAAGCGTTCGTGCGCATTGGTTCTTCAGGCTGTCGCCTCACGTTGCCGCCGGCTTCGGGCCGGGGGGGGCAAATTAATTAATTATTTTATGTTTTAATGTGCTAGCGATATCGCCGGAGGGCGCCGCCCAAAATAATTATTTATTTCATTTTCTGTGCTAGCGATATCGCCGGGGGGGTTACTGTTTGCTTCCCAGGGTTAGGCGTGAGGGTCAGATCCTGCGTGAAGGTTGGATGGGGCTGTCCTTCCCGAGCGCGGAGGCGTCAGACGCCGAGAGGGGTGGGTTCAGCGCGCGTGGGGGGCCAGAAGGGGCTGTCGGGCGAGGTGTTGTGGGGGGACGTCATTGAACAACACGGAGTGCTTCCGAGGTGAAGGCACTCGGGCGGCCATCGGGGCGCGTAGGAACGCCCTCTGGGGCCACCCACGGTCCGATCGACTCGATGACACGCGTGCCGACGGTGGCGCGTGGCATCACGCCGGCGCGTGGCATCGACCAATTCGACCCTGCACCCTCCGGGGGCAGACCCTGTCCCTGCCGAGCTGCCCGGCCCGATCGCTTGGGCCCTGCGAGCGATCCAAACGAGCTGCGACAAAGGCCAGACGATCCGCACCCCTCTCCGCCGCCCCCGGGGGCGGCGGAGAGGGATGGATGTTGGTTTTCCGGTGGATGTGGTTGAATTACCGGTGGATGACAGCATCCACTGTTACATTTTACCGGTGGATGATCAAAATGCTGCAAGTTTACCGATGTGTGAACATGTTGCACAACATCCATGGTTAAAAAGTAACGTTGGTGAGCCTCTGGGCCTCGGCTCCGGCGGGCCGGCCGGCCAGGGACGAGCGCGTCCAGGGGCTCATGGAGCGCGTCCTCTTCGTCTGGGCCGTGCGGCAGCCCGCCTGCAGCTACGTGCAGGGCCTCAACGACGTGCTGTTGCCGCTGCTCCTGGTGCTGCTGGCGGACCGCAGGGCACGACCGGAGGGGACGGCGGACGTGGCCTTGCTGGCCGTGCTGGGCGAGGCTCGGCGAGTAGGAAAAGCGGCATGAGCATTGTGAAGGCTTTGCGGCCAGTGCCGCCGACCGTGCGTGCTATGAGGAGGAATGGAGGGAGGAGGAGGAGGAGAAGGAGGAGGAGGAGGAGGAGACCAAGCAGGAGCAGGAGGGCATGGGGGGCAGGGATGAGGAGGGTTGGGAAGCGGGGGAGGGGAGATAGGGTAGAAGACAGGAGGAGGTGGGCCGTCGTCGGCATACATTTACGTAAGCTGTCAGAGTTCCGCGCGGACCCCTCAGACCCGCGCCTGGGACCCCTGGCGGCGCCTCCGGCGACGCCCGTGGCGCGCTCCGCGCGCCAGGGAGCGGGTCCAGCCAGCGCCGATCAAAGAAATCCGCCGCCCCCTGTCGATTCATCGCAGGGGTGCCTGGCGTGTTGGATCCTTTCGGTTTTGGTTTTTGGTTTTGTTTCCAAAAGAACTCCCCCTGGCGCTTCGCCCCGTCCCGCCGGGGTCCCGGGAGGATTGCCCAGGAGCGCAAACTCCACGACAAATCCTCCCTGAAACGGCCGTTTCGCTCGGGACATCCTCAAACAAGCGCGAAGATGGCCCAAGATGGCCTCCAAGTCCGCCCAAGATGGTCCAAGACGGCCTCCAAGACGGCCCAAGAGAGTCCAAGACGGCCTCCAAGACGGCCCAAGAGGCACCCCAGAGGCCTCCCAAGACGGCCCAAGAGGCCCCCCAGAGACCTCCCAGACGGCCCCAGAGGCCTCCAAGAGGTCCTCCAGGAGGGCCCGAAGAGGCCAAAAACACTGATTTGTCTATGGTTTTTGAAGGATTTTGGAATTTGCTTATTCTCGGCATTGCGACGGCTCAAGACAGCCCAAGAGGCCCCCAAGATCGCCCAAGAGGCCCCCAAGAGGGCCCCATGACGGCCCACGTGGCCTCCAAGATGGCCCTAAGAGGGCCCCAAGACAGCCCAAGAGGCCTCCAACACGCCCAAGATGGCCTCCAAGACGCCCAAGATGGCCTCCAAGACGGCCCCGAAGCGCCCCAAGAGGGTCCCCCGTTGGCCCAGAGAGGCTCCCAAGACGGCTCCCGACGGCGTCAGACGTGCCAGGAACCCACCAAGATGGCCGAAGTTGACTCGAAGCTGGCCCAAGACGGCCCAATAGGCCCCCAAGAGGGCCTCCGGGAAGGCCAGAAGAGACCAAAAACATTGATTTGTCCTGCGGCTTTTTTAAAGGAATTTGACATTTCCTTCTTTTCGGCCTTCCGACGGCCCGAGACGGCCCAAGAGCCCCCAAAGATCGCCGAAAGATCGCCCAAGAGGCCTCCAAAACGGCCAAGATGACCTTCAAGATGCCCACGTGCTCCCCGAAGGCTTTCCAAACCGATTCAGGGAACACATGGTCCGATGGCTTGGCAGGTCTGGCCTCAACGTTCGGCCACATAGGCGCTTCCAAAAAGGCAGGGGGCGGCGGTGATTCGCCGTAGGCGTCTTCGATCCGCGCGGAGCTCCAGAAGATTGCAATTTCGTGCGTATGAAATTGTTTCTTCCTCCAGAGGAGGAGCTGGCCGAGGTGGAGGCAGACTGCTATTGGTGCGTCACGAAGATTCTCTCGGAGATCTTCGACCACTACACCCACGGGCAGCCCGGCATCCAGCGCATGGGGCATCGCCTGAGTGAGGTCATCCGCAGGATCGACGCGCCGCTGGCGCGCCACCTGGAGTCCCAGGGCGTGGACCTGCTGCACACTGCCTTCAGGTGGACCACCTGCCTGATGGTGATCATGGGACGAAGAGGCACTGACACCGCTACCCTTGGCCTCACTTTCGCCTTGTCGGACCTCCTGGGAGGCCTTTGTCGCCACCGCCGGATTCGCCACGAAATTCTGGCCAGAGCGTACCCTGGGAGAGGTCCAGGGAGTGGTGGTTCCCCCAGGTGAGGGAGCTGCCGTTGGGCTGCTGCGTGCGCCTGTGGGACACCCTGATCGCGGAGTCCGCGCTCGCCAGTGGCACCCAGCGCGGCGCTGCGGGGGACGATTGCGGGAGCCCTGGCTTCGAGGCCTTGCTCGTCTATTTCTGCGCGTGCTTGGCGGTCTACTTCAGCCCGCGCCTGAGGGAGATGGACTTCGAGGTCATGACGCTCTTCCTGCAGAAGCTGCCGACAGGCGGCTTCGGCGAGCACGAGGTCCAGGGAAGCAGGAAACAGCACAGGCATGAACCTCGGGGCTATAAAATCAAGCATTTTGCACAAGCACAAACGTTCGGATGTTGGCGCGGATTTCTTGGATACGCGCTGGGCCACCCTGGCAACGCCTCTGGCGCCGCCCCTGGCGCGCTCCGCGTGCCAGTGAGGGGGGTCTAGCGTCGATCCAAAGAAATCCTCGGGGACCTGCGAAAGTTTCTGCTCATACCGCTTGTGGTTCTTGCCTGCGGACACCCGCGGACGATTTCTGCCTCCGAAAGTGCATGCTCATGCCGCACTCGTGTGCTCCTCTGCTCGCGCTTCGCGCTCCTCTGGAGGTGGAGGTGCTGCTCGGGGAGGCGTACGTGCTGAAGCAGCTCTTCCAGGAGTCGCCGAGCCACCTGCAGCCCGAGGGCGCCGTGGGCTCCGGGCTGCCGCGCCCGGGCGCGTGAGCCTTGCCGTCGGCGTGCGCGCGGACGCCACGCGGCCGTCTCGCGCCCTCGCGGCGCGGCACCCAAGGCCTCGCCGCCGCCGTCACCTTCGTCGCCGTGGGCCTGCCAGTGCTCGCCGGAGCGGGCACTGCAGAGCCGTGGCGCGAGCGCGCGCGCGCGAGCAGTGGAGCGGCGGCGCAGGCCGCTCGTCGCGGGCGCAGGGCCGCCCGCGGCGGCAAGAGAGGATGCGAAGCAGGGCAGAAGACAGAACATGCTGACGCTGCTGCTCCTCCCTCCTCCTCCTCCTCCTCGTCGTCCTCCTCCTCCTCCTCCTCCTCCTCCTCCTCAGCCGTTCTGGTTCAGGTCTACGACCTGTGTTTGCTGACGCAAATCTTCAGAGCGGCCTGCGTCAGCGGGCCAATGGTATCAACGATTACGAGCACGGCAGGTTCGGGGGCCTGCCGCTGCTCATACCTTCACTACCCCTTCCTGCCCCTGCTGCTCCTCTTGTTTGCTGTTTGCTGCCAGAGGGTGGTCAGAGTCGACGAGCGGCATTGGCCATGGCGGATGCGAGGGGGAAAGTCGTTGGCGGCAAAGGGAAGGAGCGCAGATAGGTTTTGGTTCTGTGAAGACTGCACGCACCCCTGGTCGGACAAGCCGCCTATCAACTGGGGTACGAATCTCAAGTGCTTCGCCTGCCGTACGCATACGAAGGATGTGTTCAAGTCCAATGTCGAGCCAGCTTCGCCGTCCAAGAAGCGGGCCCTGGCTGGTGGCAAAGGTGGTGCCAAGATCTGTCCGCGGGTGCCCTCACGCCTCGTGGATCTGCAGATTCGGCATACTACCAGAAGCTCATTGTGCAGTTGCAGAATGAATTGGCTTTGCTCCGTGGCAAGAATGTCGCGGGCGGTGCTGGACCCCATCAGCAGGCGGAGGCGATGCAAGCGGACTCTGGTCCGCACGGGCCTGTTGACAGCGAGAATGACGATGTGGCAAAGAAGATGGCGGACGAGGTCAAGGAGCTTGAGTCTGCGCTGGAGGCGATCAAAGGGCTGTCCTCTGATTGGGCGCGGGAGGAGTCTCTTGGCCAGCTGCGGCAGCAACGTCGGGCAAAACTACACGCAGCCACACCTTTTGCACGCTCCAGCTCATATCCTGGCGAGCAAGGTGCGGCAGCCACGTATCAGCAAAGTCCAAGAGGCTCAGGTTGCACTCGCGACGGCAAAGTTGGCGGTCGATGAGGCAGAGAAGAGCCACAAGGAAGCTCAGGGGTTGTCGTGCACGCTTGAAGAGCAGTTGGGCGCATGGCAACAGAAGCTGCCTGCGGTACCTGTTCCAACTGATTCTAATAAGGAAGAGGCTTGCATGGCAATGCTGGGTTTGTCAACTAAGAAGTTTAGGGAGTTGGTACCAAAGGCTGCGGGGGGTGCTGGGATCAGGCAAGAGGCCCGAGCACGATTGTCTGAAGGTATTGGTGGTGCGCTGCGCGAGGTATTCGTGTCCAAGCAGCGTGCTACGTCCACAGGAGGGCTGCAGACAGCGGCCGCTTCAGGTGAACAGATCCCCGTGGACGCGGGCAAGACTGCAGAACTGGGGGAGATCTGGAAGCCAGACGACTTGGATGTTCCTACACTGCGTAAGGAGCTTCAAAGTCTCGGCGCAGTTGATGTCGACGCTGATCTCGATGCTGCGGAGGACGAAGTCATACGTGAGAGGGCACGGCGGTTGGCGAAAGGCGGCTTCCATCCAAGGCGCGCTGGCAACCGCTTGTTGCGCATTTTGTCTCACGCTTATTGGCGCCATGGCGAAGACCAAAGGTTATCTGACAACGGTCAATATCACGCCGTGCCTGGAAGGGCTTGGCCGCGAGGCATCGGCGGCGGTTCTTGAGGAGCACCATCGCGCGGGCACGGACTTCTGTGCTCTGCAGTGGCAAGTTCGAGATTATGGATACGGTGGCGTTTGGTATGATGCTATTCCATCCGCGTCGTAGCGCGGGATTACGGGCGGCGAGGCGGCGCTGGCAAAGACCTCCATCCCGATTGCGCTGCCCCCCTGTTCTTCCGATCCCGTCACTGCCCCCGGCAGGCTATCTGCGGGGCATGCGCGTCGGGGGGTCACAGGTGGAGTTCTTGTTTTGTAAGTTTATCTGCCGGGCCCCGCGGGCGCGAATGAAAGCAACGGAGATGCGTTGTGGCAGCAGGCGTTTTACCTTGCTCGGCTCACGGCAACGCAGTATGATTGGCTTGTGGCTGGAGGCATCAACGTAAATCGTGATCATCTGGACACGCCACGGCTGCAACAGATGGGGGGCCTCATCGCTGCGCCCACTTCGGCGACCTGTCGCCCCACCAGAGTCGAGCAGCACGCTGTGTTGGATTATTTGTTGCGTCTGTTTTTCTGGCTACTCGCATTCATCGGCCTGAGGTCCAGGAGGCGTGCACGACGGCCCCCCGCCATCCTGTCCATCTTCCTGTCTTGGCGGAGGATTTGGGCATGAGGGTGAGGGTCGCGCACGCCCCTCGCAGGGTTCCTGCTGTTCCGCGCCCTGGTTGCGCTCGGCGTGCTCAGGACTGGTCGGGCCCTTGAATTTCATTGCGAATCTCAAGGGCGCGGAGCAGTTGGCCGATGCACGGGGTTCGGTTTTGAACGCGGCGGAGAACGAGTTGTTCGACAGGCGTGACTTTGTGGAGCAGTTCGGTGAGTCAGTCTCATGCGGCGCGCAGTGCGGAGCCTGCGGTCACCTTCACTCGTGCATTCTGGCAACCTCCAGCAAGACGCGCACTCTTGGTGCCACTGCCTTGGCGCGCAGGGCGGCAGCGAAGCGGGCTAAGCATCTTTTGAGTGTTTATGCGTATTTCAGAAGGGCCATCTTGGAGCTGCATGCAGCTAACTTGGCCATGGTGCCGGAGCCTAACCACGGTTGCAAGGTGGCAAATTTTCCGCGGGGGGCCGCCACTTATTGCCAGAAGACCCCCAAGCATGGTGTTTTATGCAAGCCAGAGCATTGGGTTAGAACAGAATTGCTCAGAGGTCTGGCGCGCTTCCCCCAGGCAGATTTTGACAGGCAGGCGGCGGACATTGCGTCAGAGCCCCGAATCATCAGGGGCAACTCGGGCCAGGGATAACTCGGGTTCGTTTTTCGGGAATTCGAACCCGAGTTACCCCGGGCCCGAGCTGCCCCGGATAATTCGGGCGACCAGAGCCCCGCATCATCAGGGGTGACTCGGGTCAGGGCTGACTCGGGCTCCTTTTTCGGGAATTCAAGCCCGAGTTGCCCCGGGGCCGAGTTACCCCGGATAATTCGGGCGCCCAATTGTGCAGTTTGCATCTGGGCAGCACGACGTGGCGCTGAAGGGCAGGCAGATGGTTTGGGGGGGGGATTTTGCTCGCAAGTCCTTCGGGAATGGTGCTCGAACTGCTCATAGGGCCACGAAGGTGCACGACATGCATCGCGCCCTTGACGGTCGGCTAAACCGGGGGCAGTTGGCGTCGCCGCAGGCCTTGTGATCGGGAAATGTCGGATTGGTGCAAGATTTGGCAGAATCATTGCGCTGGTCCGCTGGCGTCCCCACCCGATTTTCACGAATGGCCACTGCTCCCGCAGATAACGAGACCTATGATGCAGGAAGCTACCATGTCTTTTCCGACTACGACGGCGACCTCACCAGGGCGCATTGCGATGGGGGTTTTTATTCACGTTTCATGTCAGGGTTTATTTGCTATTGCGCGTCTCTTTGAGGCTTGCGAGCGCATCGGTGCATGGCCACAAGCTCGGATTTGGAACGAGATGATCAGGCGACCGAAGCGCTCTGGGGGCAATAGGTTGGCCCCGTTGATGGACTGCACGTTGAGATTGCGGTCGCGCGCCAGGGCCCTCATTACCAAGCAGTGGATTGTTTCGAACCCCAATCAGCGGACAGTTGGGGGCTGGGCGGGGCACGGTCCCCCTCAGACTCGGCGTTTAGTTTGAACCTGGAGGCTGAAGTTGCTACTGTTATTGGAGAGCACACCATCACGGCGTTGTTGGACGCTTGGAAATGTTTCGAGCTGACGCTAGGCGACGCCTTGCTCCAGGAGGCCAGGCTGGTTGGTTTCAATCTCCGTGTGTTGTGGATGCTATGTCAGTGGTATGTACTTCCGCGCAGGTTGCAGGCGCTTGGATCCGTGAGTTTTGTCATAACGGTGTTTCAAGGTATTCTGGCAGGTTGCTCGCGCGCGTGCGGGCTGATGTCGGTGCTCTTGCTGCGTCTTCTTGATCGCATCCGACGGCCAGGTGTCATTCCGCGTGCTCTTATCGACGACACCTCGCTGCAGTGGACGGGCGCGAAGCTGGATGGCATGGCTGTCTTGCGGGGCGCGGTCTCGGAGCTCAAGGCTGGATCTGCGCAGTTGGGTTTGGTTGCGCAGCCTGGGAAATCTGGCCCCGCGGCTTCATCCACGAAGGTTGTCAGGGCAGCTCGGCGGCATCCTGGCGCTGGTGGCTTGCAGCCCTGCGCGTGGACACGCTTTCTAGGGCCTGATCATCACGGAGGCAGGGTTTCTCGCAAGCAGACGGTGCAAAGGTTGAAGGGGTTGGCGGCTCGACGGGGTCGGTTGATGCTCTTCAAGCGCACGGTTGGCCATGAGGTGGGCTGCCTTTGGAAGACGGGGCTACTACCTTCGGCTGCTCATGGTGCAGGAGTACCGGCTAACCGAAGAGGTCCTAGCTAAGCTTCGATTTGCGGCAGGTTTGCGAGTGGGGGCCCGAGCTGGACCTTCGCCTCTTGCTTTCTATTTAGCGACCCAGAGGTCGCTTGAGTATGACCCTGTGCATGCCGCTACCTGTGACTTAGTGGCCAGGTATGCGTTTTGGATATGGGAGGCACGAACTTACTTGTCAAGGTTGCATCGGGCATGGGTCGAAGTCACTAACTCACTGGTCAAGGACCCAGGGTGGAGACACGCGAAGGGCCCAATGGGAGCTGTTACCCGGTCTTTATGGATAGTCGGCTGGGCTATGTATTCGTCGACGGCGTTGATCACTGATGAAGAGGAGTATGCGTCGTTGCTCACGATGTCGCCTAAGGATGTTCGGAAGCTGCTGTGCCAAGGTATTGCTAGATGGCAGGGTCAGCGGGTCATCCAGAGGTTTGAGCACCAGTTCGAGGTACCTAAGCTTTGGATGCGAGCGCTGCGTGCCTGCGTTGGTTGGCGCAAAGCGGCTGTGTCTGACAAAGTGACTGCGGCGTCACTACGGGCTCACTGGGCCAGGGTGCATTGGACGCAAGGCGTGGAGTTCTCGGTTGGATTGGCGGCGTCACCGCAGTGTCTTCGTTGTGGTCACCCTGGGGACACCCCTGTGCATCGGTTTTATGGATGCGCCCCTTTACTCACACCGTTGAATGAGGCCGAGGAGATGGAAGCGTTGCCCCTGAGAAGCTGCAGGGCCCGCGTCATTAGATGTACGATCAAGGTCTCAAGGGTCTTGGCGACCCCTGTTGGGGTGCGTTTGATATAGGTGTTGCTCCACCGCGCATGCCGCCAACGTTGGCGGCCCCGCGGGTGCAGCAAGACTACGTACTCTGGGGCGACTGGAGCAGGCAGGCGAATTTTCATGGCAATACTGTTTTCTCCGATGGCTCTGGTTTTGCAATTGGTGCGCGGCGGATGGGCATTTGATATGCGAAGTGAAGCTGGTCTCCCTTTACGGGCTGCTTACGGAGCTATGCCAGGAGTTCTGAAATCCGTTGGGCGCGCCGGACGCTATGCTGTATACATGGTTTCTAAGCTATTGGGTGACTTTGACTTCTTGTGCACGGATGTGCTGGTTCTGTGCGATGAAGGGAACGCCTGGACAGACGATCTTGACGGCGCTGCTGGGACCCATGCTACGATTTGGAGGCAGATCATGGCAGTGGCTGGGCAGCGGAGGCCGTTTTTCTTCTGGGTGCCTTCGCGCAAGTCCAATAAGAAGCATGGCCAGATGCGCATTCCAAAATCATTCTTCCTGGGAAATGGTTGGGCTGACTGGTTTGGTCGGGCTGGTGTACTTGAGCATAGAGTCAGCAAGGTATACGAGGAGTTCTACAAGGTGGAGTTGAGCAAGCATCAGTGCGTGGCAAAATGCATGGCGCGGGCTATGCACAGGATGCGTACTCTTGGGGGATGGAACCCTGAGCGACCACATGTCCCAGCGCGCGCCCTTTCGTTTCCTCGGCCACAGGTCACGGCTGTTGAGCGCCAATTGGTTCGTCTCGCTACTGGGCTTATGTTATGCAGGTCGTGCTGTCGTACTGCGGCTATGGAAAGCGGACCTACGCTCGTGCAGTTTTTTCGTTCAATATGCACGCCAGATGCCATT
>CAUYUJ010018544.1:87500-167500 GCA_963575745.1 Prorocentrum cordatum
ATTTGAAACCGCCGTGAGTACCCACTGCGCTGGGCCCCCCAGCACGCCTCGAAAGTGGCGACAGTTTCACAGATCGCAGCCCCCAGGGATGGTGAGGTCCAATTTGAGTCCGCCGTGGGTACCCACCGTGCTGGGCCCCCCAGCAGGCCTCGAAAGTGGCGGCAGTTTCACAGATCGCGGCCCCCCAAGGATGGCGAGGTGAAATTTGAGTCCGCCGTGGGTACCCACTGTGCCAGGCCCCCCAGCAGGCCTCGAAAGTGGCGACAGTTTCGCAGATCGCAGCCCCCCAGGGATGGCGAGCGCCCATTTGAGTCCGCCGTGAGTACCCACTGGGCCCCCCAGCAGGCCTCGAAAGTGGCGACAGTTTCACAGATCGCAGCCCCCCAGGGATGGCGAGGTCAAATTTGAATCCGCCGCGTGTACCCACTGTGCTGGGCCCCCCGGCAGGCCTCGAAAGTGGCGACACTTTCGCAGATCGCAGCCCCCCAGGGATGGCGAGGCCCCATTTGAGTCCGCCGTGGGTACCCACTGTGCTGGGCCCCCCAGCAGGCCTCGAAAGTGGCGACAGTTTCACAGATCGCAGCCCCCCAGGGATGGCGAGGTCAAATTTGAGTCCGCCGTGGGTACCCACTGTGTTGGGCCCCCCAGCAGGCCTCGAAAGTGGCGACAGTTTCGCAGATCGCAGCCCCCCAGGGATGGCGAGGTCAAATTTGAGTCCGCCGTGGGTACCCACTGTGCTGGGCCCCCCAGCACGCCTCGAAAGTGGCGAACGTTTCACAGATCGCAGCCCCCCAGCTGGCACGCAGCGACGAGCGAAGGCAGGGGGGAAGAGAGGGACGGGGGGGGGTGGGAAGGTTCGCGCGAGCAGTGCTCTATTCAAAACGAGAACCCAGCGCAGGAGGGTTGGGAAAAAAAAACACCCGAATGGTTCCGGCATCTCGAGGGCAGAACGATGGCCAAGTTTGATGAACCCCACGAGGTCATGGGCCAGGTCACGTGAGTTGCTTTGGGGCAGGAGCGCCTCGCCGAAGCGACGGACAGGCACCCAGCTCACATGTTCCGAGGCTGCGGCCTCCACGCCATGCCCTGAGGGCCGCGGGCGGGCTCCCCAGTGGAGCGCGCACGACTCCGGCCCTTCGTTCGTCCGTTCGTTCGTTCGTTGGGCGCGCGTGCGGGCTGTCTTTGTCGCGCTGCGACGCGAAAGGGTTTGTATGTATGGGTTGTGCGTGGGTGTGTTGGTCAGTGCGTGTGTGTGTGTGGGTGTGTGTGTGTGCCGTTTGCTCGGCCTTATGTTGCCTCCCGCCTCGGAACATATCCTTGTCCTTGTGAGTGGCATCGCCTTGCACCGGGGATGATCTTGAGGACCCCCGCAGTTTCGGAGGGCACATCCTCAACTGGGCGTCTCAAGGCTGGTGAAGGCATCGCCCCCCCCTCTCGCCTCGCACGTGCGCTTGCAACGGATCGAGGGCAGTCTCCGCTTCGACATGCTTCTTTCTCCTACCGCACCATCCGAGGCAACCACAGCAGCGGTGGGAAGGGAAGGAGACGAAGGAAGAACTGCATCAGGGAAAAGGAAGAAGAGGATGGGGAAGAGGATGAAGGGAACATGAGGAAGAGGAGAAGGAAGAGGACGAGGAGGAGGAGGAGGAGGAGGACGAGGAGGAGGAGGAAAAGGAGGATGACGAGGATGACGAGGAGGATGAGGAAGATGAGGAGGACGAGGAGGACGAGGAGGAGTAGGAGGAAGAGGAGGAAGAGGAGGAGAAGGAGGAGCGGCAGCGTCAGGGGGAGCAGAAGCGGGAACGGGAGCAGGTAGGCACTCGGAGCACAGAGGACTGAGTGAGGTCCGCGTGTTTCTGCTATCGCCCTTGTTCCTGCACCCCACCAAGATCGCCTTGTTTTTGTTCGTCATCCTCCCCCTCCTCATGCTCCCCTTCATCGTTCCTCCTCCTCCCAAATCCCCCGACCCCCATGGACCCCTGGGTCGTCCCAGATGCCCTCAGAAAACATGCTCAAACCCCACAAGATCCTGGTCCTCCCCCCCCCCCTTCCCCCCTCCTCGCCCTGGCGCCGTCGTCGTCGTCCTTGCCATCGTTTTCGTCCTCGTCCGCTTCGCCCTCGTCATCGTCGTCGCCGCCGTCCTCGTCGTTACCGTCGCCGTCTATCGCCCGCGCGCGCCCCGCGCCCAGTCACCCCAGCGCAGTCCGAGGCGGAAGACAACGAGGACCCGAAGTCAGCAGACCCAGCTGCTGGGTGGGTCTAGGCCTCCACGATGGGGCCGGAGTAGATGAGGTCGGAGAATCGCGCCGCGTCGCCGATGCATCGGCGATGCGGATCGATGTGGAGACCGATGTTCTCCACGCCGACGTTGCCGGTGCTTCGCCGATGTATGCCCGACGCATCGGTGATGCATCGACGATGCGGCAAGATCCTCCGACCCCATCTGCTCCAACCCCGGCCGGGAGGCCTCGAGTGGAGCGGGGCGCCCCGCACCGCCTTTTTGGCGCCAGCTGTCCACCTGCGGCGGCGGGCCAAGGGGGGAAGCGAGAAGGGGCGGGCCCTCTCGGAAGGCCCGGAAGGCTCCCGGCCTTCCGAGAAGTTGTCTAAGCCTTCCCCTGAGACGCAGAACAAACAAAAACTCTCAGAAGGCGCGAGAGTTCCTGAGCAGGTGCAGCCGCCTTCTGAGAAGGCCTGCTCCTTCTCACTTCCCCCCCCCTCGCCCGCCGCCGACGCACGCTGTTCTCTCTGTTGGTGCGGCGCCGCCGATTGCTCCGCGCGGGAATGCCCGAAGTCGGGCTGCGGAGCGGCCGAAGTTGATGCCGAGGAGCCGGGGGGGGGCAGGCGAGCACGGCAGCGGAGAGGGGACGGCGGGCGGGCGAGGCGATCAGGCAATGAAGCCCACGAGCCTCGGCATCGCTCGGCTGTGTGCACTCTTCCCCGGCGAGGACCATCGAGGTGCATCTTGGAGCACCTTGCGGAACATGAGCGCATGGAGCCGAAGAATGCGGGATGGATGGGCGTCCGAGCGATGGCGAGCGAGCTGCCCACACACGCCGCCCCCTGGCGAGGCCAGTCCTGGGCCCAGGGCTGGCGGATGCGCCCCCCTGTGGCCCAGCTCAGGGAGGGGCGTGCAACGAGCTCGGGCGACCTGCTGGCCCCACCAAGACCTCCGCCCTCGCCCTCCCTCGGCCGCCTCGTCACCCTCGTCCTCGGTCACTGGCCCTCGGCGTCCTCCCTTCATCCTTCCTCCATCCCCCTTCCTTCTCGTCCCTCCCATGGTCCATGAGAGTCCGACCGATCCGATCCGATGCCGATCTCAGCCCGCTCGATGTGATTCGATGACGGTGTTGCCTTACGGCCGGTTCCGCCGACCCTGACAAGAGGACAGGTTGGGCGCAAGAGGCGGAAGGGCGACGGGAGCCAGGGGCAGTGGCGGTCCTATGCGAGGGCGAGAGTTTAATGGTCTTCAGCCTATCCCGCCGCTGCTCTTGGCTCACGTAAAGGCTTTGCGTCTTTGGACCATGTTGGATGAGTTGGATTACAGCCGCGTGGCGGTAGAACGCTGTTGGGGTTCCTCTGGGGATCGTCTCCAGGGGGTTGGGGGGCTTTTCGGGCTGGGCCGCTCTCGGGGGCCTACTGAGCAACAGTGGACCAGACTTTTGGGCTTTTTGGGTCGTCTTGGACGCTCTTGCGACTGATGCGGCGAGGATGCACAAATCACAAAGAACTTGGGCGGGCCTCCACGGCTTCAACATGTCCCGAGGGATCCCCGAGAGTGCCGAAGTAATCCGACGTTGGTCCCGAGAGGGCTCCAGCGGGCATGGCTCAGGAGGGAAAGAAACACACAGACACAAAAAAACTCTGGTTCCCCAGAAAATATAGGAAAATTTAGAAACCCCGAAAATATGGGAAAATATAGGGAATACTTTTAGTTGTGTGTATTTATTTGTGTGTCCTGGGGTCCCTTCAATGGCTGGCCCTAAGATGGCTGAGCTGACCCCGTGGTCGCCCTAGTTACTCCAGGCAGGGGGTGGCAGGGGGGGTCCCCCCCCAGCCCCCGCCTCCCATACGTCCTGGGACACCTAGCACATAGCGGGGACGGGATCAAAAGGAAGGGGGGTCCTTTCGACTCGATGGGTGATATTGGAAAGCCCCACGTGGCCGCAAGGGAAGGGGAGCAAAGCTCCTGAGGACGGGGCCCCAGGGGCCCCCAGGGACAGGAGGGCTTCGAATTAGAAAAGCCTCCGCACGCGCCGTCAAGGTCGGCGGATTCCGACGGTCCGACGCGGCGCGATGTTTACAATGTGTTGTTCGGCACGTTGGCGCGGCCGATCCGATTCGATTCCGACCCAGTGCCCATGCGGCCCGATTCGACGCACAGTCCGATCCGACCCGAATTCCCGATTCGCTGTTGAGTGGTCCTGCCCTTCCTCCTCCCCCCTCGACAACGAGGGCCGAAGTGAACAGGCCGAGCGTCTGGGCGGGGTCGGACCCCCAGCCTCCTCCCTGACGGCGCCCGCCAATTGTCCACGCGCGCCAGACCGAGCAAGGCCGATGATGGACCCAGCATCGATGCTGTAGTGTTGCGCGCGAGATCCAAGCAAACGGTCTCACGTGGCAACCTGAGTAAAAGAACGATATCGGCGCACCGCTCGTGGGGCTCGGAAACTTCAGGGGTGGGGGGCAGGAAAAAAAATATTCACGCATGTCGCGCCACGAGACTCGATTCGTCACGCAGTCGACGCGGGTGTCCCAAGCACACCTGGCCTAGCCAGGGAGGTGTACGCAACGATCATTCCCCCCGCCATCCTTCACCAATGGGCTCTCTCCGCTTGAGCTGGTCTGCTGTTTTCGCCACAACCGCGGGTCTTGGATCCCGGGCCGGGGTCGCCACCCTGTTCGCTGTGGCTGGTGCCCCCTCTGGCAAGAACACAAGAGGGGATGCCCTCCTACGGCTGCCTTGCAGGCGGCCCGCGGAGCCTGGGCTCGGTCACAGGCGGCGCACGCATTCGGGGGCGGGCCAGAAAACCCATGGAGCCAGCCTGGGAAGAGAGGACTTGGAGGACTCATGACTGGGCCAGCACACGGCGCCCCAGCGAGGGGGCCGCGCGGGCGCAGGCGCTGCTCTGCGAGGCGGTCGTCGCAGAGGGCGCCACCTACTCGGCTACCTACTTCGATTTGATCCATTGTTTCGACTACCTTCGGTCGCACCCGGCCTGGGTCGCACGGGCTGGGCGAAAGGCTCAACCCCAGGATTCCTCGAGCCAGTGTCCAAGCTCATTCGATGGTGCGCAAGCTGAGGCTGGTGTGAGATCGCGCCTGGGCATCTTCGCGGGGACATTTTCGCGGTCCGCGCTTTCCCGCGTGCCGAGATATGCTCGTTCTTCAACGGTTTCAACCCGGCGACGCACGGGCCGCGAAAGTTCGTTAAGCGCCGCCGCGCCGAGGCGGCGGCGCGCCCTCGAGGACGCGCCGGGCCCGTCGGTCTCGCGAGGGGCGGGGCACAAGTCGGCGACGCCGTCGTCCACGACCTCGGCCGAGCAGGACACGAAGGACATGTGCAAGCGCTGCGGCATCAGGCAAGCGCGGCGCGAGAAGCACCTCGGCGTCGCAGCGGCCGCTGGGCGTCGACGACGCGCGGCCTCGGCCAAAGGGCGGGCCACCGCGCAGGCGGCGCGCGGTCGGCGCATCTGTCGAGCGAAGGCAGCAGGAGGAGCGGCGCGCCAAGTGGCGCGGCGCGGCGCCAACCCCAGTCATAGTTTAGGGAGCGCGGGCGTAAGACATCAGCGAGGCTCGCATGGCCAACTTCAGAAAGTCCGTCGCGGCCGCGATGCCGGGCCCCTATGCCCCACGCCCGTGGCATTCCTGGCGGGCGACGTCGATCCAGGCGCGGCGGCGGCGGCGGGCCCCATCCTTCAATGGGCTCGAGCATGGCCAGAGACAGACCAGAGCCCCAACGTGGCGGGGCGATCGGCGAACGCCTGGAAGAAGTGGGGCATCCGAGCGGTGCGATCTCAGCATTCTTCTCAGATCGTCGCGGGGCCCGCAGCGGCTTCCACCGTCGCGCCGAGGACGGCCAGTCGGCGCCCACGTTCGCCACGGTCGGTGTTCACAGGGCAATGTCACGCAGGTCAATGGCGACGCATCCCCCCCCGGGCGTTCGATGACAATCTCGCCGTCGCCGTTTTGTTTCGCGAAGCGCCCCGGTGTCGGTGGCCGCCGTCGTCGCCGCTTCCTTGGCGCTTGGCGTCGGGGGTCATCGTCGTCGTCGCTTTTGTTCCTGCGCGCACGCGTGCACATGTTCTCCGAATGCGGGCGCCAGGGGGGCGCTTGGCGGGCGCCCGCAGGCGCTCGGGGCCCGAGGAGCCGAGCGCGATCATTGCTGCGGCCACGCGTGAACCCCCGCGGCAACACTGGGTCTCCTGCGCCCAGGATTTGGAAGCCAAGTGCGTGCGCGTACGTTGGTCGTCTCTGCGCGCGCGTGCCTTCTAGTGCAGTGGCAGAGGCGTTTGTGCGCGCGTTCACGTGTCAGCGTAATGCAATACTTTTCATTCGCGTCAATATTTAGATCACATTAGATCGCGTTGCGCTGTGCTCCAGATCCTGTATGTGTGGTTTTATGTGTGTCGTCGCTGTTCCATGACGCTCCTTCAGTGTTCGGCGGAATGTCGCCGCTGTTTCACGACACCCCCTTAGAGTGTTCGGCGGAGTCGTCGTCATTTTTGGAGTGGCACCTCCTAGTACTGGCGCAGTTTTTCGCAATCCCCCCCCCACCGCCGCCGCCACGTGCGCCCCGCTTAGTAATTCCGGAATTTGCATTACTACCATCAGAAAATGCAGTTCGCTGCGCATGAGATTTCGATGTAACGCGGCCAGGGCGATGCATCGACATGAGGAAGTGTTATGCGCGATGCCTTTTCGCGCGGTCAAGGGCGCCCATCAGCGAGGGCCCCCGCGGGGCTGGGCGGCCCGCTGGGGCGACGCGCCGGGCGCGGGCCGCGGGCGCTTCCTCGCGCCCCGCCGCGGCGCAGACGCCGAGTCCTGGGCCCAAGGGCAGCGAACGAGCGCGCGTCGGGCGTTCTGCGGAGGCCCGCGGGCCCAGGGTCGCCCCGCCGCGGGGGCAGCCGATGAAAATGGCTCGCGCCAGGCGCGCCCGGGGGCGGCTGGCCCCGGGCGCCATGCCCCGAGCGCGCCGAGATTCGCAATCGAATCGGGTTGCGCCGCGTCGCGCGGCGAGGCGCGAATCCCCGGCCAAACCGCAAACGCCGGCGGGCAGGATGCATTTGCGAGGACCTCGGCTCCCTTCATCCTTCCCCCCACCCCTCACGGACGCGAGGTCGCCGGCGCTGGCCCGCGGGGCGGATGGCCCGCGGGAGAGGTTTTTTTGCGGGCGGCCCCCTGCGAGGTCATCGAAAAATCGGGGCGATGGGCCCGCGCTGCGCTCGGCGAACAGGAGATTTAAAAGCGCGCCATGTCGGGGTCCCGCTTAGAGCAGCGGCAGCAAACGATGTTCGCGACAGAGCCTGGGCAGCACATCAAGCGTTTGTTGTGGACATAGGCCCGCTCGCGATAGATTCAGATTGTCAGGCAGTCGCGGGGGGCCCCGCGAAAGGCCGCGCACGGGGTCAACGGCCGCCCCTAGCTATGTCTTGGTTCCGACGATAGTGCTCGCGCGCGATCGGGGAGCTCGGGCAACGCGGGCCCCCTGCAGTCAACAGCGACATGGCAAAGGCCAACGCCGCTCGGGCGCAGCGCGCCGAGGCACGGGCCCGGCTCTGGGCAGGTAACGCGGCGGGTACATAGATAAAGTTTAAGCTCGTCAGTGGCACTCTCGAAGTCGCAGCCCGCGCAGGTGTGGAATCCCACGATATCCAGGGCGCGTCTACGGAGAAGGCCAAGACGCCCCCCGAGCCCGAAATTTAGCCTGTCGGTGCCCCTACCACCCACCTCTTCGGAACCTCCCTCTCTGGGTCGACGCGTGGTCGGTGATCTGCGGGGGCCCCCAATTAGCCAGATGGAGTATGGGCCACCAAATCGCAGTCCGCGCTGCCCATGCCTTGAGCGGCGCGCCTGCTACGCAACGGCGCGCTGGCTGCCACTTAAGCGACGCTGTTAACCAGCGAGCCCCAGGACTCGAATGGAGGCTGACCAGGTCTTGGGACGGACGTCGCCCGACCAGAGGCCGGCCTCTCCAGAGCGCCGTGCCCCAGTAGCTTAGATGCGCCGCGCATGGTTAGCGCACGCCCCTGCCAGGGCCTCTTTCACGCAAGGCCCCTAACGCAGCGCAGCCGAATTCAGTTGCACCCTCCGCATCCCTCACCCCCACCACCCCCAGTATTTGTTCGGAGCCTTCCGCAGACGCGCGGATGCCTTCGGGCACGCTGACACCTCAGGAATCACGAGAGGGTCGAGAGGCTTTACGTCCCCCGCCCCCCCTCCGCGAACTCCCGGGGAAAATCTGCTGGCTTTTCTCGAACCTATCCACCCTGCGGGCAGCGCGCCTCGCGGGGAGACATTCCATCACATGTTTCAACATCCGCCTTCCCTCCGCGGGGCCAGAACTGCGGAGAACGTCTTGGCGTTGGTCGGCGGCGTTGTTTTCGACGCCCACCCTCCGCGGACCAACATACATGCGGAATGCGACTTGCGCTGAGCACCTTTTTTCCCTAAAGGAATGGGGCGGACTTTGATTATTGAGGCTGTCTTGGGAGTGCTTTCGGAACCCTCCTGCGGCAGTTTGCGTGTGGAAACCATGTTGAACGTCTTGGAGCGATCTTTCGCGAGTCGGACCCCCCCCCCGGAGCGTCTCTGGGGCCTCTTGGGACCATCATGGCCCATGTTGGGGTCTTTTTGGGCCCGAAAGAGGCACGCGACAAGCCGCGATGCGCCTTAGGAACAACGCGGGGGGTGGCTCGAGGGAGTGGGGGATTCGGATTTCGGGCCCCTTGGATAATCTTTCGGGTTGAGGGTCGAACGCCGCCCTGACCCACCCCGGGGGCCGCCGCCGACTTCGGGAAAGCTTTTCGACGTTCACCCGCCTGCGATATTTCTTGAACCCACCCCGTGGGGGTCGCCGCCAGCTTTCGAAACTGGTTTCGAACATTCGGTTTGTTTGGTGAACCCACCCCTGGCCGGCGTGGCGTGTGCAATCTTGGGTAATATGTATATACGTATAAATGTATATGTGTATATAAATATACCTATAATACATAAATATATATATATATATATATATAGATGTATGACCCTTCCTGGGCAGCATAGCTGGGGAAGGGTCCTAACATGTCTCGCAATTGGGTTGCATGTTTAAGGCGACTCCTTCTTCGGAGCCCAGATTTGCCGGGACTGAGGGTAGTGTACAATTTCGAAGCACCGAAAATTCCAGAAAGCTCTAAAACGTAGTTTCTCTGTCTCTTGCCTGCTCCCACGACGACGGCATCGACGACGACGACAGTACGCGGAGGAAAAGGAGGAGCACGAGAAATGACGGGTTGAGGAAAAGGAGGACGAGAAGACGGGAAAAGGAGGAGCTACGGGTGGGAGGAGGAATTGGAGAAGGAGGAGGAAGAGGAAGAAAAGGAGGAGGAGGAGGAGGAGGAGGAGGTAGAGAAGGAGGAAATGTAGGAGGAAGGAGACGGCACCAGGCACGAGGAGGAGGCGAAAGACAACGAGGATGACAATGACGACGATTGGCGACGACGGCCGTCTCCGAGGTCGGGCCTGGCCTGGCTGGACCTCAACGCGTTTTCGTCCACCGCTGTCAAGCAGGCGATAGACAAGCTCCGCTCGGGCGCCCGCCCGCCCGCATCCGTCGTCGTCGTCTTCGCCCACGCCGTCACCGTGGATGCGGTCCTCGTGGTCTACAGGTCGTGTTCTTCGGCGTCGTTGTCGTTGTCGTTGTCTTCGTCGTCGGCGTCGGCGTCGGCGTCGTTGTCGTTGTCTTCGTCGTCGTCGTCGTCGATGTCGTTGTCGTTGTCTTCGTCGTCGTGGTGGTCGTGGTCGTCGTCGCCATGGCCACCCTCTTCGAGGGCGCCCTCGCCGCCGCCCGGGCAGGCGGGAGGCAGCAGGGGCAGGAGGGGAGGAATCTCCGGGCGCGGCGGGTGCCGGACGCCCCCGCCCACCACCGCGGCCAGCCAGAGGAGGATCGGAGGGGGGGGATCTAAAACGACCCCAAGATCGGGACAAAATCGGATCGGGATAACTCGAAATCTCTGAGAATCGGCGGGTTTGGAGGATGTATCGGGCGCCGCGGCCGCTCCAGAGCGGTCCGGAACGCGCTGAGAGCGCTCCGGAACGCTCTGGAGCGATTTATCCCGATCCTAGCCCTGTTTTAGGATCGGAGTCTGCCGTATCCCGTGGGAGACAAGTCCCAGGGAGGCTTGTCCTTTGGAAGGGCGGGGTCCTCTGGGGTTGTCCAGAGCCCCGCTGGGTCGTCCGAGGGGTGGTCCGGATGAGGTCGTCTTGTCGTCATTCATGAGCATGGGTTCTTCGATGGGATTATTGTTCCATTCAACATAGTATCATCTCGGACCTCCCGAATGGATCGCGCCACATCGCCGATGCATCTCCACGCTGGCGGCGCCAATGCGTTTCCGACGTCGCATATACATTGGCGACGCATTGGAGATGAGGGGCGATCTTCCGACCCCATCACGCATTCGGACCCGATTTGGGAGGCCTCCCATCATGACCATCCTTGGCTA
Organism: Prorocentrum cordatum; assembly: GCA_963575745.1. NCBI lineage: Eukaryota > Dinophyceae > Prorocentrales > Prorocentraceae > Prorocentrum > Prorocentrum cordatum. The sequence goes on from CAUYUJ010018544.1 coordinate 98,204, forward strand.
TCGTCGAGGAAGAAAGGAAATGTGTACAAAACCGTAATATTTGGGAAGTCTGCGCGGATTCTTGGATCGGCGCTGAGGACCCCCGCGCGCTCCGAGCACTGGGGAGAGGGGTCCAGCGTCGCTCCCAGACATCTGCGCGAACATCCAAAAGTGTACGTTTACGCAGTCGATTCGCATCTCCTGTCTTGAGACACCTTTCGGCAGCGCGACAAGGGGGGAAGAAGGCAGAGGAGGTGGGCCTTCTCGGGAGGCGCAGGAGGCCTCCAGGCCGTCTGAGAAGATTTGTAGGCCTTCCCGAAGACAGAGAGCTTCTCATAATCAAGCAGTGGCAAGCGTCCCAGCGAGCCTAAAGCCGTCCAAACAATATTATAAGAACCTGTTGTGGTTACCACAATATGTTCTTAGAACAGTTCTTGTTGGGACTGTCTTGTTTGAACGCATGAGGCTTATGTTCTAAGAACATTGCTTTTGTTATTAGAACATGTGTGGATTCTAAGAACAGCTCGTGGTAGGACTATAGGAATGCAGGGACGGTCAGTCCCTGCTCAACATAAGGCCAGGGGGCTTCTGGAAGGCCCCGCCGCCTCCGCAGCAGGCCTGCCCCGTCTGACTCTCCCCCTCCGGCGTGCCGCCGACTATTGGAGCAAGGGGTTTTCATTGCCCACAGGCCGCAACGATACAGACGCCAGCCAGGGGAGCAATGCCAGCCAGATGCACCGCGCGTGCCAGGGCACCCACATCATCCTTGTCTGAAGTCGAGCCCGTCCCTCTACAGGAGGAATATTCCAAAATAGTAGTTTCAACCATTTGGGAGTATTTTTGTTAGTATCTTTCATTTTTCGTCGAAACTCCCCCTGTAGGGGGACACGCCCGACTTAATCCTTGTCAAGCATCCATTCAAAACTGATCGCGGGGCGCCCGCGCATGGTCCAAGGTTTCGCCGCAGTCCTCAGTGGGCGCGTCTGCGTTGGGGGCTCCGCCCAATTTTACATGCCACCCACCGCACGCACCGTGCCGAACAGGGAGGGAGTTCACCGCGCTTCCTGCGCGTTGCGGCTCACGCAGCTGCATAGTTTTGGGCCTTGCGCTTGGAGAATATGATGCTTGTTCTCTTTTGTTGGAAGACTCCTGGGGGGGGGGCTCGTGGCCGCTGCTGGGTTCACCTCGAGACTCCCGTCAGAGCGCGCTCCAGGACAGGTCTGGGGCACGATCTTCATGGGAGGGCCAGCGAGAAGGATCTTCCTTGCCCTTCTCCTTATGCTCCTCATCAGTGTCCTCCCCCTCCTCCTCCTCCTCCTCCTCCTCCTCCTCCTCCTCCTCTCCTCCTCCTCCTCCTCCTCCTCCTCCTCCTCCTCCTCCTCTTTGTCCTCCTCGCCCTCGTCCTCGTCTTCCTCCTCCTCCTCCTCCTCCTCCTCCTCCTCCTCGTCCGTTCCTGCCTTCTCTTGAGCCGTCGGGGGCCCCTGTGCGTCGCCAAGGCCGGAGCAGGACGGTGCCTGGAGGCATCTGGGGGTCGGCATCGGGCGGGTGCTCGTCGGGAGGGCCCCGCCGCACGGGCGAGGCGCGGCGGGCCGCTCGCTCGCGCCGCCTCGGGCACCGCGGCCCCTGCGGGGCGGTCGGACGTGGGAATTGGTTTTCTCGGCGACTACCATCGAGGAGCATCCCGGATCACCTTGCAAGACAAACATGCACGAGACCGAAGCACGCACGGGGAATCGTCCGGGCGACGGCAAGGACGCGCTTCAAGATGTCCAGTACTCCCCAGAGTCCTTGACGGCACGGGCTGCAGAAATGAGGGCGCATCCCACTTATTCCCCCTCCTCCTCCTCCTCCTCCTCATCCTCCTCCTCGTCCTCCTCCTTATCCTCATCCTCCTACTCCTCGTCCTCCTTCTCCTCCTCCTCTTCATCCTCAGCCTTATCCTCATCCTCTTCCTCTCCTCCTCCTCCTCCTCCTCCTCCTCGTCCTCATCCTCCTGCTCGGGGGAGGCTGCAGCACCGCTCAACGATGCTTCGCTGTTTGACCGAACCTGCAGAGTGGGCCCCTTCTCCTTGCTCGGTTCCAGCGGGGCCTCTTCAGGCCCCCATGTTGACGCTTCTTGCTGCTTGTCGTCGTCCCGTCATGGCACCCTGTGGCCCAGCAAGGCACGAGGGTGCAACGCCGGGATGTTTGGCTGTTGCTCCGAGGGAGGCTTGTGCTCAGCGGAGGCTACAGCACCGCTCAATAATCAAACGTGCAGGGTGGGTCCCTTTTCTCTGCTCGGTTCCAGCGGGGCCTCTTCAGGCCCCCAGGTTGACGCGCGGTTCCTCCTCCTCCTCCTCCTCCTCCTCCTCCTCCTCTTCCTCCTCCTCCCCCTCCTCCTCAGCATGCTCCTCCTCCTCCTCCTGCTCCTCCTCCTCCTCCTCCGCCTGCTCCTCCTCCTCCTGCTCCTCCTCCTCCTCCTCCTCCGCCTGCTCCTCCTCCTGCTCCTCCTCCTCCTCCTCCTCCTCCTCCTCCGCCTGCTCCTCCTCCTCCTCCTGCTCCTCCTCCTCCTCCGCCTGCTCCTCCTCCTCCTGCTTTCTCCTCCCTCCTCCTGCTCCTCCTCCTCCTCCTCCTCCTCCTCCTCCTCCTCCTCCTCCTCCTCCTCCTCCTCCTCCCTGCGAGATGGGGGGGGAGCGGCCGGCGCGCGGCGAGACGTGGAGAAGCAGATCGATCGGGTCCGCGCGCCCGGCGCAGAGACCGACGCGGAGGCCCGCGGGGCGCGGGGGCGGGGGCGGCACCGGCCGACCGCCCGTCGTCCACCCGTCTCCTCTCGGGTCGGGAGCGGAAGAGAGGGGGGTGATGACTAGGGGGGGGTGGATTACATGGCGCGGGCCCGGGGATGAGAACGAGGTTCGGGGGGGAAAGGAGGAGCAGAAGCAGGAGCAGGAGGAGGAGGAGGAAGAGGAGGAGGAGGAGGAGCAGGAGGAGGAGGAGGAAGAGGAGGAGGAGGAGGAGGAGCAGGAGGAGGAGGAGGAGGGTATCGGGGGCGGATAAAGGGGGGTGATGACTAGGGGGGGGTGGATTTCATGGCGCGGGCCATGATTTTTCCTCGGATGCCATGGCGTCTCTGCTTATTTCACTACGTCCCAGGCCCCCCCCCGCTGGGCCGCGCACGTGCCGCCGGTCGTGATTTGCACCCCCCCCTCCTGGACACCCCCCTCTTGGCCGCTCCCGATCAGGCAGTGGCGAAGAGTCCTGGCTCGCCTATAGCCCTACCAAACAATGTTCTCAGAACCATTTGTGGTTTCCACGAAGTGTTTTCAGAACCTTTCTGGTTGAGATTGTCCTGCTTTATCGCATCGGGGTTACGTTCTAAGAGCATTGTGTTTGTTATTTGGAAATGTTTGGATTCTAAGAACATGTAACATGTCGTGGTAGGACTATAGGAATGCTGGGACGGTCGGTCCCTGCTCAATCCTCTTCCCCTTGGCATCGCTCGGACGTGTGCATGTTTCCTTCGGCGGGGACCATCGAGGAGCATCCTTGATCATCTGGCGAGAAAACCGCGCACGAAACCGAAAAAAACACAGGCAATGGACGTCCGAGCGATAGCCAGTCCCTCTTCGTCGCCGTCGTCCCTCCTCCTGTCTCCTGGGCAGACAGAGCCGCACCGCGGTGCAGAGGGGTCCCCTTTTCGAGGGCCCCCCGCCCTCCCCCCCGGAGGGGGGGTTTGTGGCTGACCGCACGAGCTTCTCCCTTCCTTTTCCTCCCTCAGTGGCGTGCGGTCCTCCCGTCTCCTCCTCCTCCTCCTCCTCCTCCTCCTCCTCCTCCTCCTCCTCCTCCTCCTCCTCCTTCTCCTCCTCCCTCCTCCTCCTCCTCCTCCCTCCTCCTCCTCCTCCTCCTCCTCCTCCTCCTCCTCCTCCTCCTCCTCCTCCTCCTCCTCCTCCTCCTCCTCCCTCGTCCTCGTCGCGGTCGCCTGGGGTCTCCCTCCTCAGAGCCCACGCGGCAGGTGCGCGCAGCCTTGACGCGGCGGCGGCCTTAGTGTGGGCGTTCAGCGTTGAACGCCGCCAGTGGCCCAGAATCGGCCGATGTTGATCGACCGGCGTCATGGGAAAGACGCGGTTGGTCGAGGTTGAAAGATCTACGCGGTGCCAGACAGCTGCGCGCAAGTCGTCACGACACGAACCTGCCACGAATCTGGCCTCAAAGGAAGAGGAGGAGGAGGAGGAGGAGGAGGAGAAGGAGGAGGAGGAGGAGGACCTCTGGCATCACGATGGCGACCTCGTTCCGTCGCTCGATCACTCCCTCTTGTCTCCCTGAGAAGCTCTCCGCCGTCTCGCCTCACTCTGGCGGGGCGGCCAGGGCGAGGCCCACCGAGGCCGCCGCCCAGCATCGGGAGAGCCGCCCGCAGCTCTCACGCAGCTCGCTTGAGGAGGAAGAGGAGGAAAAGGACGAGGGGAAGGACGATGCGGGAGGAGGAGGAGGAGGAGGAGCAGGAGGAGGAGCAGGAGGAGGAGGAGGTGGAGGAGCAGGAGGAGGTGGAGGAGCAGGAGGTGGAGGAGGAGCAGGAGTAGGAGTAGGAGGAGGGGGACGACGACGACGACGACGACGACGACGACGACGACGACGACGACGACGACGACGACGACGACGAGGACAGGGGAAACGTTGGGGGGGGGGGAGAAATAGGCTCAGAGGGGGTGCATCGACCCCCGGTCGCCCATGGATCGCTGATAGGGGCCTGATAGCCCACCCCACCCATGAACGTGCGGATTCCTTATCGGGGCCTATCGCCGATCTCGCGGCGATGCATAGCCGATTCGAGCTCGATGGGCTCCCCCCCTGAGCTGGTCCCTCCCAACGTTCCCCCTGAGAGGAGGGAGGAGCCAGGTCCTTTGCGGGCGGGGCTGGGACGGACAGGGATGAACCACCCCAGAGCTTGGCATCGCTCGGACGTGTGCATTTTTCCTTCGGCGAGGACCATCGAGGAGCATCCTCGATCATTTGGCGAAAAAACCACGCACGAAACCGAAAAAACACAGGAAATGGACGTCCGAGCGATGGGCAGAGAGTTTTCCACAACGCTCTCAGAGCGTTTTCCGGAACGCTCTGAGAAAGCCGCGGCGCCCGACGCGTCCTCCAGAACTGCCAGATCGCAGAGGTCGCCGATGGATCCCTGCCCAGTGTTGTCCGTGTCCTCGCTTCGTCGTAAGTGGCAGGAGGCCAGCAAGACCCAGCCCCACCCCCTGGCCAGGGCCCCCACGTCGGACCTGGTGATCCAGGAGGTCCTGGCTTGTTCACGCCCACAAGACCCAACAAAAACACCCCCACCCCCAGCCAGGACACCCTGGATCACCAGGTCAGGAGTGGGGGTCCTGGCTGGGGGGGGGGTTTTTAGGGGGTGCGCGGGTGTGAACAGACCACCCATCCCCAGCCAGGACTCCTTGGATCACCAGGTCGGGAGTGGGGGGCCCTGGCTGGGGGTGGGGGTGGGTTGCGTGCGCTGTCTTCATTTGTTTTGGATCGAGTTTCAAGCTCGGGCCAAAGTGCCTAAGGTGCAGCATCGAACGAGCATCGGCGACGATGGGACTGGAGGCGGAACGGAAAGATGCAGTGTAAAGTGGGGGGGGGGGTAAAATATAGCTGGAGTCCTGCATCCCCAAACAGCACTGTTTGAGCCAAGGTGGCTCCTCAGAGTGTTCGCGCGTCCTCCTGCTCCTGATCCGCCTGCGCCTTCGGCGTCGTCGGCGAGCTTTTCGTCATCGTCGTTGTCGTCGTCCTCCTCTTCCTCCTCCTCCTCCTCCTCCTCCTCCTCCTCCTCCTCCTCCTCCTCCTCCTCCCACTCCTCCTCCTCCTCCTCCTCCTCCTCCTCCTCCTCCTCCTCCTCCTCCTCCTCCTCCTCCTCCCACTCCTCCTACGCATCCACGTCATTACCCTTCTCGTCCTCGCTCCCCCTTCCACTACACCTCCTCATCATCGCCTTCCTGTCTTCTTCCCGCTCCTCCTCCTCCTCCTCCGCCTCCCCATCATCATCCTCTTCCTCCTCCTCATCCTTCTCCTCCTCCTCGTCATCATCCTACTCATCCTGGTCCTCCTCCCCTTCCTCCTACTCCCCCTCCTCCTTTTATACCTCCTCATCTCACTCCTCCGCATCCCCCATACGAATCCTCCTCATCCTCATGATGGTTTTCCTCCTCATCATCTTCCTCATCATCGCACGTATCGTTTTCTTTGTCTTCCTCCTGATCGCCGTGTTCCTCCTTGTATTCCTCGTACTCTTCCACGTGCTCCTCGTCCTTCTCCTCCTCATCTTCGCAGTGTTCTAGCTCCTCCTCCCCCTCCTCGCAATCCTCCTCCTCCTCCTCATCATCATCACCATCATCATCATCAGCATCATCATCATCATCATCAGCATCATCATCATCATCATCATCATCAGCATCATCATCATCATCATCATCAGCAGCATCATCATCATCATCATCATCATCATCATCATCATCATCATCATCATCTTTCTCCTCCTACTCCTCCTCTTTCTCCGCCTCCTCCTCCTCTTTCTCGCGTTCCATCTCCTCCCGCTCTTCCTCGTACTCCCCACCCTTTTTTCCTCCTCGTCCCTCCTCTTCTCCGCTTCATCTGCCATGCCAGGGAGGCCTTTGCACTCTCGATGCCGCTTCCAGGGGGCACCCTCGCCAGGGATGCCCTCAAGCATGCAGGTTGGGCCTTGTCCCGTCCCCCTCTCCTCTATGTTTCCTGCTTTCCTCCTCCCTTTCTCCTGCCTCATCCTGTCTCCTCCCTGCTCACCGCGCTCTCGCTCGAGGCACCTGCACGACTTGCTCGAGCAGGGCTCCGCCCCGAGAAACCTGTGGAAGTTACCCCGGAATCTCGCTCGCGCCCGGGCGCCAGCTGCCTCCTCCGTCGGGGCCAGGGGCGCCAAGACCCTTCCCAGAGCACAGTTCGACAACAGAAGTGTAACCGCATCGTTCGTCTCGGTATGACCCCCCTCGGAGCCCAGACTTTCGAGGGTGTCTCGGGTGAAACGGGGTGGACCACCTCGCGCGCAGCACTTCGGAGTCCAGAGCTGCGAGACTGTCTCAAGCGAAACGCGCGCCAGACCACCCGGCGCACATCCCCTCGGACCCCAGAGTTGCGAGAATGCTTCCGGCAAAGCGAGCCAGACCACCTCGCGCGCGGCATCTCGGAGCCCAGAGTTGCGAGGTTGCCTTGGGCGAAGCGAGCTGGACCACCTCGCGCGCGGCACCTCGGAGCTGAGAGCTGAGAAGGTGTTTTCACGCGGCGCCCAGACCCCTCTCAGAACACAAACCGACAGCAAAAGTGTAATATATTCCATCTGGGCCTGACCAATCCCCAGTCCTCCGTCTCGGTGCCCAGACTTTCGAGGATGTCTCAGGCGAAACGCGCCGGACCACCTCGCGCGCGGCATTTCGGATATCAGAGTTAGGAGGACGTCTCATGCGCAGCGCGCCAAACAATCTCGCGCGCGGCATCTCGGAGCCCAGAGTCGTGAGGATGTCTCAGGCAAAATTTGCTGGACCACCTCTCGCGCAGCATTTCGGAGTTCAGTGTTGCGAGGATCTCTCGGGCGAAATACGCTGGACCACCTCGCGCGCGGCGACTAGGAACCCAGAGTTTCGAGGATGACTAAACCGAAACGGGCCGAGCCACCTCGCGCACGAAATCTCGGAGCACAGATTTGCGAGGATGCCCCAGGCGAAACGCGCCAAACGTCGCGCGCGGCGTCTTGGAGCTCAGAGATGCGAGAATGTCTCAGGCGGCGCCCAGATCCCAGAGCACAATTCGACAACAGAGGTGCAAGCAAATGGTTCGTTTGGGTCTGGCCCCTCCTCCCTCCTCCCTCTCGGAGCCCAAAGTATCGAGGATGTCTCGGACGAAACGCGCTGGACCATTTTGCGCGCAGCATGTTGGATGGAGCCCAGAGTTGCAAAAGTCTCTCATGCGAAACGCGCCAGACTACCTCTCGCGCGGCGGCGCCTTGGAGCCCAGAGTTGCGAGAATGTTTCAGGCGAAACGCGCCAGACCACCTCTTCGCGCAGCATCTCGGAGTTCAAAGTTGCAAGGATGTCTAAAGCGAAACGCGCCGAACCAACTCGCTCGCGGCAGCTCGGAGCTCAGAGTTGCGAGGATCTCTCAGGCGAAACGCGCTGGACCATCTCCTAGCTCAGAGTTGCGAGGGTATCTCATTCAAGATTGGCGGGACCACCTCTCGCACACCATCTCGGAGCTCAGAGTTGCGAGGATGTCTCAGGCGAAGCGCGCTGGACCACCTCGCGCGCGGCATCTCGGAGCTCAGAGTTGCAAGATATCTCAGGCGAAACGAGCTGGACCTGGCGCGCGGCATTTCGGAACCCAGAGAGGATGTCTCAGGCGAAACGCGCCCGACCACATCGCGCACGGCATCTCGGTGCCCAGTGTTGCGAGGATGTCTCAGGCGAGGCGCGCCAGGCCACCTCGCGCGCGGCATCTCGGAGCTCAGAGATGCGAGGATGTCTCAGGCGGAACGACCAATCCCGGCCAACTCAGAAGCAAGAGTTGTGAGGATGTCTCAGGCGAAACGGCCCAGACCACCAGATTGTTTTGAGGACGTCTTTGCTTTAACGTCCCACGGCCGGAACTAGCTTCTACCACAACAGCACCCCGTCCAGCAAACTGTTTGAGAAAGCGCAGCGTCGGCCATGTCAGCAAGTCTTCGTCCCACGCCTGGCATTTCGCCGGCGTGGCAGCGCGGGCCGCCGCAGCTCTTCCTCGGACCACGGGACGGGCCGTCGAAGCAGAGCGGGCCGGGCCAGGGGCGCGAGGCGCCGAGGAGCGCGAAGCCGAGGGGCAGAGGAAGGGAGGACGACAGCAGAGGGCAGACCGGACAGGCTTGAGGATAACGAACTCACCCGCCCTGCTCTGCCGGCCCATCGAGAGGGGGCGCGAAGGCGAGCTGCGCCCCGCGCCGGGGTTCGTGGGCCTGCTGCCGCTCCGAGGGGCGGGGGCGGGCGCGGGCGGCCACGCCTCGCGGGCGCGGGGCGCGAGCTTCGGGGCAACGAGCGCACGGATTGAGGCGCACGGTCGGCGGCGAGCCCAGGGGGGGAAGTGAGATACCTCTTCCTCCTCCTCCTCCTCCTCCTCCTCCTGCTCCTCCTCCTCCTCCTCCTCCTCCTCCTCCTCCTCCACAATTACTTAATATGAAAATACTCTCCCTCTTCCCCTGATGGCGGTTGGGTGATCGCCGACCCCCCCCCCGCGTACTGTTTTTTTACACAGGATTCCCGGGAAACGGGTTTTCGCTTGCGTTTTTTTCCAAAATGCTGCTCTCGCTGAGGCGTCGGTTTCATTTCTGCTCCCGAATCGTTCCGAATCGTGCTCCCGCTGCAGCGTGGGCCTCATTTTCGGATCGGTGTTTGGCCTCCGTCGTTCAGGATGGCGTTCTCGCCCCAGCGCGGGCCTCTTTCTCGCGCGCCCATCCGCCCGCCACCACCGCGCCGCACCACCACCACCACCACCACCACCACCACCACCACCACCACCACCACCACCACCACCACCACCACCACCACCACCACCACCACCACCACCACCACCACCACCACCACCACCACCACCACCACCACCACCACCACCACCACCACCACCACCACCACCACCACCACCACCACACCACCACAACCACAACCACAACCACAACCACAACCACAACCACGCACACACGCACGCACGCACGCACGCGCACCACCACCCACTACGCACGCGCGCGCGGAGCCACAGGTCCGCTACGACACGCGTCCGCGGATAGAGAAAATCTGCGCCATGGTAAGGGATGGGAGGGAGGGGTAGGACGTCAGATATGACGCGAGCGCACCTATCTTGTCGTCCTCCCCCTCCTCCTCTTCCTCCTCCTCGTCCTCCTCCTCCTCCTCCTCCTCCTCCTCCTCCTCCTCCTCCTCCCCCTCCTCTCCCCAGATTTTTTTGCGTCGCGGCGCGGCAGAGGCAATCCTCTCGCGCGCTCCTAGCAGCTGGGGCAGAGCGTACTGATCGTCAGGCTGCAAGAGAAAGAGACAGTGCAGAAGGCGGGGAATGACACTCACAGCACCAAGGTATTCGGCATGAGTGGCCGGTGTGGCCATCAGTTGCTGAGTCGTTCTGGCAGTGGGAGTGGAGCTGCGTCGCGCCCACACCTAGGGGCTGAGGCAAAGGCTGCAGGCTCTGGAGGCAAGATATTCCCAAACTCGGAATTCCAGGCTAAGGTGGGGAGGGCTGGGGCGTTGCTTCCAGGAGCAAGGCTTTCATACCTTCGCGTGTCAAAAGAGTTCTGCAAGGGAAAGCGTCAGCCCGACGCTGACAAATTAGTTGCGTCCAGCTTGATTGTCTTGAATTGATCGGGGCGGGTTTTTTCAGAGGGCGGCGGGGCTTCTCAGAAATCCTCGCGCTGGCAAGTTGTCTAACCGCTATCCGAAGCCACCAGCGTCTTCTCAGAAGGCGCGAAGACTTCTGAAAAGCCCCGCCGCCCTCTGAGAAGGCCTGCTCATGTTCAGTTCCCCCTGGGGCTCGCCGCCGACATGGATCAACGCCGGGGGCCCCGAACGGTGCGGTGACCACACCGCCTGGTGAGGTCGCTGGGGGGTTCCGAGGTCACCAAATAGTCCGTTACAGCCGGGCCGAGGTACAAGATCGAGGTCGGCTCGCGGAAGTACCCTCCTGCTCTGCGTGTCTGGGGGGCGCTTGTGTGTTTGCACCCTGGGGAGGGCACCCTCGGATGCTCTGCTCGTCTGGGCCGACAGAGGGCCCAGTTTCCCGTGTGGGGGGCGTTTCTTTTCGGCGTGGGCCCGCCTGCACCGCACGGCTCCGGGGGCGCGCAGAGCGGCGGGCCCCGCCTCCGCACACGGCATCGGCGCCCTCCGTCGCCGCATCTCGCGCGGGCCGCGCCGCGCTTCTCGGGGGGGCCGCGCTCCCCGATCCGCGGGCGCTGGCGCGGCCGCGCGCCCCGGGGTCCACGCTGCCCTGGTTCGGCCACGCGCGGAGGGGCGCCAGGGGGGGGGGCGGGGAGGGGAGGTTCTTTACAGACGCCCCTGCTTCTCAGACGGCGCGGGGCGCACCTGCGGATGCAAGGCCGGCGCCTTTTCTGAGGAGCAGCCTCCTTCTTGGAGAAGTTCGGAAGCCGGGCAAGGGCTGCTAAATCCGTGGCTGCTAAAATCGACCTCCAGGAAGTTGTCTTCGTCCTTCTGGGAAGAAGCCCGTTGATTGTTTCGCGTGCCGCGCCTCATTCTTCGAAGTTGTTTTTTCCTTCCGGGAGGGCCGTTTTAGCAGCCTCGGTTTTAGCAGCCTTCGCCCAGCTTCCGAGAATCCTTCCCCCGCGCACCTGCGAATGCAAGGCCAGCGCCTTTATTAAGGAGCGGCCTGCTTTGGAGAAGCCTCCCCCCCTCCCCCATCCCCCGGCTTTTTCAGGAGGGGAAAAAACACACAGACACAATTAATCGTCGGTTCCCAGAAAATTTGGGAAAAATATGGGAATTGGGCGGGAAGACAAAAGCCCAGAAAAGATAGGAAAATATTGGGAATTGTTTTATTTGTGTGTGTGTGTTTATTTGTGGGTCCTGGGGCCCCTTCACTTTTGCGTGCGCGCCGCCCGCTGGTCCACGCGGGCGCGTGCCCGAGAGTCGGGTCTGGGGGGCCCGCCCTGGCAGCCGGGCGCCGCGGCACAGAGCACGTCGGGCGTTGCCCTTTCGCGATCTGCTCGGGGGCACACGTTTCTCCTATCTTCGGATTCCGAACTCCCGAAACGGCCCAAGGAGTTCAAAAAATCGCCCCAAGACGGCACAGAAGGCCCTCAACACGTCCCGAGAGGGACCCCAAGCAGCCCCAAAAACCTGCGAGACGGCGCCAGAACCCCCCAAGAGTGGCCCAGGAGGGAGGAGTCGAACTGGCCTTGGGAGTTTGTTCCTCCAAGATGAGCTCAAGTCGTCGTCGTCAGTGTCGTCATTGTCGTCGTCGTCGCCCTTGTCGTCGTCGTCGTCATCGCCCTTGTCTTTGTCGTCGGCGTCGCCCAATGACCTGCAGCATGCACACAAGACGCCCTCACGACACTCCCAAGATGCCCCAACACGGCGGAACCGTTGCGCCCAGGACAGGCCCGCCCCGTCGTGTTCGATGGCATCTTCGTCGTCGTCGTCGTGTCGTCGTCATTGTCGTCGTCCTTGTCGTCGTCGTCTTCGTCGTCATCCTTGTCGTCACTGTTCTCGTCGTCCTCCTCTTCGTCTTCGTCGTCGCCGCCGTCGTCGCCGCCGGGCGGCGCGGAAAAGGAGGCGGGCGGAAGGGCCGGCTTCCTGAGAGGGCCCTGCCCCCCCACGCCACGTGTCGTCTTCGTCGTCGTCGGCGTTGTCGTCCCGTGAGATCCGACGTTGTGAAAAATAGCGACGTCATTATCTAACAAACGGAGCCCTAGACCCCATCTTTCTGCGGCACGTTTCGAGCAGGATCGATCTGCGATGGCCACGGAGCCCGAAGCTGGGCGAAGACGCTTGCTGTGGAAAAACATGCAACGGCCAGATCCGAGGGTCGGCGTCGGCGTCGTCGTCGTCGTTGCCAGCTCGTGGTCGTCGGCTTCGTCGCCGTCGAGGTCTCGACACATGTTGCCGGATCGGCTTCTCGTCCTGAGCTGTTGTCTGACGGTCCCGGTGCCCAGCGGGGTTCCCGGATGCCGACAATAGCAGCAAAGAAAGCACAACAGAAACGCCCGTCGTGACCTTTTCACGACTATTGGTCGGCCACGCGCAGAAGGGGTAGGGGGAGGCGGGAAAGCTTCTCAGAAGCACCCCTGTTTCTGAGAAGGCGCGGGCTTCGTCTGTATAGGTAGGGCGGGCGCCTTCTAAGAAACAGCCGCCTTCGAAGAAGCCATACCGCCTCTACCCGCCGCCAACTATCGACTACACGTAAGACATGACCCTTCGCCTGAGTGACACTTGGTGCGTGCCCATTGGCCCATTGAGGTCCCCGATCGCCGGACGCGCTGCGACGGCAGCGTCTTGCGCGCTCGGGTTAGGTCCTCCGAGGACCCCCCTGAAGCTACGCATCACAGGTCACTCTTTGCCTAGGGTCATTCTTGCATGTAGCCGAAACAACGTAAGGCGGGGCTGGACCCAAACGCTGTTTTGTTGGACGTCGGCTCTGCCCTGTTTCTCGTAACAAAACGAAGCTTTTAGGTCCAGCCCTGCTTGCGTGTAACCGGAACAATGTAAGGAGCCGTCGGCGTCGGCGTCGGCGCTCGCGGCCCGAGAGTCGCCCTCGAGCGCCAAGCGCGCGGAGGCCTCCGCCGGCGAGGAGCCCTCGGGCGCGCCCGCCGGCGAGGGGGCGCCGCGGACGCTGGCCGGGTTCGCGCTGCCCGACTTCCGGACAGGAGGACCCGGAGAGGGGGGGGGAGGAGGAGGAGGAGGAGGAGGAGGAGGAGGAGGAGGAGGAGGAGGAGGAGGAGGAGGAGGGAGGAGGGGGGGGAGGAGGGGGAGGAGGGGAGGAGGAGGAGGAAGGGCAGGGGAGGGAAGGGGAGAGTGAGGAGGGAGGGAGGAGAGAGGAGCAGCGGGTAGGAGGAGGGTGGGGAGGGGAGGAGGAGGAGGAGGAGGAGGAGGAGGAGGAGAGGAGGAGGAGGAGGAGGAGGAGGAGGAGGGGGAGAGGAGGAGGAGGAAGGGCAGAGGGAGGGAAAGGGAGAGAGTGAGGGAGGAGGGAGGAGGAGGAGGAGGCAGCGGGAGGGGAGGCGGGGAGGGGGGAGGAGGAGGAGGAGGAGGAGGAAGAGGAGAGGGGGCGGAGGAGGAGGAGGAGGAGGAGGAGGAGGAGGAGGAGGAGGAGGAGGAGGAGGAGGAGGAGGAGGGGAGGGGAGGGGGAGGGGGCGGGGGCGGGGGAGGAGGAGGGTGAGGGGGAGGAGGAGGGGGAGGGGGAGGAGCATGGGAAACAGCAGGAGGAGGACGGAGGACAGGGTGGAGAAGGAGGAGTAGGGGCACGTGGAGGAGGAGCAGGGAGGAGAAGGAGGAGGAGGAGGCGGAGGGAGGAGGGAGGAGGAGGGAGGAGGGGGGAAAGGAGGAACGGTGAGGAGGACCCTGTCCACCCGAAGATTACCTATACGACCCCCTTCGGGTGATAAGGAGATTGGTAGGGGGAGACGAACCAACTGACGACAACTGCGATAGCGGTGATGATGACGATGCTGGTGATGCGCCCTCGAGTTGGCGACGACGCGTGGTGACGATGCTGCGTCGCGATGTGGTCCCACTATCGATCCCACTCGACCAACCTCACCATCGGGACACCACCAGGGCACCATATGGCCAATCATAAATGCAACCACTACTGTGCTGTGATGGTTGGTGCTAAGTGTTTTTACTCCATCGCAGTCACTATCGGTACCGCTGTCGAACTCACTCTCTATGACCGATCTCACTACCGAATTCACCCGAGGCTTCGAATTTGGGTTTCCTCATCCCCGCGCTCGTGTTGTCATGTATGTTGCCTCGGGACGCTCGCGGCCACAAGTGAAATCGCTTAGGCAGATGTGTGTGTCTACCGGACACCATCAGGACACCAATCGGGACACCACTCGGGACACCAATCAGCACACCAATCAGGACACCGACTGGACATTACTTGTTCAATATCACAGTCGATCCCGTGGCTGGCGATGCTGACATTGAGAACCGTTCGGCGTATCGGGTTTTCTGTGATTCCCCCCCCACGAAGTCTCACTACGGACACCATCGAAACACCACCAGGACACTCATCGGGACACCAATAAGGACACCATCGGAACACCACTCGAGGCACCCATCGGGACACCACCAGGACACCACCGAGACACCATCGAAACACCACCAGGACACCAGGACATCAACCAGGACACCAATCGGGACACCAATCGAGGCACCAAACAGGACACCATCTCACTATTGAGCTCATTATCGATCTCATTATCGATCTCGCTATCGGTCTCACTCGATCGATCCCCCATCGGTCTCACTCGAACGATCTCACGTTTGATCTCACTCTAGATCTCACAAGTGATCCCATTGGCGACCTCATTATCGATCTCACAATCGATCTCACTATCGGTCTCATTATCGATCTCACCACGGGACACCACGGGACACCGACGACACTCCGACGGGACACCGAAGACACAGACGGGACACACGCCGGATACCGACGGGAAACCACGGGACACCATCGGCACACCATCGGGACACAAACCGATATCATGTTCTCATGTTCGACCTCCCCATCGATCTCACTCGCTCGGTCTCACTATCTATACCACTCGATTGATCTCACGATCGATCTCACTATCGCTCTCACTACCGATCTCACTATCGATCTCAGGATCGATCTCACCACGGAACAAGACAGGACACCGAGGGGACACCCGCGGGACACCGACGGGACACCACGGGACACCATCGGGACACCGTCGGGGCACCAATCGATCTCATCGATATCACTATCGATCTTACCATCGGTCTTACTATCGGTCTCACTCGCTCGACCTCACTATCGATCACTATAGGGCTCTCACTATCGATCTCACCACTGGACACCGACGGGACTCCGCATGCTCGCGATTTTTGGGCCAGGAGAGAGGGGCCAAGCCTGGATCGGAGCTCCGATGGACGACGACGACGACGACGACGACGACGACGGCGACGAAGAGGCCCCGACGACGACGATGGGTGGTCCGCATTCTCCCCCCTCCGTCCTCCAGGGCCGCCGCGAGGGTGCAAAGTCAGCCGCGCTCCGCGGCCTGGGCGATGCCAGAGCGAGGCGCGGGCCCCTCCTCCTGTTCCGGGGAAAGGGGGGGGGCGGGCGGCGCGAAGGCGCGAGGGCAATCGCGCTCCGCGGAGCGCGGAGCGCGGAGATTGCTGCCCGAAGTCGTCCTCCCAGACCTGATGGGCAAGGGTGGGCCCCCTGGCGGAGCGGAGCGCGCACGCCCTTGGCGTTCGCGTCGCTTCGTTTCGTTTCCTCCTTCCGCCTCCTCGTTGCTCCTTCCTCCCCATGTTCCTCGTCTTTTTGTTCACGTTGCGGGGACTAGGCTACATCCCCAGGACGACAGTGTGTTCCTCTGGGGCCCGAAACGACGGTTGGAAGTCTTGAGCCGACGCGTGTGGGATAAACGCCGTCGGATCCAATTCGGCTTGCGTGAATCCAATTGTGATGTTGGTTTGTGGTTCTGTGGATCCGATTTCCGCCCGCACGGATCCGAATTCGAATGTTGCAGTTCCGATATCCGTCTTGTTTTTTGGCACGGATCCGATTTCTACACGGGGGACAGGAAGAACTCGGACACGCGGACCCCGCAACCGCAACCCGCCCGTGTTGAGATTCGGGGAAGGTGGGTTCTGTAATCAATTTCCGAGGATGGATCCTGCTCTGTCTCGCGCGGTCCCATCAACTCTCCGCACGCGCGGGCCCCGCTCAACATGAAAACATATCTCTCCTCCTGGTTGTTGCAAACAGCTCGTCCAGACGCCGTGCGGCCGGTGACGCCGATGTTGTCTCGCGAACTCCTCATCGCACTTCAAGGGGAAAGACCCTTGTCCTCAATAAGTAGGATCGTATGATCGCAGCGTCTAGGTGGCATGGGTTATAGAAAGAGACGACCCACTTGGTTCGATGTCGCCTCAGCACAGTTGCCAGCAAGTGCGGGTGAAGGAAGGGCTAACAGAAGCGGAAAACGCAAGTAGGCCCGCTCATAGAGCATCCAGACTGGTATCATGAGTAGAAGGAGGTGGTGGTGGTGATGGAACAAACCGTAACAGATCATGGTGGACGCAGTATAACGACGAGGTTTCCTCGACCTCTTCCTCCTCCTCCTCCTCATCCTCCTCTTCTCTCCTCCTTCTGCACAGGTAAACACACTGAATGCCCCCGAAGGCCTCTAGGAGCCCCCGAGTTCGTCCGAGAACCCTTCTCATAATGTCCCAGGGACAACCTCCGAAGGTTCCCGCATCCTGGAGCCCCCCCCCCGAACGCTGCCTCCGAGGGCCCCCGAGGACCCCATCGGAGGCCCGCGGAGTCGTCCAGAGACCTCCCGACGCATGCAGGAATTCCAGGAGTTTCTGAGCACGCTGCGCCGGAGTGGCCTCTGGTGTTGGCCCAGACGGCGTCGGACAGCTTCTCTTTGCAGCTGCGCTTGGCCTCGCGTCGGCGCGCGCAGCGCAGCGCTGCGCTCGCACCCGGCGCGCCTGGGTCTGGGCCGCTCCTCGACGTCGGCCACGGCGCATACGCGGCGCACCCTGCGGCGCGCGCTGCTTGCCCGATTCGGCGAAGAAGAATCATGCGTTCCGCCCTCCAATCGAGTTGCTTACTATTGAAAGTTGTTCGCGTCCTTGGAGAGACCCGTGGGGGGGACCCCGAAACAGCCACGACGCTGGCCCCGGTCGGACGTCGTCGCGATGCGGGCCAGCAGTGCCAGACCTGATCGTGGTGGCGCCCAACACGGTTTGCTTTCGCCGCGCTTTCGGGGTGTCTTTCGGGGCGGTCGACTCGAATTGGTGGAATGCCGCAGGTGCCGACTGGCGCTGAGGATCTTTCGAGCGGCGCATCGCCGATCGTGAATGCGGTACGACAGTAGCGGCCTGCGCGGTTGCGTTGAAACCCTACGGGTTCTTTAAAGCCGCGCACCATGGGTCGTTCTTGCCTAGGGCAATTCTTAAGTGTAGCCAATGACACCCAGACTTCCGACGCCCTCATCGATCAAGGACATTATGTCAACCGCACGCCCCACGGGTGGCTCCTCCGAGGCTTGTCCCTGACTACATACCCCCACGCGGGCACGAGGCACCTCGCGCCAGCAGGTGACCCTGACAGCCATACCTCCGATGCGCGATGTTGCTCAAAGCGCGGCCCCCCGGAGATCTTGGCCCTCTTCGCCCAGGACCAGCCTTCCACGGCCCGGGAGATCGAAAGCCCCGAAATACGAAAAATCATCACTGTACAAAATGAGGAATTTGCCCAAGAATTCTCCATGTTTCGCGAATGCGCTCCGGCTCTGACGATGCTTTGCGCCGACTCACACCGAGTGATTGACCTCTGCGTGTTTATGGTCGCGCCGCCGCGCCATTTTGGTTGCGCTTACTTGCTGGTCGCCACCAGGATCTCCACGCCACCGGGTTGGGAGTTTCGTTTCTGGCTCTTCTTCTGAGTGGCTGCCCGCGCGCTCGCTTCACTTGCCTCTCTTTTGTTGCTGCCTAGTCGCGGCCCGGCTAGTGTTCGGACGGCTTTCGACCTGCTTCGCGAGCCCGCAGACCAAAAAGAATGCGCTCCGAGTAATGAACTGATGCGTCGGCGATGCGGCTCGATGCGGAGCCCGATGTTCTGAACGCCGATGCAGCGCCGACGTCGTCGATGCATCGCCGATGTATTGGCGATGTGTTGGCGATGCAGCGCGATCCTCCGACCCCGCTCTGGTCGGACCCTATTATTTGAGCGACGCAGGAAAACGGAGTCGACTGCGCTGACATTCGCGCGCACGTTGCCCGCGCAATGTCTCGCGCGAGCGCCCTCGTTTCCAGCGTGCCGCGCTGGCGGCCCGCGTGAGCCACCGCGTCAGGTATCTCCGCCAGCCCGCGCAAGTCGGCAGCGAGCGGGGGGGGGGAAGTGCGAAGGGGCGGGCCTCCCCAGGAAGGCCCGGATGCCCTCCAGCCTTCTGAGGATTTGCTTGAGCCTCCCCCGACGGCACCGAACACCGAGAACGTATGAGAGGGCCGGGAGGCTTCTGAGCAGCCCCGCGCCCTCTGAAAAACCCTTTTTTCCCTCTCACGCTTCTCGTCAAGGGCCACGGCTCTTCCCGTCCCGCCCGCAGCGGGCGCGGTTCTGCACACACCCGCAGGGGGGGCCGGATGGACGCTCGCTCGCTCGCTGCTCCTTGTCCCTCTGGTTTCCCCCCCCCAGGCTCGCCGCCGAGGCTCGTCGAGCACGCGGAGCCAGGAGGAGGGGAAGGAGGAACACAAGGAGGAACAGGAGGAGGAATGGAGGAAGAGGAGGAGGGAGGGGGAGGGGGAGGGGGAGGGGGAGGAGGGAGGGAGGGAGGAGGGAGGAGGAGGAGGAGGGGAGGAGGAGGAGGAGGAGGAGGAGGAGGAGGAGAGGAGAGGAGGAGGAGGAGGAGGAGGAGGGAGAGGAGGAGGAGGAAGGAAGTGGAGGAGGAAGTGGAGGAGGAGGAGGCGGAGGAGGAGGAGGAGGTCCTTTTGGGGGGGTGGGCGCATCCCGCGCTGGAGGCCTGCGACGCCTCCGGAGGGCCTCGCCCCCCGCCGCGCGCAGGAGCCTCAGGCTCCAGCTCGGGCTCCGCGGCGAAGCCCAAGGCGAAGGGGGGCCTCAGGGCAGCGTTGCAGGCGCGGCCTCTCTTGTTGTTTCCGGGTGTAGCTTCTCCTTCGTGTTGCTGTTTGTGTTGTTTTGTCTCTCTCTCTCTCTCTCTTTCTCTTTCTCTTTCTCTGTCTCTTTTGTTGTTTCTCTCTCTCTCTCTCTCTCTCTGTATATATATATATATATATATATGTATGTGTATATATATATATATATATATTCTTAAAACATAAGAATGTGTGTTGTTTTCTCTCTCTCTCTCTCTCTAGTATCCCCCCCCTCTCTCTCTTAATCCTGGTCCCTCTGGGCAACTTTGGAGGCCTCTTGGACCTGTTCTGGGGCGGTCTGGGGGCCGTGTTGTTTTGTCTTGAGGCCATCTTGGGCCGTCTGGAGCCCGCCCGAGGGCCCTCTTGGAGCGTCTTGTGGGCGTCTTGGGCCCCTCTTGGGCCGTCCTGTGCTCGTCTCGGGGCCCTCTTGGGCGCCTATTGGGCCATCTTGAGGCGATCTCGGGGGACTCGTCGGCCGTCTCGAGTGCTCTGGAGACCGAGAAGCCGAGTATGCGAAAATGGCACCGAAGCCTAAGAAAAACCTAAGTTTGTGCCTCCTGGGTCCTGGAAGCCTCTTGGAAGTCGTCCTCTCTGGGGGGCCCCGCTCTTCCGTCGAGTGGCCATCCCAGGCCCATCGTGGCCGTCTTGGGGCGCTCGTCGAGCCCTCAGCGCGCTTAGCTAGAACCCGAGATCCCTACGCCTTAACCTTTTCGGCTTGGCTTACAGGCGGCCCGGATTAGTAGGTCGACCCTGCCAGATCAAGGGTGCCCTTTTTCTAGGTCTCCTAGATGGGGTCGGAGTAGATGGGGTCGGAGGATCGCGCCGCATCGCCGATGCATCAACAATGCGCCGCGATGCGGAGCCCGATTTTCTCCACGCTGGCGCCGCCGATACATCGCCCACGTCGACGATGCATCGCCAGTGCATCGCCGATACATCGCCGATGCATCGCCGATGCATCGGCGATGCGGCGCGATCCTCCGACCCCATCTACTCGGACCCCATCTAGGAGGCCTCTACCTTTCTGGCCTGTGTCTTGCGACCCATGCCTCCTGCACTTCTGTGGCAACGTGGCCCTCGGGAGGGTCTTGTGTCCTCTCGCGTGTCCTCTCCAATCAAGCCCGACCGTACGGGAAAGGGGGCCTCAGGGCCCCCTTTCAGGAGTGCCACGCGTGGTATTGGAAAAAAGGTGCTTGCTACTATTCTCTCGCTGTCGTTCCTGTCCTTGGATGTCAGCGTCCTACGATGTCCTGGAGAGCATCCACGGGGGCCTTTCTTGGCATCGCTCGGACGTGTGCATTTTCCTTCAGTGGGGACCATCGAGAAGCATCCTTGATCATTTGGCGAAAAGGCCACGCACGAAACCGAAAAAACACAGGGAATGGACGTCCGAGCGATGGCCAGCTTTGGTGGAGCTCCGCATTGGGCCACGATGCGTGTGAGGGGCACACCATAATGGGGCAGGTAACCACGCGAAAAGCGTGATGGGCGCGCCAAAGAGTTGAGAGGATGAGGACGTGGAGGGAGGATTGCGGCGGAAGAGGAGAGGAGGGGGAGGAGGTGAGGAGGTGGAGCGCGGCGCTGCGAATTCAAAACGAGAACCCAACACGCAGGAGGTTAGGAAAAAAAGACTAGCTCGAGCTAGGGCTGGAGCTAGAGCTACAGCCAGATCGAAGACGCATACTGCGAATCACCGCCGCCCCCTGTCTATTGGATGCGCAGGTGTGGCCAACAGTGTGCTAATGTCTGGCCAAGCTATGAGACTAGTGCTCCCCCAGGAGGGAGAGAGGGAGGAGGAGGAGGAGGAGGACGAGGAGGAGGAGGAGGGTGAGGGGAGGGAGGAAGCGAACGAGGGAGGGAGGGAAGGGAGGGGGAGGGAATGGGAGATGGAGGAGAAGGAGAAGGAGGAGGAGGAAGAGGAGGAGAAGGAAGAGGAGGAGCGAGGGAAGGAGGGAAGGAGGGAGGAATAGGAGCAGCAACAGGAAGAGGGGAGGGTGGGAGGGGAGGGGAGAGGAGGGACACTCCGATTGCAGCAGGCCGTCACGCAAAGTGCCAGCGGCCACTCTGAAAAAGGCAGGGGCCCCCAGCGCAGGCCCACCGCTCGCAAGAGGGCGAGAAGAAATAGGCCGAGGAGGAGGAGGAGGAGGAAGAGGATGGCGGCACTCGGGCAGGTCAGTGTTCAGCAACAGCATGGGTGATGGAAGGGGTGTCCACCATGGGCAATTCGAGGACTACCAGACCATGAATTGGTGACAGGGGGCACTTGTACAAGTATTCGGGTGTTCTCCGTCACATCTGAGGCGATGGCTCTTGACGAAGCGGCCCAGGCCATTTCCAGCTTGGTCTCCAAGAGCAGATTGCCGTCACAAGAGTGACCTAGGTCTTGCACATCAAAGTGAACATGAAGAGGACGAGGGAAGCAGGAGGAGCAAGGACCACGAGGGAGGATAGGAGCGGAAGAAACAGAGAGGGGGAAGAGGGTTGGGGCGGAGGAGAAGGAGGAGGAGGAGGAGATAAAGAAGCAGGAGGGAGGAGGAGGCCCCTCCTTGCGCGGGAGGCGCGGGGCGGCGTGAGGCGGCAGGCGCGACCCCCTCCCCGGCAGCCGCCGCCGCTCGCCGCCGCCGCAGCTGCCACCGCGGGCATGACATCGGCATTGGCCTCCGACTCCGCCTCGGATCGTTCAACCCAGGGCTGGACCTGAACGGTGTGTTTGGAGATTTCGTGGGCCGTTTTCGTTTCGACTTCGATTTGCGGTAACGGCGGATTCGAGACAAGGGCGAGGGAAAACGAAAACAAAGCGAAAACTAAAAACACCGTTTAGGTTCAGCCCTGGCTCAACCCATTGGTTATTCAGCGACGAGCGAGTCGATCGGTTGAGACGGATCGAAAACCGCGACTGCGGTGGTCGTGAAACCGCCCGATGGCCAGCGCCAGCCCACCACGCCGTGGAAGCTGTCGGTCGCCCCACCGTGCGGAGGCGCGGTGAAACGTACCGATGCTGCACCGCTCAGAGCTGCTGAACCGCTGCGTCCACGTACTCCAGATTTCGTAATAAAAGGGAGGGGGTCTGGACCCTCCAAGACAAGCCGTTTCAGACCTCCCCCGTGGGAGAACCCTCCAAAACATCGTCCCCAGACCCCCCAGGCCCTCCAAGATAGCCTGGAAGAGACCCCCCCGAAATGAGACCCCCCTCCCTTTATTACGAAATCTGGAGTAAGTCGTGCGACCCGGAACGATCGCGGCGCTGCGACAGCGCGGGCGGCTCGATGACGGCCGATTCCCGGGCTGCCGAGCCGGCCCACCGGGCTCGCGCGAGCACTGCGGAAGTCTGCAGGCGGAGCCGTTTCGGGTTGGCCTGGTGGAGACGCCAGGCTCGGCGCTTGCGCCTGCGTTCAGGGCCGAATGCCGTGACCATGTGCGAGCCCTGCATGGAGTTCAAGCAGATAGGGTCGAAAGGCTCGCGCCACATCGCCGGTGCATCATCGAGGCGGCTCGATGTGGAGCCCGATGTTCTACACGTGGACGTCGCCGATGCATCGCCGACGTCGACCATGCGTCGCCGATGGCATCGGCGATGCGGCGCGATCCTCTGACCCCAGCATCTTGGAAGGCTGCAGGGGCAGGCAAGGGAAGGGTAAGACGATCCAAGAGGAGGAGGAGGAGGAGGAGGAGGAGGAGGAGGAGGAGGAGGAGGAGGAGGAGGAGGGGGAGGAGCTCATTCACATGACCCCCGCCAGCGTTGCAGAGGTCTGGCCTCTGCAGGAGCACGGCTCCCGGGTGGCTGCCAGGGAGCGCCGCCCGTGGCCCGGGAGCCAGGAAGGCACCGAGCGCTCGAGGTCGAGCGGTCCGTGCGGTGTCGGAGACCACCTCCGACGCCATCGCGACGTTGCGCAGGTTCGCGCAGCCCGGACGTGGCGGCGACGCCTCAGGATGAAGCTTCTTGCCCAGCACCTTGGAAGGCTGCAGAGCTCATCCACATGACCCCCGCCAGAGTTGCAGAGGTCTGGCCTCTGCAGGAGCAGGGCCCACGCGTGGCTGCCAGGGAGCGCCGCCCGTGGCCCGGGAGCCGGGAAGGCATCGAGCGATCTCAAGGTCGAGCGGTCCGTGCGGTGTCGGAGACCGCCTCCGACGCCACCGCGACGCTGCGCAGTTTGCCGTTCGTGCCGCAGGGTCGCGCAGCCCGGACGTGGCGGCGACGCCTCGGGATGAAGCTTCTTGCCCGTCGGGGGCCTCGGGGGAGAGGGGGAGGGCCCCGTCCACGGCTGGACGCGTCGCTCGAAAAACGGGCCAGGAGAGTGTCCCGCAAGGATCCAGGCCCTGAATTTGAGCGAGAATGGTCCTCGGCAAGCTGTGGCAAGTTCGCGCGCGCCTCGATGCGGCGGCGACGCGGGCTTGGGCGTTCAGAGTTGCACGCCCGCCGGGGGCCGGTTTCGGGCCGTAGGGCCAGCAGGAAACAGCCCACAGCGCGCGGCCCACACGAAAGATGGGGGCGAGAGCCTCGTTGGGCCCGAGCTGTTTCAGCGGTTGCGCAACGTGTGCCATGAAGACCATTGCCATCTGAGCCTGCCGCCATCGTCGCCTCCGGGCGGCACCATGTGGCGGCGTGTACGAGGGGGGTGACGCGAGGGGCGTGTGGTCTTCGAAGAAGGCGGGGTGCTTCTCAGAAGAAGGCCCTGGAGGCTCCCGAGAAGCCGGGATGGCTTCTACGGAGCCCCCCTTCCATCTGACGAGCGCCCCAGGCTTCTTAGAAGGCCACGCCCCTCGCGTCACCCACGTGTGCGGCGGGCCGCCAAATCAGGCCAGGGTAATGCTTGTTAGGCTCAGGCTCTGTTCAGCCAGCGCTGCTGCTACGGGCTGGGACACCCGAGACCGGCGGCGCGCCTGGAGGGAAGGCCTCCTCCTCCTCCTCCTCCTCCTCCTCCTCCTCCTCCTCCTCCTCCTCCTCCTCTTCCTCGTCTGAGCGGTTTGTGCTTCGTTGTGTGCAAAAGGCTCTGGAACTCGAGGAAGACGAGGCTCCGCTCGTGCCTGAGCCGTCTCAGGCAGCCAAGGAGCGCGCGTTCCAGTCGAAAGTGCTTCGCCTTTTGAGAGCCGCTGGAGGCAGCCCGACGACCCTGGGGGCGGAGAGCGGGGGGGGCTGGACGAAGACGACTGTGACTGGCGCCACGGAGGCATTGCCTCGATTGTGGCGCTAGCGCGTCCTCTCTGTCTCTGCCTGGCCTCTCTCGAGGCCGCGTGCTCTGTGCCAGCAACCACTCGCCGCCACTTTCACTTGGGCCAGCCTTCCACCTGGCCGAGTGGCGGCTGCATCCTCGCGGGGAAAAAATCCTCCTCCTCTTCCTTTTCCTCTTCCTCCTCATCCCCCTCCTCCTCCTCGTCCGCCTCCTTCTCCTCCTCCTGCGGACGCAGCAGGACTTCTCAGAAGTCGGCGGGGCTCCTCGGAAGCCCTCGGGCCTTGTGAGTCTCCTCATGCGGATTCGGAGAAGGCTCTGAAAGCTTTCCAAAAGCCCGAAGGCATTCTGAGCCTTGTGAGATCGAGGGGAGAAGCATGGGGACCATGACCAAGATGTCACGAGATCCTGTCGATGCCGATCTTGTTCATGGCCCGTGTCGACCGTCGCCGAGTCGCGAGGATGATCCACGAATCGACGCTGACCAGAATCGACGGCGACCAAGATCGACACGACGTCTCCGCCTCCAGTCTTGGTCATAGTCCCCCCGTTCCATAAGAAGGCCCGCCATAATTTCATGTTAAAATCGCTGGGGGCGTGTATCCCCCGTTCCCAATTGTTCGGCTGTTGGCCAACCAATAAAAATAGGAGCCCAAAGCACGACAGAACGGCCGTACAAAACGGAGCAGAACTGATCACGGCGCGAGCGAGACATACAAACACAAAATTACGCCGACACCGAACAAACACCCTTGGCGTGTTTCATAACATCATCTATCGGGGCTCAAGAGACGGGGGTCAGTGCAAACGGGAGTTAGTCAGAGTGCCGGACCGTGCAGGATCCTGCAGGGCCAGTGCTGCGTTGACCCGGGCTGGGGTGCAGGATCCTGCAGAATCTTGCGAGATCCTGCAAAGCCTGGCTGACCCGGGTCTGGATTGAACCGTAGGTAGAACCATGAGGCAGGAAGGCGTTGAAAGTAGTTTGGGTTCCGTCCGCCCCCTCAGGAGGACGGAACAGGTGAAGTCACTCGATCATTGCAGTAGGAAGGTGACTGAAGTAGATCTGGACTCTGGACTCTGGGAATCTGGGCATCCCAGAAGACCTGCTTTCAGCGACCGACAGGGCTTCGCCCCCGGCTTCCCCCGTGGGCTCGCCGCCGAGAGAGCGGGAGCCCGCGCCGGGCTGCGCAGCTCCTGCGGGCCGAGGGGGGTCACGAGCCGCCGCGCCGGGGCTGCGCGGAGAGGCGGCCGCCTCCCCGCATCCGCTTGTCGCGGCGGGGGGCGGCGGCACGGGGCCAAAGTCGAGTACACAGCGCTCGTTAAAAGTAGGTGTTTTTGGATGCCCAGATCCCAGTCTGAGTCTACGCTCTAGGCGCCTTCCTGCTGCGAGGATCGAGTGGTTTCACCGTATAGCCCTTCCCCTTCGGGGAGCGGGCCGGAGCCCAATCTACTTCCAGCGCCTTCCTACTTCATGGTTCCAGCCATTTCTTCCGACCGATCGGGAAGGCTGAGATCGCCTCGCCCGCCCGCCGTCCCCCTGGTGGCGCCTCGCGCACCAGGGAGGGGGGCCCAGCGACGCTCCAAGAAATCCGGGCGGAGTTCCGAGAGTCTTTTGCGCCCTGACATGGGGCGCGAGCCGGCATGGCCGCGGCCTTTAGATTTGTTGCATCCTGGTGTCGCACCTGTGCACGCGCGTCCGCCGCTGGGGCTGTAGTTCGCTACCCCTGCTGGGCTTTCAGCTATATGTCAGCTTGCTCTGCCGGCAGCTTTCCTCCGCGGTGGTTCGTCGGCCCCCTCCCCTTTGGGTCGCGGGGTCGTTCGGTCCTCGCCGCCGTCGGCCGTGTCGCGGGGTCTTCGCCGTCTCTCCGGGCCCCTCCCTTGCTTTTGCTATTGTTGCGCCCCCCCCCTCTCCCTTCTTCTCCTTCGGGTCGCCCCCACCGCGGGGGTCTGTCCTCTTCTGTTTGAGCGTTGGCGTATCCCGTTGGCGGGTTCGCTGTGCTCGTCTTCTTTTCACTCTGTCCCCGGTTGGTCGGAGTGGTGCGAGCGTTGCGGTGATACGTACAGTCTGTTTTGGGCTCAGACGGTTGCCCCATCTTGCTGGCTTGGTTTTCACCTGCCTCGCCAGTAGTATTTCGCGGCTCTGGTTGCGGTTGGGGTCTGTTGTTTTAGCGATGGCGTCTGCATTTCACGGACGGCCATGCTCGCGCCCTGTCCACCACCCATATGCACCGCCGCGTTTCGCGGCTGCTGCTCGCAATCGCCCACGTTCGGCTCTGTTTCTTTTGGGTCAAGGCCAAGCCAGCCTCGGCCGCGCGATCATCTTTATCACGCCGACCTTATGCATCATGTTGCACGGCCACTTAATCCGTTACTTGTTCGCTGCAAGGTCGGTGGCGTTGCTTTGTCGCGCAGTTTCCCGCGAGTATGCACCGCCACCAAATTGGTCGGCTTGGAAGCCTTATAGATGCTCTTGGTCGTTCTGTCTCTTTGAGACTTCAATTAGCACCAGATTGTTGCTTGCGCTCCAAGCTACCCGCGTCGAGCTTTTCCTCGGTTTTTTTGGTCGCTGCACTTTGTCATTACAACGGTTCCCGTTGTTCACCACCAATATGCGTGGCCTTGACTGGATTATTTCATCATGGCGCGTTCGACTAAGTTCGTTCGCAATTTGCACCTCCACCTGCCGACCGCGCCTGAGGCTCTTATTCAAAAGTGTGTGCGTGTGCGTGTGTGTACGTGTGTGTATGTGTGTGTGTTTGTCTGCGAGTGCGTGAGCGTGTGCGTGTGTGCGTGTGTGCGTGTGTGCGTGTGTGCGTGTGTGCGTGTGTGCGTGTGTGCGTGCGGGCGGGCGTGCGTGAGTGCGTGCGTGCGTGCGTGCGTGTGTGCGTGCGTGCGTGCGTGCGTGCGTGCGCGCGCGCGTGCGTGCGTGCGTGCGTGCGTGCGTGCGTGTGTGTGTGTGTGTGACTGTGTGTGTGTGTTTTTGTGTGTGTGTGTGCGTGTGCGCGTGCGTGTGCGTGCGCGTGCGCGTGCGCGTGCGCGTGCACGTGCGCGTGCGCGTGCGCGTGCGTGTGCGCGTGTGTGCATGTGTGTGTGCGTGCGTGTGTGCGTGTGTGTGTGCGTGTGTGTGTGCGTTTGTGTGTTTGCGGTGTGTGTGTGTGCGTGTGTGTGTGTGTGTGTGGCGAGGGTGTGCCGCGCGTGGTGTGTGTGTGCGTGTGCGTTGTGGGGTGGGTGTGGGTGCCGGTTGTGCGTGTGTGTGTGTGTGTGTGCGTGTGCGTGTGTGTGCGTGTGTGCGTGCGTGCGTGTTGCGTGTGTGCGTGTGTGCGTGTGTGTGTGCGTGTGTGCGTGTGCGTGTGTGCGTGTTGTGCGTGTGTGCGCGTGCGAATGCGTGTGCGTGTGCGTGTGCGTGTGCGTGTGCGTGTGCGTGTGCGTGTGCGTGTGCGTGTGCGTGTGCGTGTGCGTGTGCGTGTTGGTGGGTGTGCGTGTGCGTGTGCGTGTGCGTGTGCGTGGCGTGTGTGCGTGTGTGGGTGGGTGGGTGTGTGTGGGTGTGGGTGGGTGTGTGGGTGTGTGTGTGTGTGTGGGAGTGTTTGTGTGTGTGTGGGTGTGTGTGTGTGGGTGTGTGTGTGGGTGTGTGTGTGTGTCTGTGTCTGTGTCTGTGTGTGTTGTGTGTGTGCGTGTACGTGTGTGCGTGTACGTGTGTGCGTTTGTGCGTGCGTACGTGTGTGCGTGTACGTGTGTGCGTGTACGTGTGTGCGTTTGTGCCCTGCCGCCAGCGCAGTCATTCTGCCGAGCCGCCGACGCAAAAAGTTTGTGTGTGTCTGTGTGTGTCTGGTCGTGTGTGTGTGTCTGTGCGTTTGTGTGTGTTGCACGTGGCTGTGGTCACTGGGAGCGTGCTCAGTGTGTCAAGGTGGTGATACTCTAGACGTGCCATGTACTGTGTTCGGAGGGGTGAACATATGTTCGTTTTCGGATGTTCGCAAACGGTTCGTCAACGCTTCGAAAAAATTGTCCGCGAACTCCAAGGCCACATCGGCTTTGTCCACGGCCATCCGGTTGAGGGGTAACAGAGATGCCTCAAAACGAAGGGTGCGTAAATTGTTCGGGGACACGTTCGCAAACGATGTCTGGGTCAGCTCTAGGATGGAAGCGTGTTCAGTTTGTCAAGATGGCACTCCCGCTGCAGCGATGTCATCGTTTCAGGATCGGCGCTCTTTTCCCGCCGTTCAGAAATCAAATCACAAAGAGCGGCATGAACGTAATTTCTCGGAGGCCCGCTCGGATTTTTCAGATCGGCGTTAAGCCGCTTTGGCGACGCGTCTGGCGCCGCCACTGGCGCGCTCCGCGCGCCATGGAGAGGGTCCAGCGCCGATCGTGGAAATCCACGCGGACCTCCGGGAAATTCAGTTCAACCCGTTTTGTGTCGGCCGCAGTTCTGAACCCGATGGCCGTTTGCGGTCGGTCTCGGGCCCCAAGAAGCGAGCGGCGTCGGGCCGTTGGGCTTGAAGAGGATCGGGGACGGTCGAGGAAAAGAGTCGAGAAGGGTCGAGAAGGAGGGTGAGGAGGAAGGCTCGAGAAAGAGGGTCAGGGAGGAGGGAGCGTGCGCGGAGGAGAGAGGCGGAGGAGGATGATCGATGTTGAGCTCCGAGCAGGAGGAGGAGGACGAGGAAAAATGTCGAGGCGAGGGATTGTGGAACGGCTGGGTCAAACTGAGATCATGTTGCACCTCGTCCTTGCAATGTGTGAACGCACTGCACCTTCAATAGCGATGGCCCATGGTGGCACAACGTGGCAGACATATGATCCCATGTTTGCTGTATACGTACGCCTTCCGAAGAGTTGTACACCTCATGTGCTTCGGCGATTGTGATGTTGTTTGGCACACCCGCTGATCTATTGGCACTGCCGTGCCAGAGTGCCCGAATCATTCAAGGGGAACGGACGGGGTGCGGACTCCATACAGACTCCAGAGGCGGACTCCGACAAGGCGATCTCGTTGCAAGGTGTGGTGCTCGCGATGTCTGACGTTTCCCTTCTTCAAGTTGTGGATTGGTGCATGCGTAAATTGTTGAATGCCAGTTTGGCAAGGACATCGTTACTGAGTTTAACGCAGCCTCTGATGACTCGCCTCTCGAACAAACTTGCCTGGTATGTTAGAGCCCTCGTCGGGGGATTGCATATGCTGAGCATGCATTGGCGACGCTGCCTCAGAGGCGGGGGAGCTTGCAAGTATGCTTCCCGGGTGTGCACCTAGTTTTCGACGCGGGCACCGCATCCAGCTCCACATCGCCAGCCCCCCAATAAGCTGGCATGTGTTGGACGTTCGTTCAATATTCCAGACCACTGCACCTGAAAGCGTGCGAAACGCACTAGGCTGTCGCACCACAGCATGTTTGGGTGCGACGGCAAAGGCTGCGTGTCGGAGCACGTGTTCCACAGAAAGCGCGCGGTGCAGTTGGAAGCGCGTTGCTACGTGAAAGTTGTGTAGTTGCAGGTCGTGAGTATGAAGAGTCTGTTGAAGCCTCGCTCAGCCCTGCTGATTATTGAATCATGGCGGCTACTCGTGATCAAATTCGACATGCCAGGCAGGAGATTTTGGAGGCCCGCTTGCAGTTGATGATCCTTGTTTTGATTGAAGTAGATATGGCTCGCACGCACCTCGAATCTGCAGATTGGTGTTGAGCACGTTTCAGGGCCCAACTGTTTGGAGGACAGTGGAGCGCACATCGGACGAGATTGTCCAGCTAACCGCGTTCCTTGTCGAAGCCATGACAGACAGTGTGCAAGCCAGCGCACGGGAGTAAGCGGTGGGCTGTATATTGATATATTGTGTTATCTTGCTATACGGGTACACTGGCGAGGGTTCAGGCAAGGATCGCCACGTCGGCCCAAAATCGAAACGAAACAACAAGTGTGAGAGACGGAGGAGTCTCAAGGATCCTTCCTCCCGCGACAGCTTGGCGGTGAGGATGGAGCAGCGTTCGTCAGCAGCTTGCTCTGCCACGCCAGCGGGCGAATCGGGACGATCGAAATGGGTACGAAAAGAATGGGTACGAAGGCCGACAGCGGTTCCTGTCCATTTTGAACAGGACTCGTCGTCGGTGTCGCCGCGGCCTGTGCCCATCTGAGACAGAAGGCCCCTGTTGGTTTGGGACAAGCTTTGTTGCTGGGCACTGCACCCATTTCGTTCCGCACCGGCATCCCAAGCGAAAGGCCTGGCGGCGCCGCGCAGGTGGCCCTCGCCCGCGCGGCGGCCGAGGTGGCCGCGCGGGGGTCGAGCCCAGCCGCCGATGCGCAGTGCGGGGCCCCTTCCCTGTGAGCCCCAGAGGAAAGTCGTGCGGCCCTCCGCCTGCGGCGTCGCAGCCTTGACGCGCTCGGCAGTGTGCTTCTCGGGTCGAGCCTCCGTGCCGTCCTTTTTTGCCTTGGCTTCCGAAGGGGTGCCAGGGGCGCAGCCTTCTGCCCACGCGCCCTGCCGGATGCTCGGCTCGGTGGCTGTGGTGGTGCCCCGCGGCTCGGTGGCTTCTGCCCACGCGCCTTGCCGGATGCTCGGCTCGGTGGCTCGGCTCGGCGCGCCGTGCCAAGGTTTGGCACCTGTCGGCGGCGAGCCCGGGGGGAGGGGAAGTGAGGAGGAGAAGGCCTTCTCACAGGGCCCGGAAGTCCCCTGGCCTGCGCGAAGCTGCTGGAGCCTTCCCCAGAGAGGCACGAGATGCTTCCCAGAAGGCGCGGGGGCTTCTGCTTCTGAGAAGGCCTCCTCCTCGCTTCCCCCCACCCCCCCTCGCTCTTCGCCGACCCTGGCCTCTGTGCCGCCACCTGGCCCGCCGCGGGCTTGGAGACCGCGCCGGCGTCTGCGGGCGCCTCCCGCGGCAGAGCGGACCCCCCCGTCGGCGCCACGGGCGTGGCGCCCAGGGCCGGCCGCCCGGCAGGAGGCGGGCCTCGGTGCGAGATTCGGGCCCTCGCGCCGGGGCAGGGAGGGGGAGGAGGAGGACAAAAAGGGAAAAGAGAGACAGGAGAGACAGGAGAGACAGGAGAGACAGGAGGAGGAGGAGGAGGAGGAGGAGGAGGAGGAGGCGGGAGGAGGGGGGAGGAGGAGGAGGAGGAGGAGGAGGAGGAGGAGGAAGAGGGAGACTCCCCCCAATTACTCATTATCCTTCTTGTGTGTCTATCCGAAGTCTATCCCTCCCTCATTCTTCCCTCCCTCCTCTCCTTCATCCTAGTCGCTCCTCCCTCCTGCTCCTCCTCCCTCTCTTCCTCCCTTCCGTATTCCTCCCTTATTATCCATATTTTTCCGGTTATTTAATCGCTTCGCTCATTCCGCCGGCCCATATTGGTGCACGGCTGTCGATTGCCTCAGTGATCGGAGTAACTGCGGCTGATGGGTTTGGTTGTTGGTCATGGATGGTCGGCTTGTGGCGACCTTGCCGGGAGGAGCCACTTTTTGCATGCCTGAGCCGTCTTATCTGGAAGGTGGCGGTTCGTGAAATTTTATCGCAGGAAACAAGAAAACAGTTCGCAGTCTCCTTGTCCTCTGAACTTCCTCCTTCCGCTGCTATGTGTAATCGTGCGTGTGTGTTGGGGAGGGGGGGGGGCGGGGGGGTTGGGGTAGGGGGGTAGAGGCGCGAGCGTGGAAAGTGTGGGTGGCAGAGGAGGAGGAGGGGGGGGAGATGGGGGCTCTTGGCGGTATTAATTGGTCTTCTTGGAGCCTCACGGGAGCTTATTGGGGCGTCTTGGGGCTGTTTTGGAGGGTCTTTCGGGGCGGAGGACTTCAAATTCACGTTGGGGCTCCTCGTGGGAGGCTCTCTTGGAGTAGTCGTGGGAGTCTCTTGGGCCGTCTCGGTTTGGGGTATCTCCGGTGCTTCTTAGAGGCAGCTTTGAAGTCTCTTCAGGGTCTCTTGGGAGGCCCTCGGCGGTCTCTTCGCGGTATGTGTGGGTCCTCCTGGGGCTTCACGGCGCTTCACCGCAATCAGCGTTGTTGGGGTGTCTCGGGAGCCTCTTAGAGGCAGTTGTGAAGCCTCGTGACGGTCTCTTGGGGGGCTTTCGGCGGGCTCTTGGCGGTATTTGTTGGTCCTTTTGGGGCCTGGGGCCTGACGTTGTTGGTCCTCTTGGGGCCTCACGGGAGCTTATTGGGGCGTCTTGGGGGTGTCTTGGAGAGTCTCTTGGGGTCTCTTTCGGGGTCCTGGGCGCCTTCTGGGGCGGAGGGCTCGATTTCTCAGTTCTCGGTTCCCTTCTTGAGCCCTTCTTGGGCCCGTCTTGGGGCTTGTTGGTCCGCCTTGGGAGGCACTTGGGCCGTCTGGGGGGCGCTCTTGGGCCGCTCCGGGGCCGTCTTGGGAGCCTCGTGGGCCGTCTTGGAGCAGTCTTGAAGGCCTCTTGGGCCCTCTTGGAGCGTCCGGAAGCCAAAAGGCCAGAACGCAAAAAAACATAGAAAAAACAAATGAAAATCAACGATTTTGGCGACTTGGGGCCCTCTTCGGAGGCCTCTTGGAAGGCCCTTGGAGCGTCTTGGAGGCCTCTTGGGCTGTCTTGGGGCCATCTGGGGCGTCTTCGGGCGATCTTTGGCCGTCTCGGGCGTCTCTTGGACCGTCTAGAAAGCTTCTCGGGGCCCTCTTGGACCGATCTGGAGCCCTCTTGGGCTCCGAAACAGAACTCCGGCATCCCTGACCCGACCTTGCCGGGGACTTGCCGGGGACTTGCCGGGACCTTGCCGGGGTATTTTTCGTCCGGGGACCCCCAGGGGCCGCCCCGCGCGCGCGAACTAGAAATACTGTTAACCAGGTACCGGAGATCTTAGCACGCCCTGGCCCGTTGGGCCGGCGAATTTCTCCTTGGCTTCCCCCCTCCGCTAGTCCAGAGACGTGCCTCCGGCCGGAAAGGGGCAAGAGGCAAGAGAGAACTGGGGATGGCGCCGGCAGGACCCCAAGGTGTTGGCTGACCTGGAGAGGGTTGCAGAAGCGCTGGAGGTCATCGAAGGCACGCCCCCGGGGATTACCGTAGCGCTGCGCATGGCTGAAGCTTGCTTGTCCTCTCGCCTCTGCGATCGGTGACAGGTGGCGAGCGACGTGTTCGAGTGCTTGCTGCAGACGCTTGTGTGATGGTCACTCGCCTCGCATTCAGCTGGGGCGCTCGGCCGCTCCTCCCAACCATGCAGCCCGGTCACCGTAATTTCGAAACGCCCTGGGACCTTACCGTCCGTTTCAGCAGCTGGGCATGGCGGGGGGGGGGGGGGCCGTGCTGCTACCCTGGGAGAAGGTCGGCGACGCACCCAGGGGGGAAGGCAGAGGGGGAGGAGGCCGTCTCAGAAGAATCAGGGGGCCGCCAGCTTTCTTAGAAGTCTCGAAGCCTCCTCCGAAGAAGTCGCTAGGAGGTTCTCGGAAGGCCCGAAGCCTCCAGCTTCCTCTCGAAGCCTCCTCCGAAGAAGTCACGGGGAGCTTCTCGGGAGGCCCGAGGGCCCAGTTTTCTGAGAAGCTCTCGAAGCATCCGACGAAGAAGTCACGGGAAGCTTCTCGGGAGGCCCGATGGCCCCCAGCTTCCTGAGAAGCTCCCGAAGCCTCCGAAGAAGTCACGGGGAGCTTCTCGGGAGGCCCGAGGGCTCCTGAGAAGCCCCGCCGCCGTCCGGGAAAGCCTGCCCCCTCTCGCTGCCCTCCCCATGCGCGCCGCCGAATGGAGCACGTGCGGCTCGGCTGCCAGCTCAGGCAAAGCAGGAGGTCGTTCGCGCGGGGCCGATGACCGCCGGGCAGGGCGGCAGCCGACGCGGCAGTTCTGGCCGGAAGCTGGCCACGGGCGCGGAGGTCGGCGGGGTGAGCCCCGGAGCGGCGGCGGCGCCTCGGGCGGGTGGTGATTGGGGGGTGGCGCGCTCCTCGAGTTGCCATGCGCGGTTCTCGGGGCAGCGGCCATCGCACTGGTTGCAGGCGTCGCGAGCGGAGTTGCCGCTCGAGCTCCTCGACTGCACGAGCTGGACGGGACCGATCGGGGGCGACCTCCCGGCAGCGCCCGCCCGCCCGAGGCGCGCGCCCCAGCCTTGGGCGCGCTGCCGAGGCAGGATTCAGGGCTGGACCTAAACGGTGTGTTGGCGATTCCGTGGGCCGTTGTCGTTTCGGTCTCGTTCTGCGGTAAGGGCGGGTTCGAGAACAGAGCGAGGGAGAGCGAACACGAAAAACACCGCTCAGGGTCAGCCCTGGGCACTCGGTACCGCTCGGACGTGCGCACCTTTTCTCGGCGGGGGGATCCCTGAGGAGCTTCCTGGATCACCCCGCGAAAAAAAGCCGCGCACGACGCCGGAAAGAGCACAGGCAGTGGACGTCCGAGCGACGGCCAGGGCGGGGCCTCCCGCCCCGCGCGGGCCCGCGAGGGCCGCCGCGCCCTCGGCGCCCCGGAGCCGGGCGGCGCGCTCCCCCCAGGGCGCGCCCTGCTGAGGTCAGCCACGCGCAGAGGGGGGTGAGGGGAGGGGGGAGGGCTTCTTGGAAGCACCCCTGCTTCTTGGAAGGCGCGGGCCTCCTCTGTAGGTGTATGGCCGGCGCCTTCTGAGAAGCAGCCTCCTTCTAAGGAGCCCTCCCCCCCCCCCCCCCCCTCACCCCCCTTGTGCGCGCCGCCAATAAGGGAAGGGGGGGGCGGCCGCGCGGCCGCGGGGCACGGCGCGGGGGCGGCACTCGGGGCACAGCCCGGAGCCGCTCGGCGGCCAGCTCCTCCTCCTCCTCCTCCTCCTCCTCCTCTTCGTCCTCCTCCTCACTCGTCCCCCTATTTCTCCTCCTCCTCCTCCTCCTCCTCCTCCTCCTCTTCCTCCTCCTCCTCCTCCTCCCTCCTCCTCCTCCTCCTCCTCCTCCTCCTCCTCCTCCTCCTCCTCCTCCTCCTCCTCCTCCTCCTCCTCCTCCTCCTCCTCCTCCTCCTCCTCCTCCTCCTCCTCCTCGGGGGGGGGGGAGGGGACGGCGGCCCGAGCGCGAGCGGAGGCGGCGGCCGCGCGGCCTCGGGGCGCGGCCTGGGGGCGGCCGGGGCGCAGCCTGGAGCCGCTCGAAGGCCAGCACATCCTGGTCAGAGCCCCGAATCATCAGGGGTAACTCGGGTCAGGGATAACTCGGGTTCGTTTTCCGGGAATCCAAACCCGAGTTACCCCGGACCCGAGTTACCCCGGATAACTCGGGCGTCCAAGAGCCCCGAATCATCAGGGGTAACTCGGGTCAGGGATAACTCGGGTTCCTTTTCCGGGAATCCAAACCCGAGTTACCCCGGACCCGAGTTACCCCGGATAACTCGGGCGCCCAACCTGGTGCAAGCATGATGTCGGGCATGTCCCTGTACAGGAGAACTATTAAAGGTAGTCAAAAAAAGTCTGGGGGCAAGGTTTCAGCATTCTCGAGCGTTTCTGGAGGGTTGCCCGGACTGTCCACGGGAGTGTTGTTCCGGATTTCGAGGCGGGTTTCGTGCGGATTTTTTGTTGGCCGTGAGTGAAGTCTACAGAAAGGAAGTCCACGCGAAATTTACTTCGTTTGTCGCTCGCCGTTTCGGGGTCTTGCATTGACAGCAATCCACGCACAAGTCCGTTGCAGCACGTCTGCAAGGCCGGTGCAGTGACCAACAAAAATTGTACATAAAGGCTTGGCGGTCCGCACCGATTTCTTGGATCGGCGCCGGGGACCCCCGCGGCGCCTACGGCGCCGCCCCTGGCGCGCTCCGCGCGCCAGGGAGGGGGGTTCAGCGCAGATCCAAGAAATCCGCGCAGACCGTCAAAGGTTCATGATTGTGCCGCTTGTTTTCACTGGTCATGCGGCTGCCCTGGGGAGCAGGAGCAAGCCATGCTCCTGGTCCACTCACCCCTCGCACCTGCTCCCTTGCCTTCCGGTTTCGGATCCGATCCTGCCTCGCGCGAGCTGGTTTCTGATTCGATGTGGTTCGGGTCTGCTGATTCTTACCGATTCGATTGCGCAGCCGACTTTTGGAGCAGGGGCAAGCCATGCAGCCATGCTCCAGCTCCGATTGGCGCCGCCGATGTCGGATCGCTTGCCCTGCGCGCCAGCCTGCACCCCGCTGTGGATGATGGGCTTGATCTCGGCACCACCCCAACATACTTATACTATATGTGCGTCGCCCCCCCCAAGGGCGACGCGCACACAGAGAAATCTTATAGTATATGCGTCGTGGCGGACGCTTTCTGGCCACACCGCTCGGGAAACGATGTACTACAAGATGGGTATACTATATGTTCGGGTCGGACGCGCGCCTCCAAGGAAACATATAGTATTAGTATGTCTCTGTACGTCCCATGATCGGCTGCATCCGCTCCCGAGTCTCGACCTGGACTCTCAGGGGCAACGGCAGGGGGGCATAGGCTCAGGGGGGGGGCGCATCGACCCCCAATCGCCCTCTGACCGCCGAGCCCGATGCTCAGCCCCACCCTGCCCAGGAGGGTGCGGATTCGCTATCGGGGGCCTATCGCCGATCAATCGGCAACTGATCGCCGACTCCAGGTCGATGTTGCCCCCCTGAGCTGGTCCCCTCCTAAATGTGCCTCTCAGACCAGGAGTTCGCCGCGCGGGAACAGGACTGCCGCTGAGATCTGGGCGTCACGATGTCTGTAACGCCAGGCGT
This sequence comes from Prorocentrum cordatum, assembly GCA_963575745.1. Taxonomy (NCBI): domain Eukaryota; class Dinophyceae; order Prorocentrales; family Prorocentraceae; genus Prorocentrum; species Prorocentrum cordatum. The sequence goes on from CAUYUJ010018544.1 coordinate 135,303, forward strand.
CCTCGCTCGGGGCCGGGCCCCAGGGCCAGCACGCGCTGATCCAGCTCGAAGGATGCGGTCTTGGGCTCTGGCCGTGATGCTGCACTATGCTGCATGCCTGCGCGTGACCTCGGGCCCCAGGGAAGGGGCAGCAGGTGCACGTCGTGTCGGCTCCGCGGCGGCCCCAGCGCGGGCGTTCCAGGTTGAGCACCGTCAGTGGCTGGCCAGTGCAAAGATCTGGCGATCGGGAAGCCGCCGGTCGGTCCAGGTTGACGATGGGCCGAGTGTCCACCACGGCCATAGCCAGGCTGCATGAGAAGGGAGGATGGAGAGGTGCTCCTCCCTCTCCTCCTCCTCCTCCTCCTCCTCCTCCTCCTCCTCCTCCTCCTCCTCCTCCTCCTCCTCCTGCTACAGTCGGGGCGCTGAAGAAGGAGGCCTTTTCGCTGGGGAGGGGCTCGGTGTTCCTTGATTGTTTCAAAGTTTGCCTCGGGTTTTCCTGAGGGTTTCCATAGGAAATCGAGGTTGAGCTTATGGGAAAAAGGGGCCTCGTTCCTGATTTAGGGTTCCTTGCTTAGGTCAACGCCTCGACCGTACTCCTCCCTCTCCTACCTGCAGTAGTGGTGGTAGAGAATCGGCCCCTCGGTGGAGCGATCCGCGCGGTGTCAGAGGCCAGCGCCGGGGCCGTGTCACGGCACGAGCCCGCCGCACGCCGTGTGCGGCCCAGAAGCGGCCTCCCCCACACCCCGGAGCTGCAGGGTTCGTGCGCCCTGTGGCGATCGGGGACACACGGCTGGGGCGAGAGTGTATACAGTCGGGGGTGGACAGAACCCCCAATAGTGACACGTCGATTAGTGAATTGTCCGTTTTCGGTTCTCGAGAGGGCGCCGTGGCTGTTATTTTCCAGGCTTGCGCCCGCCAGGTTTGGGCCTCAGGTCGTTTTCACTAAACCACGTTTTACTAAAGGGGGGTCTGTCCATCCCCGATACAGTCGGGGCCCTGAAGAAGGAACGCTGTTCGTTGGGGAGGGGCTCCGCGTTCCTCAAGTGTTTCACAGCTCGCCTCAGGTTTTCCTTATGATTTCGACAGGAAGTCGAAGGTTCACTTATGGAAGAAAGGAGCCTCGTTCCTTACTTAGGGTTCCTTAGGTCAACGCCCTGACTGTATCCCTCACAGGGGGGGGCCAGCGCATCGAATCTCCAACGTTGGCGCACGGGGCGCGATCTGCCAGCAGAGAACGCGTGCAACCCTCGTGGGCCCACGGCACACCAGACCGGGATTCCGAAGTCCAGAACTTCAAGAGCGAACAAATGACGCACACGCACGCGAATCCACGCTGGCTTCGAGAGTACGCATTGCGCAAACGTTCGTATTACGCGGCCGGTCTCGCGGATTGGGGGGCCGTGTTCATGTACGTGGTTGGGCGCGTACGTCTTTGGTGGGTTCCCTGGAGATGATTTGTTGCGCAGGGGGTCATCCTTCGGGGGCCCGGCGCGCGTCGGGAACTTTGGCTCTCGGGCGATCCGCGGCAGAGAGGTGCCGCTTGCAGCGGTGCGCGGCTCCTCCAAATTCTACAGGCTGAGCCTTTGGGACGATGGCCCATCTCAGGTCCGCGGCTCGTCGGAGCTGCAGAAGCTCCAGGTCTGCGACGACGCGCGGTCTCACGGTGCAGCCTCCCCGGACGTGCGACGTGGTTTTTTTTTTCGATACGGGGTCCCTGGAAGTCCGAACCGTTGTTTTGTGACGGTTCCAGGGCCCAGCGAGGGCCCTCGGAGGCCGAAAACAGCAAGAAATGACCGCCATGTTTGTCTACGGCGCGAGCTTCTTTGAGCCAAGTTGTGGGACGACGCGCGTTCTCATGGTACAACCTCGCGGACTCGCAACGTCGGGGCTTCGGGGGGGGGGGTCTTGAGCCGGTTCTGTGTGCTCCTGGGCATACGGTGCAGGGGACGACGACGGCGACAACGACGACGACGGTGGCGGCGGCGACGACGACGACGAAGACGATGACGACAAAGACGACAACAGACGACCACGACGGCGACGACGACAACGATGACGACCACGACCACGACCACGACGACGACCACGACCACGATCACGACAACGACGACAACGACGACCACGAGAACGGCGGCGGCGACGACGACGACGACGACGACGCATGAGACAGACGACGACGACGACGACGACGACGACGACGACGACGACGACGACGACGACGACGACGACGACGACGACGACGACGACGACGACGACGACGACGACGACGACGACGACGACGACGACGACGACGACGACGGCGGCGGCGGCGGCGGCGGCGGCGGCGGCGGTGGCGGTGGTGGTGGTGGTGGCGGCGGCGGCGGCGACGACGACGACGGCGGCGACGATGACGGCGGCCACGACCACGATCACGACCACGATGGCAACGACGACCACGACAATGGCGGCGACGAGGGCGACGACGCATGAGACAAACGACGACGACGACGCATGAGACAGACGACGCATGAGACAGACGACGACGACGACGACGACGACGACGACGACGACGACGACGACGACGACGACGACGACGACGACGACGACGACGACGGCGGCGGCGGCGGCGGCGGCGGCGGCGGCGGCGGCGGCGGCGGCGGCGGTGGCAGCGGCGGTGGCGGCGGCGGCGGCGGCGGTGGCAGCGTCGGCGGCGGCGGCGACGACGACGACGACGGCGACGACAACGGCGGCGACGACGGCGGCGGTGGCGGCGGCGACGACGAAGACGACAATAGACGACGGCGGCGACGACGGCGACGGCAGCAGACGACAACGGTGGCGACGACGGCGACAACAACGACGATCACGACCAAGAGGACCACGACCACGACCACGACGATGGCGGCGGCGGCGGCGGCGACGGCGACGACGACGACGGCGACGGCAGCAGACGACGACGGTGGCGACGACGACGACGACAACAACGACGACCGCGACCACGAGGACCACGACGACGACCACGGCGATGGCGGCGGCGGCGCCGGCAACTGCGGCGGCGACGACGACGACGGCAGCAGACGACGCGCCAAGGGGCGGCGGGGCGAGCGGGGCAGCCTTCTGAGAAGAGGGGGTGGGGCGGCGAGCAGGGCTCTGCTCCCTCTTGGAGGCCTCCAGGCGGTCCTGCCACCTCAGGCTTCCAAGTGGGCAGGAGGCCCCAGAAGGGCTCGACGACGAGGACGGCCGACACCGTCCGGAGGCCTCGAGGACCCTGGAGGCCCTTGGAAGCATCCCGAGGTAACTGGAGGCTCCTCCTCCTCCTCCACATCGCTACGCGATCAGGCAGAGTCTCCAGAGTCTCCTCCTCATCCTCCTCCTCCTCATCCGTTTCATTCCTCCTCGTGCTCGTCCTCATCCATCTCTTGTTCCTCGTCCTTGTGATCGTTTTCCTACGTTGTCCTACTGTTCCAATCGCTGCCCTCCCCGTCATCCACGCTGTCATCCTCATCATCTGCCGCCTTGTCGTCGCCATCATCCGGCTCGTCTCTCCCCCCCTGCGAGCCCAATGGACCAAATCGTCGCTTCCCTTTTTTGTCCTGTCAGGTTTTTCAGGACGCGGAAAGATCAACATCGCGAAGAGTCACCACTGGAGCTCTGGACCCACTCTCTGTGCGTATCTGCTCCAGCCAGACCGATCTGTGAGGGCCCCCGTGCCCGAAACCCAGCGAAAACACCCGTTGCAAACAAAATGCAGCGCCTGGACCTGAGGGAACTCGTGTCGGCCTCGCGCAGAAGGGGGGCGAGGGGAGGGCGGGAGGCTCCAGAAGCTCTCCTGCTCCTCAGGAGGCGCGGGCCTTGCGTCTGCGGACGTCTGGCCGGCGCCTCCTGAGCAGCAGCCTCCTCCTGAGAGGCCCTTCCCCCCTCCCCCCGCCACGCTGGCCTTGTGCGCGGCGGCAGCGCGTGGCCTCGCAGGCACGCTGGCGAGTTTTCTGCTCCAGGCGCGAGGCGGTCCAGGGATCCTCGGCCACCGGCGGCGCGGCGGCGGCGCCCAGGCGCCGAGGAGTCCTCGCCCTCGGGCACGCCGCCCTCGCCCGGGCGGGGCGCCAGCGACGGCGAGGGCCGCCGCACCCTGTCCGTGGTGGAGGAGCGGCCTCTGCGCCTCCGTTCGCCGAAGGGGGGGGGGCAGCGGGTCCCGAAGGGCCACGGGTCCTCGGGCTCCTCGCCGTCTCGGGCCGCCCGAGCCGCTTCCCCCTGGCTCGTCTTCTTGCTCTTCCGCCGCTTTCCTCCTCGTCTGCCTCGTCCTCCTCCTCCTCCTCATCCCTTTCCTTTTTCGTCCTCCTCCTCCATCTCCCTCCCTGATGAATATAATTCCTCTCTGTCGTGCCCCCAGACGTGTCGGCAGGCCGGGCTGAGCGGTTCGCCAGACATTCCTTCACCATATATGCTCGACAGCTGCAACAGTTTCACGGACGGAGCGCCGCTCACACTCGTTTTTTTTATTATTTGCCACGGCTCCAGGCAGGGAGGGAAGGTCTTTCTCACAATGGGGTTCCCGCCCTAGCGCCGCGCACACCCGTCTCCACATTGTGCAACAGCTTCAAGGATGGAGGGCGGGTGCTTTTCAGATCGCCTGTGCGCCGCGCACAATCGTCTGACAATTGTGCCACAACTGCAAGGAAGAACGGTGGGTGGTGTTCAACGCCTTATTCTCGGCATTCGATTCAAAAGTCTGTTACAATTTCACGGATGAAAGGCGGTCAATTGTCAAAATGTGGCTCTCGCCTCGGCGCCGCGCACATGCATTTCGAAAGTGTAGAACCGTTTCAAGGATTCGCATTGTCAAAGTCCGTCCCAGGAATTGTGTTCTGGCAAAGTTTCGAACTGTGTGGACGCGGCAACCACATTGTTTCGCATCGCTGAAGGCCCTGGAAGTTGCCAGTTTTTTGGACGCAACAGACACGTTGATTCGCAACGCTGAGGCCCCAGAAGGTGTGCTTGATCACGAGTGGGGATTTTCTGACGTTGTCTTCCAACGAGGCATTTCCTGATATGAAAATAAAGTCTTGTAGGGCCTTACGAAGAAGGGAGTTTGGAGGGAGGGTGTATTGCAATCTCGTTGATGCGTCTTGGGTTTACATTGGCCCTCCTCGTCCTCATCCCCCTCCCCCTGCTCGGCTGTTCCTCTCGGGCAGAAGGGGGGCCCGAATGGCCAACGCTTTTCTTTGGACCGGCCAGGCGCTGGCGAGCCAGGCGGGTGTTCGCCTGCAGGATTCCTCGGCCGTGGGAGGTCCTGCGCCACGGACCCTTGCTCGGCGTGCTGCAGCGGCGCGCTCGGCACGGAGCGCTCCGTGGTGATCCCCGTGGCAGTGCGACTGGGAGGACGACAGCGGCGGATCGCCTTCGCAGTCCAAGTGGGATCGCAAGAACCCGACGTGTGTGTGCATCAGAACCAACCTCACGATGGGTCATGTAAGCAGTGTGGCACCATCAAACGTTGGACGAGCCCGCCACCCCGAGTTCCATCTTCACCTGTCGGTACCCCTGGTGACTGGCCTAGTCTACCTCGTGTTCTTGCCCCTGCCTCTACTTAAAGGCAACCCTGGCGCAGACCTTCGGCAAATGGTGGAATTGGCTACGAAGTTGGGGGATCAAGCCTTGGCCAGCCAATACCGAGAGAGACTTGATAAGCTACGTGCTGTCACCGCCCGTCGGCCGCCAGTTCATCACCAGATCTCAGAATCCTGTGGCAATGTCTACTGCTCAAGCCCAAGCTAGGAAAAAAAGCAGGGAACCCGACACCGTTTCCAAGTGGCTCCGAAAGGGAGCCCGAGACCAAGGACGCCATTTATCGCAGCATTGCCGACAGGTTGCATTCGGAGGCCTGCCGCAAACCAGAAGGCGTTGCTGTTACTCACACTCCAAACCTTCGTGATGATGTGCCTGGCCCTCCCGGCCAGGTCTACGCCGACATCCCCGATATGTTCACGGACATGGGCGATTGCGGGATGTTTGACATAAGCAAGGAGCACATCAACAAACGCACCACGGAGTTCGAGACAGGTTTCAAGCAGTTGGCCACCGCATTCTTCGGCGACGCGATCAAGAATTTCGATCCGCGCAAATTATGCAGCCCACATGGCTTGATTGCCTCAGAAACGCCGCAAGACATCGTGAAAGTGTAGACGAAGCTTCATAATGGGACTCGCCCAACGATTGGGAAGTATTCTCGGCTGCCATAAGGACCCCGACGGAGGGCCCACTGGAGGGGTCGTAACCCTCGCCCGCAACTGTGTGGGTGTGGTTAAATCTCGGGCCATCCAAGGGCGCGCGCAGGTTCTACGGGTGAACGCCGTCCAACGCATCAGCGGTTACATACACGACCCAGACGATCCTTCAGATAGGAACCTTTAGCTTCTCGCGGAAATCGGCACGGCGCTCGAAGTTCGCGACCGTCCCTATCCCGTACGGGGGCGACTTTAACGAGGCGCCCGACGCGCAGATGTCAAGCCCATTCATTGCCAAGCTCTCGGTCAACATCGTTTTCCCACAGATGGTCCTGGAACATGTTATTATAGTGGTAGGGATCTTCGGGCGATCCACGATGTTGCCCCCCCGGTTCCGAAAGGATATTCTGGACGCTTCGCGCACCCCAACCAGCCCACCCAGAAACGATGTCCAGACGACTTGCCTTGATCAGGGATGTGGGGTAGCACGTACTGGAATAAAGGGCGGGGTCAGACGTCGCACCCCAAAAAGGGGAGGACGGAGGAGGAAAAAGAAGAGAAAATCGAGGAGGAGGAGGAGGAGGAGGAGGAGGAGGAGGAGGAGGGGGGAGGAGGAAAATGAGGAGGAGGAGGAGGAAAAGGGAGGAGGACGAGGAAAAAGGAGGAACAGGCGGATGAAGAGGAGGGGGAGGAGGAGGAGGGGGAGGAGGAGGATGAAGGGGAGGAGGGCGATCATAAAGGCCAGGAGTCTTTTGGATGCCTCCCGGAGTCCTTTCGGATACTGGTCGGATTTGTTCGGGGTCCTTGGGGCGTTTCGGGTGATTGGCAGTCCCAGGGGCCTCTTGGGGCCTCCTACAGGGGTATCCTGGGATACTCTAGGGGGGGGCTCTTGGAGGCATCTTGGGGGGGCGGCCTCCTGGGGACACCTGGGCACCTGTTGGGACCCTCTTGGTGCGCCCCGGGGAGCCGCGAAGACCATGTCGGGGGAATCTTGAAAGAGATCGATCAAAGCAGGGCGCCCCCTTAGTCAGGGTGCCCCCCTCCCCCCCAACACGCCAAAACACAGCCGAAACCTTGTGTAACATCAATGATGTTAGCCACCTTGCCGATGCCTCCTGTGACGTATTGGGCGCCTCTGGGGGGTCTCGGGGCTTCTCGGGGGTCTTTGAGGGGCATCTTGCGGGGCCCGTAGGAGCCTCGTGGGTCGGGCCGTTCGGGGGCGGTCTTGAGGGCCTCTGGGGCCATCTTCGAGCGTCGTAAGCCCGAAAACGCGAGAACGCGACAAACATAGAAAAGCACGAGAAAAACTGATGGTTGATGCTTCTTTGGGCCCTCCCGCTTTGGGGTCCTCTTGGAGCGACCTTGGGGGTTTTTGTGAGGTCTCTTGGGCCATCTTGGGCGTCTTGGAGCGCTCTTGGGCCGTGATTCTGATTCGTGGGCCCTTTTTAGTTGCCTTGAGGTTCTTTGGGCCGCTCCTTGGGCGATCTGGAGTTCCCCGAAAACCGCCCCCGGGAGCAAAACCATCTCTGATCTGAGTCTGCCGGGACCTTGCCTGGGGTTCCGGGGGGTATTTTTCGCCTTGGGAACCCCAGGGGCGGCCCCGCGCGCGCGCATTAGAAGATACATATCCAGTTGCAGGAGATATTAGCACGCCTCTGGCCTGTTGGGCTGGCGAATTCCTATATGGTGTACAGTCGGGGCCCTGAAGAAGGAACCCTTTTCGTTGGGGAGGGGCTCCGCGTTCCTCAAGTGTTTCGCAGCTTGCCTCAGGTGTTCCTCAGGTTTTCGACGGGAAATCAAACTTTAACTGGTGGGAAAAAGGGGCCTCGTTCCTTATCTAGGGTTCCTTGGGTCAAGGCCCCGACTGTAGGCTACTGGTTCCATAGATTCCGCAATCCAGGCTCTGCTTGAGAGCTATCTCCACGGCAGAGCGGCCTGCCTGGTGAGCGAGGGAGGGTCGGTCACGGCGGCGTTCCCATTCTCGCGCGGCCGCCTGGCGGAGCCGAGCCCACGCTCGACAGAGTCCCGGCATCGTTCCTGCTGTCCGCACGGCTGGCTTCGTTGCTGTTTTGCCTTGCTGCTTGTGCAGGCCAGCCACAACTGGGGGAGCTGTGGTCCTTACCCCCCTGGGGGACCCATCGATTTCGACACCCCTCTCGAGAGCTCGTCGAGGCGATGGGTTCCCCCAGGGGGGTAAGGACCACAGCTCCCCCACTTATGGCTGGTCGGTTGTGCTTCATGATGAGGACGGAGATGATGCTCTGGCATGGTGCCCATGGCCTCTACGATCAGAAGCAGCGTTGCGATCAGATCTGTTTTGTCCGCGGGGATGAGCGCGAAGTGTCTGGGGTGGATTCCGCCCCACGTAGACGCGGTCCTAGCAGGGGAAGTTTGGGAGGCCTCCTTGAGGGTCTTGCCGCTGAAGGGGGCCCAAGGCGATCTTGCAATCGATGTCCTGGGACACGGGGTTATCCTGGGGTCCGTCGGTAACCTCTCAGATCCCAGCGAGTCAATCAACTCCAGCTTCTCATGTTTTTGATGGGCGTCCAGACCAGTTACCCTTGATGTAATTAGGTGGAGGCTGGTTTCCAAGACTCCAAGCTCTCCAAGCTCCTGGTCCATTTGTGGGCCCAACCGACTCCGCCACGAAGAGATCCCTGGACCCAAGATGACCACGGTTTCGTAGCTTCGAGTTTGTCTTCCTGCTGCTCAGATTCGATCGATTTCCCGACGTAGACAAGAATTCGATGTACGGCATCGTCGGCTTTGCTTTCTGACAATATTCTTGGGGCGCTGTCGGCAACCAGCAGCTTTCCGAGATGCTGCGTCGCTTGCAGGGCGTCCTCCAGGAATGATATGATGCTAAACTCGTGAGGGTGGTCCTGCAGGCTGGTAGACTAGCTGGTCATGCCCCAGCTTGAACCATTCTCTGCTCATGTCTACCAGCCGATTCCTAAGCAACCCGAAGAGGGGCCTCCAGGGATTTCCAACTGGCTCTATGCTTCTTGCCTTTGTCTTTGGCTGTTTTACCAGCTGGTTGATGGAAGAGCTGGCTCTGGGGGTACTGGTATGACGGATAGGGGTGTCCGTGACGAGGTTGAGGCGTTTCTCGAGGTCTCTGATTATGTAGAAGTAGGTGGAGTCTAAGATGTTCTGCTTTTGTTGCTTGCTGGGAGGTTGGGTGGTATCGGCGAGCAGGTGTTCGGCGCAGCAAACTGATTGTTCACTTTGAACCCAAGGTCTGTCCTTTGGCTAGGGTCCGATTGGTGCCTGTACCGGTAGCCCCTGTGGCTTCACAGGCACAAAGAAATGATCCCGTTCAGACATACGTAAGCACACTTGCCTGCGAGGAGATAGCGCGTAATAATACCAGGTGTTGACGCCCCGGATGCGCTCTCCGAGGGACTCGCTGAACAGGAAATGATCCAATATGATCTTGATACGTTGAGTCGGGAACTGCGGGGCCACTGGCCTGATAGAGGCCCTATGACGGGAATCCAAACCCTCGGTTGTCGACGGGGCCAGATTGAAATTTCCAGCGATTGGAGTTGGATTGATTTCAACATATCGTTGGACTGCAATGTCTGCCAAGAGGCTGAGATTAACTCCCCCCAGTCCAGCTGAGGCCTTGACATATGCGCACATGGTTCCCATCTTGGGCAGTTCTGCTAGCGCGATGTGGGCCAGCCATCCCCGACGCTGGCACCACTGCACTTGCTGTGGGATCACGTCATCGTCTCATAGCCTGTGTTCTTGAATACAGCTGATATTGACTTTGAGCGCGCCCTTGTAGAGGATGAACTTCTTGAAGGTACTCCAGCAGCTGCCATTGAAAGACATCACGGCGATCTGCTGGCGACAGACTCGACGGTGAATTCTTGGCCTCTGCTGCCGAGGTCGCTGCTGCCGCCGCATCCTTCAGCTTCTTGGCATTGTCGGCGTTCCTGCTTTCCGTGGGGTTGGACATCTCGTCGAGTTCTCTGCCGTGCGCCTGAAGCAGGTGAAGGCGCGGGGCATTTCCTCGTCTTCGCCTTCGTCTTTGGCTGGCACCGTTTTGTCCTCAGCTCCTGGAACTTTGACAGCAGCCGCCGCAGCTGATGCTTGTGGTCCTGGAGCTCCTGGCATGGGGGCTGGTGCGGTTTGAACTTGTTGGCCTGGGGCAGTGGCGCTCATGCTGCTCTTGCAGTTGGTGGAAAAGCTGGCCTATCTTCTGCACATTGTTGGATAGTACTTCTGGTATGACTTCGCCTTGTAGCACTTTCGATTGCAGAGCCGCGCAGAGCATCTGGGTGACGCCTGTGGACTCTGCTGCTTATTGGGCTGCCGCTGTAGGTGCCACGGCCAACTGAGCTTCGAGCTGCTGGAGGTCCACACGTTGTTCTCGCAAGTCAATTCGCTTATCTTTGTATTGGTCGTCCAGGTTGACAATCTGGTCCTCGGAGTCCTGAATGTCCGCTTCATTGGTGGCGATCTCGGCTTTGACCATCTGCACCTTGCCGTTGAGGGACTGGGTCTGATGGCCCAAGCTTTTGCCCCTCAGGGCTGCGTTCTCGGCCTGCTTGAGGTTTTCCAATGCGTCGACGTACTCCTCGCCCTGGACACACCGGAGCTCGGGCCAGGAACACCGGATCGGAGGGCCTTTTAGCCGCGGCATCGGGCTGGCACTGATCCTGATCGTCTGCCTTTGAGCTGGAGGGCTGACGGGAACGGGCGCGCCTCAGACCTCTGGGCTTGAAACTGTCGGGCCTGCCACACCCTTTCTCCTCGTGCTGAGGCGTGTCACGCTGGCAGGGTTGCCTCTGGGACTTCGAGATCGAGACACACCAACTGCACCAACCTACACGGTTGGGCCCACGCTTAGCCGTTGCATCCCCGCTTATGCCAAGGGAGGAAGAACCACTCGGACTGGACAATTGGCGTTTGTTAAGCGGACTTGGCCGGTTGTTAAACAGCCCTGCCCTGAGTGATTCTTTCTTTGGGTGCGTTTACTGAACGGCTTCGCGTGTCGGGGGCGGTTATTATCGGGGTGGATGTTCTGCCCTGTATTGCTGCAGCACGCGCAGCGAGACACCTCAGGACCAGAGCAGGCCGAAGGAAGACAGTCATGGTGAGATCTCCTGCGGGCGGCCGAGCGATGCTGCCCCGAGAGCAGGAAGCAACGGGCGCCCGTCGTCCGCGCGCGGCTGCTGAGCCACGCCTGCGGGTTGCGGACGAGCTTGAGTCGAAATGGCTACGGGGGAGAAGGTGGAGGAGGAGGAGGAAGAGGTGGAGGAAGAGGAGGACGAGGAGGAGGAGGAGGAGGACGTGGAGGAGGAGGAGGAGGACGTGGAGGAGGAGGAGGAGGGAGGAGGAGGGAGGAGGAGGGAGGAGGAGCATGAGGATGAGATGAGGATGAGGCGCGTGCGAGAAGGGCGAGCGGGGGTCGTGGCGCTGCCCAGCGAAGCGTGGGATGTGAAAATGGAGCCACACGTCATTAGTTACCATCCTGGGATCAGCGCATGCGAGAATATCGGAGAAGATGCAGTGGCAGCATGAGTCGTGAACCGGAGCCTCTGGGGCGCATGCGCCTTGGCATCCGGGTGCGGCTCGCGCGCATGGGAGCGCGCGGGGGCATGCCCCCTGCAGGAGCAGCAGGAGCAAGAGCGAGAGGAGAAGATGGAGGTGGAGGAGGTAGAGGACGAGGAGGGGCCGCGCATGGCGCCGGGAACCCCGCCCGCCGGGCAAGGAGGAGGCCACCTCCCCGCCGTCGCCCAAAGGCAGCGAGCAGGCCCGCCGCCACCGCGCGCGCGCGCGGCGCCACCTCGCGCGGGCAGCTCGGGCGAGAGGCCCATCTCCTCCACTTCCTCTTCCTGCTCATCCTTTTCCTCCACCTCCTCCTCCACCTCGTCCACCTCTTCCTTTTCCTCATCCTCCGCCGCCTCCTGCTCCTCCTCCTCCTCCTCCTCCTGTTCCTCTTCCTCCTTCTGCTACTCGAATTCCTCCTACTCCTCCTCTTCCTCCTCTTCCTCTTCATCATCAGCAGCAGCATCATCAGCAGCATCCTCATCCCCTTCCTCATCCTCATCCTCCTCATCCTCATCCTCATCATCCTCCTCCCCTCCTCCTCTTCCTCCTCCTGTGTTGCATTGGCTCCACAATCAGATGGATATACGCGGCATCGCATTCACGTCCTGAGTTCCCGTAGCCCCGTCGTCTGCTTCAATAAGGCACCGCCCAGCTTCCTCGTCCTACTCCTCCTCATCCTCTTCCTCTTCTTCTTCTTCTTCGGTAACCCACCGCGAACTGCTCGATATAAGCACGGTAATAGATTGAAACAAAACTTCGAATCAACGGAAGCATGAGCTTTCAGGTTGTTCGTTGGGCCAGGATCGATATTTTGGCGGACGCTTTCCCTTGCCCAAGGCTTTCATCATGCGAGCCCCCCACTCCTCCCGAGCGATGGGCACGCAGGGCCTGGTCGGCTCCTGAACTTTCACGGGGCCCTTTCCCCGGTTGGACCAGGCCCCGCAACTTCCACAGAGCTCACACCAAGACACACCCACTGTCAGGCGACGCATAGGAGGAGGAGGAGGAGGAGGAGGAGGAGGAGGAGGAGGAGACTGGTGCAGGGACTCGGGCGTTCCAGAGCAACCACACACACACACCCGCCACTCAAGCACCGGCCGACGCGCGGAGGGCCTCCTCCGCCAGCAGTTCCTCCCTCCTCGGAGCCTTCCCCTGGGCGAGCCTTGGGGCCCTCGTCGAGGGGCCATAGTGAGCACGGGCCTTCACGGTCACCTCGTGCGCCACCGCCAGCAAGTGCTCGACTCTCCTCCTCCTCCTCCTCCTCCTCCTCCTCCTCCTCCTCCTCCTCCTCCTCCTCCTCCTCCTCTCCTCCTCCTCCTCCTCCTCCATCCTCCTCCCCATCCTCCTCCCCATCCTCCTCCTCCTCTTCCTCCTCCTCCTCCTCCTCCTCCTCCTCCTCCTCCTCCCTCTCTCCCTCTCTCTATTCCGCAACTCCGCAACATAAATGCGTCCCTCCTCTCTCTCCCCTGACACTGTCCTGCGCGGGGGGGGGGGGCCACCCTCTCGCACGATGTTCAAAAAGACACAGATGCACACATGTACCTCGAGTGCAGGCTCTCTCCCCCCGCCGTAGGGTGCCTGGCCAAACGTGGCGGACAGAGCGTGGAGCTCAAACAAAAACACGTACCTCGAGTGGCTGTGTGATGTCACTGCAACGAGCGGCTAAAGGCGGGCCACGCTTGGCGTCAGCTCCACTTGGCGAAGCAAATGTGTGGACAACGCATTGCGAGCCGCGTGCAGGAAAAAGGCGGTGGTTGCACTAGGCGAGCACGAGTGGGAAAACAGCATGCACCGTGCAATGGAAAGTCCAGTACACTTGGGGTAGATGCTGTTGAGCGCATATCGTGTAAAAAGGGCGAGGGCCGAGCAGCGTGCCGTTGGGTGGCCGTGGCACGGACACTTGGAAGGCCCAGACACGAGGTGGGCACGCCCAGAGGACAGGACTGGCGATTGTTCACGCCGTAGCCTTTGGAGTCGAGAAATGAAGCGAGGGCGGGCGAACGAACATACACGCACACACACACACACACACACACACACACACACACACACACACACACACACACACACACACACACACACACGCGCGCAGGGAATGAAACGACCCTTTGATGTCGAATCAAAATTACCCGGGGACGTACCCCACCCATCCGCACTAAGTGGTCAGCAGAGCTGGTCCAGAATAGTACGGCTGATGACAACACGGGGTGCGCCACTGGTTACACGTGTTACATGGGAAGCGCACGCGGTGCGCGACTCACAGAAGGACGAGAACTGAGGCCACGGCTCTAAGAGGAAATGCGGGTGGAAACGAGGGGGAGGGAAACGACGGAAAAGGGGCCGAATAACTAACGCGACAGTAGCAGCGAGACGATGAAGGAGGAAGGGGACCACAACGAAAGACGCACGATGAGGAAGGAGGGTGGCGATCATGTGCCATTGGCACGCTGGACAAGCAGCGTGGCCCGCGCCATGTCGTTCTGGCGCTCCAAAGGATCAGTTGTTCATAGCTGGTGCAAGAAGCGAGCGCGGCCGAGTTCGCCCGCCAGGTTTTCCGCTGCCTTCTGGCATTCTGCATTGCGGGAGCTAAACACCCGCAGGCGCTCCGCCAGGTCTTCGGGCGGTCCGCGGGAAAGAATGTCATTGTCAATATGAGTCTGCGTCACTGTGCTGGACCCCCAGCTGCCCTTGGAAGTGGCGGCAATTTCGCAGTTGGCAACCCCCCAGAGATGGCGAGGTCGAATCTGAATTTGCGTAAGGCGTCACCTCGGTGGACCCCCCAAAAGCCTTCGAAAGCCACTGCAGCGTCGCATAATCGCATCCCCACAGGAGGATAAGTCTGCGTAGGACGCCCTGCCCTTTAACCCCCAGCCGCCTTCGAAAGTGGCGACAGTTTCTCAGACCGCAGCCCCTCAGGGAAGGCGAGGTCAAATTTAGGCATGCGCGGGGCGTCGCTCCGCTGGGCCCCAGTAGCCTTCGAAAGCGGCAACGCCCTTGCAGATCGCAGCCCCCTTAAGGTCAGGCGAAGTCGAATGTAGGTTCGCGTGGAACGTCACCCCGTTGGACCCCCAGCAATGTTCGAAAGTGGCGACACTGTCGCAGACCGCAGCCCTCCAGGGATGGTGAGGTCGATTTGGAGTTTGCGTATGGCCGTATGGCGTCATTCCGTTGGATACCCAGCGGCCCTCGAAAGGGGCGGTCGTTTCGCAGATCGCAGCCCCCCCCCCCACTGATAGCGAGATCGAGGTTCGATCCGCGTGTGAAGTCATGTTAGTGGACCCCGCAGCAGCCGTCGAATGCGGCGATCGTTTCGCAAATCGCAGCCCCCCAGGGGTGGCGAGGTCGAGGTTGGGCCCGAATATGACGTCATTCCCCCAGCCCCCCAGCAGCCTTCGAAAATGGCGGCGACAGCTTCGCAAGTCGCTCCCCTCCATGGACAGAGAAGTTTAATTCAGGTCCGCGTATGACGTCGTCCCGCTAACCCCCCAGCACCTTCCGAAAACGGCGTTCGCTTAGCCATGCCATTTCCTGGAGCGCAGAGGGCACGCGACAAACCCAGAGAGGTTTGAAACTTTGGGATATGGGCCTTGAGGAAACTCTTCATGACAGGATTGAGGCTCGCAGGAAGGGACAATCGACCTGAGGACACGAGCATTCGATTTGTTTGGCACGCGTCCGCGAAGGGCCCACTTGTTTTCATCCGATGGCAGTACATATAAACAAAAGACATATGGTTTTCGTACGAGTTCGCGAAAGCGCGCAAATCGCATCTGGAAACCATGTTGTAAGACCTTGGGTTGTCGCAGGTTGCGGTGACATCGATTTTGACATTTCTACGAAGCCCTGTGTTTTCGAAGGATACCGACATGCGCGCGCGACGACGCGCGCGTGTGGATTGAGTGTCGTGTGGACCGCGGGGTTTTGGAAAATTGATGATGTGTGATAAACGTGAGCGCGCATAGTGTCACTTGACAGAATGGGAGATAGCCGGTTTAGGATGATGTGAACTTGCATTTGGCATGAACGATTGGACGGGATCATATGTACATAGTATTATCGCAGGGAGGGCAATCAAACCCCGGGCCGGGTAGAGCCGATTTTTGTTGCATGGGAGTATGTGGTGCAATCGAAGGCGGCGATTGCGGCGACGGGGCGGCAACATAGCTGCCAGGCTGCCACAGTTGCCCAGACGACGGGCGGCGACGAGGCGGCGACGGGATGGCGACGGCGGCAACGAAAGCCGCCAGACCGCCACACTGGCCCAGACGACGGGCGGCGACAAGGCGGCGACGGGGCGGCGACGGCGGCAACATAACCGCCAGACCGCCCCACCTGCTGTTTAGAAAAAGCACGGACTCCTAAGTGTAAGCGCTGCTTGGGGAGTATAGCTCGCCCCCCCCCAGGTCCCCTTCCAATGTACTTTCGACTCCCTCTTATATATCCTCTGTGCCTTTCTCCTCCAAGATCTGCAATGAGAACAGTAGTCAATGCTGTGTCAGGGAACTGCCGTAGGATACGCATCCATACATGTAATAAGCGGTGTAGCAGAAACTGCAGTGAGAGCTGTACTACTGGCTACGCGAGGATCTGAACAGGAACCGTAGATGGAGGCGCTGCGAGCTGGATGTGGACATGCACTGCTGATTGCTGTTGGTCTCGTGGCAGGAGGGCTATCTAGGCACAGTGTGCAAAACTGTAGTACATGCTGCAGTGGGAACTACAGTAAGAGCTGCACTACGATATGCAATCGGATGTGTAACATGTTCTGCAGCAGGAGCTGCAACAACACATTGTAGTTGGAACTGTCCTGCTAGCGGTTACAGTCCGAATTGGTGTATGAGTTATGGAAGGAGCCATCGTAGGAATTGCAGTCGGAGTTGTAGTGAGAGGTGTAGGCGGAGCAGATGAGAGGGATTGTTGCAGCTGGCTGCAATAGGAGCTGTAGTACGAACAGCTGAAGGATCTGTAGTCAGCTGAACGAGCTGCAGTGGGGCTGAGTTGATGTAATGCTAGCCGCCCGATGAGCTCTGCCAAGGAACATTAGTAGGACCTGCATTCGCACAAGCACTATACAGTCGATTCAGAGCGATAGCGAGAGCTGTACCACTGGACACATTCATCATCACTAGAAAGTGTAGTGGGAGACGCATTGGAGGCCGTGCTTCGATGTGTACTGCTGGTTGCAGTTGGGATGTGAGTAAGAGCGTTACTAGGGACATTGCGGAAAACTATACTATTGGTTGCAGTGGGAATTACAATACGAGTTGCGTTGGGATATGGAATTGGATGCGTACAATGAAAATGCGTTCGAGGTTGCAGCAGGAAGTCAAGTGAGAGTTGTACCACTGGCTGTAGTAGGCACTGGTGCAGGAATTGCTGTACAATATGAAGATGGAGCTGTTGTGGGCATTGTCGCAGGAGGATATGCCGTGGGAGCTGTCATAGAAGCGGGCGTGGGAGCTGTAGCGAAAGCTCTGCAGGAATTGCAGCAAGGCTCGTAGTGAGATCCGCAGTAGAGCTGTCAAAGAGATTCCTCCGCCTCCTCCTCCTCAGCCTCCCACTCCTCCCCTCCACAGACAGCGTGCCTGGACGGGCGCTCCTCCTAGCCCTGATCCAGAGAGAGAGTAGGAAAACAGGATGCATAGCGGAAAGTGCCGAGTACAAAGAGTAGGGAGTGTAGAGTATAAAGTGCGAGCAACAAGTGGAGGAATGGATGGCAGAGAATAAAGCAGAGTGCAACGAGTAGAGATTAGATAATACGGAGATCCAGAAGTATTCGTCATAAGAATTCGTCGTCCTTATTTCTCGCCCACCAACCGCGCGTTGCCTGCACTCTTACGGACGATCAACTGGTCGACATTCCCCAGGTGCAATTGCACACTACATGCCGTGCGCGGGAGTCGCGCTTCACATGAGGGAGCCGAGAAGTTGGGGAGAGCAGTATCTCATCGTCATTGGGAGGGGGCACGGTGGACACTCGTTCTGTCTCTCTCTCTCTCTCTGCCTCTCTCTCTCTCTCTCTCTTTATTTCTCTTTCTCTCGCTCGTCGCAGGATTGTGTGTTCCTTGCGAATTATGTCAGCTTGATTGCTTGCAGAGCAGGCGATGAGGCATCCGCATCCCTTTTCCCTCCTGCCTCATCATTCCTCCGAGACTTGGTATCTTCATGGCCCTGCGGTCCTCCTCGTTCCTCCCTCGTCCCTCCCTCCCTTACCTCTCCCTCCCTCTTTCTCCTCCCTCCTCCTTTCTCCCTGCCTCCCTTATACCTCCTCCCCCCTCCCTCCTCCTCCTCCCCCTCCTCCTCATTGACCCCCCCCCCGCCATCCTTCTCCTCGCGCTCGGCAATGGGCCACCCTCTCCTCGCCGCGGCCCCGCCCCTCCGCGAAGGCCGCGTTCGACCTGGCGATCCCACGGCCCCCAGCGCCGTCGCCGGGCAGCGAGGCGCGCGCCCCAGAAGGGCCCAAGAAAACCCCCAAGAGGGCCCCCAAGAGGGCCAAAAGGCCGTGATCCTCCCGAGGTGCTTGCTTGAGAGCAGTTCTCGCGCTCTCGCCTGCTCGGGCGCCTGGAGATCCAAGACGGCCAGAGACACCCCCCGGACTGGCCCAAGACGGCCCAGGAGGCCCTCGAGAGGGCCTGGAGACGGCCCGAGAGGGCGCGCCCGGCGGCGGCGGCGGCGGGCGCGCGTGAGCGTGTCAGCCGCGCGCGCGCATGTCTGTCGGAGGGGGGCTGGCATGATCCCGGCCACCCGAATGAGGCTTGAGCCCGATGGTTGGTCCATCCTTCGCGTCGCCGATGCAGTGCTCATGCATCGGCGAGGCGGCGCCGTCATCCGACCCCAGCTGCTCCGGCCCCGTGTCTGGGCGGCCTCAGCCGTAAGCCGGGCCTGTCCCTCGAAAGGAGGAACGTTCAAGAATAATCCAAAAATAATTTGGGACGATGTTCTAGTATTTTTGACCATGTTTGAACATTTGTTGGCCATCTTGCATTGTTCCCCCAAAATCCGCACGCCTGTAGGGGGACATGCCCGACCTAACCTCAGCCAGAGGCGTGGCCCAGGGAGGGCGTGTGTGTGAGCGGTGCGCCGTCCTGGCCGAGCCCTGAGGGCGTGTGCACACCAGATCTCTTGGGCCCGAGGGTGGGCCCGGCCAACATCGGCGCTGGAGCATCGGAGGCGTCCTGCATGGAGGTGGGTGTGGAGGGTCCTCTCCGAAGGGCTCAGGCGACCCGTCCTCCTCCTCCTCCTCCTCCTCCTCCTCCTACTCCTACTCCTACTCCTACTCCTACTCCTACTCCTACTCCTACTCCTACTCCTACTCCTACTCCTCCCTCCTCCTCCTTCCTGTTCCTCCTCCTCCTCCTACTCCTCCTCCATCTCCTCCTCCTCCCCCTCCCCCTCCTCCTCCTCCTCCTCCTCCTCCTCCGTAGCCATTTTGGCTCAAGCTGATTTTTATCGAGCGCCAAGGCTGTTTCCAGCCCCCAGTCCGCGCTCCAGTCGGGCGAGCAATGGAACGCATCGCGCGCGTGGCGAGGCACGTGGTCCCAGGCGGTGTGCAGCCCCAGAGCCCGACGAACGGCCTGTGCCCACAGCTCACGTCGGGGTCACAGTCGCCCATCCTGACGACGCTGAAAGGAAAGATCGCAGCCCTGGCGAAGGAGAAGACGGCACTGAAAAACGACCTCCTCAAGAACCATGGCGAAACGAAGATCCAGGAGGTCACCGTCGAGATGGCGATCAACGGCGCGCGGTCCATGAAGACGATGGTCACCGACACCTCCGATCTGGACGCGAACGACGGCATCAGCTATCGGGGCATGTCCCTGTACGACGTCAACAGGGCCCTCCCAAAGGCGCCTGGCGGGTCGTGCGCGCTGCCAGAGGCTGCGTTCTGGCTGTTGCTGACGGGCGAGGTGCCGACCGATGCCGAGACTAAGGCGTTCACGCTCGAGCTTCACAACCGGAGCGCCGTGCCCGCCAACGTGATGGCCACGCTGGACTCCGTACCCAAGGAAACGCACCCGATGACCCAGTTGTCGATGTGCATGCTGGCCATGCAGAAGGACTCGAAATTCTCCGCCGCGTACGACAAGGGAATGAAGAAGTCCGAGTACTGGGAGTACGCGCTTGAGGACGCACTGGACCTGGTTGCCAAGATCCCCGTGGTGGCAGCCGCCATCTACCGCCGTACTTTCAAGGACGGCGCTGGACCAGCATACGACAAGAGCATGGACTGGGCGGCCAACTACGCAAACATGCTGGGCGTCAACAGCAGCGAGGAGTTCAAGGAGGTGACCCGCCTGTACCTGATGCTGCACGCGGACCACGAGGGGGGCAACGTGTCGGCGCACACAGCGCACCTGGTGGGCTCCGCGCTGAGCGACCCCTACTACTCCTGGGCCGCAGGCCTCTGCGGACTCGCGGGGCCACTGCACGGCCTGGCGAACCAGGAGTGCCTCGGCTGGCTGCTGCAGGTGCAGAAGGACCTGAAGGGGCAGACGCCGACGAAGGCGCTCCTCACCCAGTACGCAGAGGAGACCCTGGCCTCCGGAAAGGTGATCCCGGGATTCGGCCACGCCGTGCTTCGGAACACGGACCCGCGTTACATGCTAGAGCGCGAGTTTGCGCTGAAGCACTGCCAGAGCGACCCCCTCTTCCAGCTCGTTGACGCTTGCTACCAGGCCATCCCAGAGCTTCTGCAGAAGAAGGGGAAGGTGAAGAACCCCTTCCCCAACGTTGATGCCCACAGCGGGCAGCTCATGCACTTCTACAACCTGAAGGAGGAAAACTATTACACGGTCGTCTTCGCCGTCTCCCGTGCCATCGGCGTCATGGCTCAGACTGTCTGGGCCAGGGCCATCGGGCTACCCATCGAGCGACCCAAATCGGTCCCCTTGGACACGCTGAAGCAGCTTGCGACCAAGTGATGGCTGAGATCTCCAAGTCGCAAGTCAGACGGCTGCGCTCGGTCTGCTGGAAGTGCCGAATTTGTTTGTGACCAGGTTGTGCTTGGGCCGCTTGGTCTCATGCTTGTCGGTGCAGCGATGCCAGAAGTGCGCAGGCTTCGAAGTTTTTGCTACCTTGCAAGTGCATGCGGTCGAGGCTCACGCCCTGCTGCTACGTTGCAGCTCGTTTCATGCAGGATTGCGCTTGCTGTTCGGGGGCGAAGGTCCCTCCTCCACACCCTGACCCGCCCTGGCGTTCTCTCCACTCATCTGTTGCCTGTGATGTACTTTGCCAGGTGTGAGGTCCGCGTGCGCCGTGGGGACACTTCTCGCCTCGGACGGTTCCCAGACTCCTCCTCCTCCTCCTCCTCCTCCTCCTCCTCCTCCTCCTCCTCCTCCTCGGGTCGCCTACGGCCCCGGGAGAAACCGTGCAGGTGGGTGATGTAGGGGAACGAAGAATGACATAAACATACTAGCTCGGAGGTCCGCGCGGATTTCTCGGATCCGCGCTGGGGAACCCCCAGCGGCGTCTCGGGCGCCGCCCCTTGGCGCGCTCCGCGCGGATCCAGGAAATCCGCGCGGACCTCCGAGTTTTTATGTTTATGCAATGTTTCGGTTCCCTAGAGGACGAGGGAGCGAGGGGGAGACGGTGGACGATGGGGAGTAGAGCAGAGGAGGCTGGGGAGCACGAGGAGGAGGGGGAGGAGGAGGAGGAGGAGAAGCAGCGGCAGTGGCTCCATACTTCCAATGTCACGCTATTTGTGAGCACGTTGGCCCCGAAGCTGTCGAGCCTTTCTCGAGGACAAGTATATTTAATTGCGGTTCGTCCCAGACCGTTTTTGGGCGGTCACGGTTACGGGGCCTGAGGACGCTCTTTTGAAGCCAATGACGGGGGGGGAGAAAGCTTCGGGCAGTTCTAAGACCGGATAAATCATTCAGTGTTTTCTGGAACGCTCTCAGAGCGTTCCGGTGCTCTCTGGAACGGCGCGGCGCCCGATGCATCCTCCTCATCCTCCTCCTCCTCCTCCTCCTCCTCCTCCCCCTCCTCCTCCTCCCCCTCCTCCTCCTCCTCCTCCTCCTCCTCCTCCTCCTCCTCCTCCTCCTCCTCCTCCTCCTCCTCTCCTTCTTCGGTGACTGTCAGTTTTATGCCTGAGGGTGTCGACTCAGGGGCGCAACCGTTTAGACTGAGCAGTGGGCAATCGTGTGCGTGGTGGTTCCGCGCGATCAACAAATCCTCCAGAACCGATGGACCTCGGAAATTCCCGATGTATCCCGACCTAGATGTGTCCCGATCCTGCCTCCGTTCTAGCCGAGGCTTGTTTGTGACGCGCACAGAGGGGCATGGCGCGAGGGGGGGACTTCAAGAAGGCGGGGGGTTCTGAAGGCAGAAACCTTCTTAGAAGGCCCCTGGGGCTTCTCAGAAGCCTTCTTAGATCGGGAGCGAAAGAAGGACGTACACGCACATGAATCCACAGTAGTTTCGGGAGTACGGACTGCGCGGCCGTTCGTATCACGCGGTCGGTTTCGCGGATTGGGGGGCCGTGTTCATGTGCGTGGTTGGGCGCGGACGTCCACGGACAGCTCCCCATTAGAAGCCCCTCTGGTCTTCGAAGCAGACCCTGACCTCCTGAGACGCCCTCCGGCCTCTGAGAAGGCCGCCTCGCTCGCGCCACCCCCGTGCATCTACTGTGCAGCACGAGAAGATCAGCAGCGCGCCGAGGGGGGAAGCAGAAGGGGGAAGCTCCAGCCTCGGGACCGGCGGCGGTGCCTGGCGGCGCTCCAGCCTCGGGATGCGTTCCAGCAGCTTCAGGAGGGAAGGAAACACACAGACACAATTCATCGTCGATTCCCCAGCAAATATGGGAAAATATGGGAAGTGGGGGGGAAGACAGAAACCCCAAAAATATGAGAAAATATGGGGAATTATTTTATTTGTGTGTACTCCAGATTTCGTAATAAAAGGGAGGGGGTCTGGACCCTCCAAGACAAGCCATTTCAGACCTCCCCCGTGGGAGAACCCTCCAAAACATCGTCCCCAGAAACCCTCAGGCCCTCCAAGATAGCCTGGAAGAGACCCCCCCCCGAAATGAGACCCCCCTCCCTTTATTACGAAATCTGGAGTATTTATTTGTGTGTCCTTGAGCCCCTTCGCAGCTGCCGCCTCGCCGAGAGCGCTCCGCGGAGGGGCCCGGATCGGCCCTTGAGCGGCAGCCGGAGGGCGGAGCTGTGACCCCAAAAGCCACCCGGGCGTCCGAGAATCGGGCCGGGCGAAAGGGGGGGATTGGGAAAGGGGGGGTTACGAAATCTGCTGCGTGCAGCTGGTTTCGGCCTCACCGAGGGGCCCATTCCTCGATGCATGGCCGCCTCCGGCGCCGGGAGGCGCCGGGAAAATCAGCTACGTGAGCTGATTCTCACCCCCCCCCCTGTGCTATCCCCCCCTGTCGCCCGACCCGAGAGAAGGGCAGACCTTCTCTCGGCATCGCTCGGACGTGTGCTTCTGTTCTCGGCGAGGGCCATCGAGGAGAGCGTGGAGGCAGCTGGCGGAAACGCGCACGCGCGAAGCCGAAAAGGGCACGGGGACTGGACGTCCGAGCGGTGGCGAGCTCTCAGAAGATGCACAAGGCCACCAGCCAAGGGCTCCCTCGAGGGCGCGAAGTTATTCGCGCTTCGCGGTCCTCGTTTCTCCTCCCCCTCCTCCTCGTCCTCCTATTCTCCCTTTGGGAGGGCGGCGCGAGAGCGCGAAGTTATTCGCGCTTCGCGGAGCGCGAAGCGCGAAGTTGGGAGCCCTAGCCAGCCGTCCGAGGAGCCCCCCTGTGGGCGAAGGCTTAGACGGCCCCTTCTTCTGCCTTCCCCCTCGGAGCGCCGCCGACACTCCCGAGCGGCAGCCCGGCTTCGAGCAGGCCCAAGTATATCATCATGTATGAATTCTTGCGCCGAGTCACGCCATCGGCTGCGGCGGGCCGAAGATCCACGAGAGAGGATGGATCTGGAGGGGTAGACGGAGGAGGAGGAGGAGGACCAGTGTAAAACCATGAGTCATCAACGATGTTGGAATTAACCCTCCCTCCAAGCTCCCTCTTCATAGGCCCCCACAGCGGTTCATTTCCGTTGAGGGAACCGCCTCGTTGGAAGACAGCCGTTTGAAGATCCTGAAGTATGCCAAAACATTGTTCTCGGGATTTCAACGCCACGTATCAACCTGACTGCTACGTCTTGACGATCCGGAATGGTGCCAGAGCGCCATTTTTGGGATTTCAACACCGCAGATCAATGTTGCACCCGCATAATCCTGAACCCTTCCACAACACCATTTCTGGTACGTTGGTCATGGGAATCCGTGAAACTCTTGCAAATATTTGAACCCAATGTGCGCAGCGCTAAGGCGAGGGCCACATTTTGAAAAGGAACCGCCCTCAATCCGTGAAACCCTTGCAATGCTTGAAAACGATTGTGCGCGGCGCTAAGGCGAGAGCCACATGTTGAAAAGGAACCACCCTCAATCCGCTATTGTTTTGCAAATTGTCAGAACGAATGTGCGCGGCGCTAAGGCGAGAGCCACATCTTGAAAACGATCCGCCCTCAATCCGTGAAACTCCCGCAGATGTTTTAAACGAATGCCCGCGGCGCTAAGGCGAGAGCCACATTTTGGAAACGACCCGCCCTCAATCCGTGAAACTCCTGCAACGTTTTAAAGCGATTGTGCGCGGCGCTGAGGCGAGAGCCACAGTTTGAAAACCACCCGCCCTCAATCCGTGAAGCTTTTCAAATGTTTGGAACGAATGTGCGCGGCGCTGAGGCGAGAGCCACATTTTGAAAACAACCCGCCTTTCAATCCGCAAAGTTTTTGCAAATGTTTAAAGCGCATGTGCGCGGCGCTAAGGCGAGAGCCACATCTAAAAAAACACCCGCCCTCCATGTGTGAAACGGTTGTCACGTTTTAAGCTTCAGGGTCATAACTTGTGAGGAAGTCTCAGGCGAAACGCCCGGCCCGCCCTAAAAGCTAGCTTCGGGGTGCGACAGGGAGGAGTTATTTATAAGGAGAAGGAATGGGAGTGGGGGGAGGGGGAGGAGGGGGAGCAGGAGGAGGAAGAGGAGGAGGAAGGGGAGAGGAGAAGGAGAGAAGGAGAGGGAGAGGCAGCAGGAGAAGGAGGGACGCGACCGCCCCCGCGCCCCGCCGCCGCCCCCCGCCCTTCCTCCCCCCCCGGGAGGCTTCCCCGCAGGACGCGTCGCCGCGGCCGCCGGACGGCGCCTCTTCGCCGGGGGCCGAGGCCGAGGCAGACCCTCCCCCCCCGCGGCCTGGGGAGGAGGCCACGGCCCGGGCGACGGCGGCGACGGCTTCGGTCGAAGGATTGCAAAAAAAAGGATTGCAAAAAAAAACGAAGGATTGAAAAAAAAGAAAAAAAAAAAAAACCTTCGCAGGATTGCAAAAAAACGAAGGCTTGTTGTTGCAATCCTTCGTTTTTGTTTGCAATCCTGGGCCCACGCGCGGGCGGAGTCAGCTCCGCGAGGCAGCGCCCGCCGCGGCGAGCCGCGCAGGAGATTCCCTCACGCGCACGGCCCGCGGAGCAGCGCCTCCCGAGTCGATTCGCGGGCGACCTGGCCCCGAGGGCGACGGGCTTCCGTGCAGGCTGCTCTCTTGAACGACTAGGGCTCCTGGATGGCTTTTGTGTACGGGACTGGCTGCTTTTCGGGCTGTAGTCGTCCCGCTGCCACGTCCACTGGTTCCCACAGTAACAGACCCAGACCTTCTTGGGGGCGTTGAACACATGGTATGGTGACGAATTTTCACATTGTTGTTGGACTATGCTTGATAATGGTTTGACTACGTTTCTTCTTTCTTCCAGAATCCGTCTGCAGGAGGACGTGCCCGACCTAACGTTAGGGGGTCGGACGCCGAAATTGATCTGAAAAAGCGCGAATCTCACATGATGGCCCAGATGTCCGACGATTTGTTTCAGTTCGCGGCCCTAGAGCTTCTGGCCCCTTCCCCAGGGTAAGGTTTTCGCCCCGGATCCGTTTCCGTCTGCCCCGGGGCCTGGTTGTGGGCCCTGGAGGCCGCGATCGAGGAGCAACGCCGGGATTGAAAAAGACATGTCGTTGGAGGTCTGGGAATGCTTCAGGGGTCTGGCTCTTCCTGCTCCGCCGTGCCGATCCAGGCTCCGAGGCCGAGAGGCTACAGCGAACCTCGTGCGCGGACACGTGGAGCATCGCCACCGCCACCGTGGCGAGGGCCCAGAGGTGCGCCTCCGTGTGCAGTGCTCTCTCGGGGTGCGCGGCCGCCGGCTAGCGGGCCCGCGCCGGCGCCGAGGGCGACGAGCAGGCCCAGAGCCTCTGGCCAAGGAAGGGAGAGCCACTCCGACCCCCCGTCATTGGCTTGTGCTGAGAAGCCCCTGGGCGGTCCAAGCCGCCCTGCCCTGCTCGATCCTTCCCCGAGGTGCGCGTGCTGCTGCGCTTGCCGGGGTGGGGTTCGTTCTGAGGGTGGTCACTCTGCCACATAATGCGGCCAAGAGGCTCAAATACTCGAGGAAATCAAAGCTGCCATTTCAGACGGCCAGGAGGCTCGAATACTGTGAGGGCGGTGATCCTGCCATGTCAGACGGCCAAGAGGCTGCAATGCTCGAGGAAATCAGAACTGCATAAACACAGACTTGAAGGTGCGCACGGATTTCCTGGATCTGCGCCGGAGCCCCCTTTGGCGCGCTCCGCGCGCCAGGGTGGGCGGCCCAGCGCCACCCCAAGAAATCCGCGAGAACTTCCGTCACGTTCATTCCCCAAGCATTGCTTTCGGGGATGGACAGAACCCCCAACAGTGACACGTCGATTAGTGAATTGTCCGTTTTCGGTTCTCGAGAGGGCGCCGTGGCCGTTATTTTCCAGGTTTGCGCCCTCCAGGTTTAGGCCTCAGGTCGTTTTCACTAAACCACGTTTTACTAAAGGGGGGTCTGTCCATCCCCGATGCTTGCAACTGGAGTTTCTCACCGTCGTTGCTTGAGGAATTGGATCCGTTTCCCGGGCGTTCGCCACGTCTGCGCGCGTGCCCGCTCGGGGGGCGCCTCGTGGGCGCCCCGCGCGCCGCGCGTGGGTTTCCCAGGCATTCGCCGCGCTGGCGCCCCGTGCCCGCTCGGGGGCGCGCCCCGTGCGCTGGGTCGGGCTCCCGAGCACTCGCCGCGCTGGCGCCCCGTGCCCGCTCGTGGGCGCTGGGTGGGCGCCCCGTGCGCTGCGTAGGCTTCCTGAGACTTCGCCGCGGCTGCTCCCGTGCCCGCTCACGGGCGCCCCGTGGGCGCCCCCGTGCGCCTGCACGACGTGACTTGCAGAGAAGAGCCTCGCACCACAAACTCCTCCTCCCTCCTCCTCCTCCCTCCTCCTCCTCCTCCTCCTCCTCCTCCTCCTTCCTCCTCCTCCTCCCTCCTCCTCCTCCTCCTCCTCCTCCTCCTCCTCTCCTCCTCCTCCTCCTCCCCCTCCCCCTCCCCCTCCCCCTCCCCCTCCCCCTCCCCTCCCCCTCCCCCTCCCCCTCCCCCTCCCCTCCCTCCTCCCCTATTCCCCTCCTCCCTCCTCCCCCTTCCCCTCCTCCTCCTCCTCCTCCCCCTCCTCCTCCTCCGTAGCCATCGTGGCTCAAGCCGTTTTGGCTCAAGCGATCGCATGCCTCCGTCGCGGCCGTCCGCCCCGCGTGATGGCCAGCGCGCGCGGTACTGGCGGAGCGACGGCTGGCGCGGATGAGGCTGCATGCGTGTCGGCCGCTGTTCGTGCGACGGCGGAGGCCAAGGCGCCGCGGCGCACGGTGGCCGCGGTGGCGCGAGCCATAGTGTCTGTAGCTCTGCGTTGGCGCTTCGCCGCGGCGGGAGCCGCCTGCGGGCGCTGGTGTTGCGGAGGCTGGCCGAGGAGTTCGTGATCGAGTTCCTGCGGGGTCGCCGCGGCAGCGAAGGCGGGGCGGCGCAGGCGCCGCCGCCAGCGCCCGGCGGAGGCGCGTCGGGCTCGGCGTGCGGAGGCTGTAGCTGCAGGTGATGGCCGCCGGCCCCATCGCGCGGCGGATGCGGGAGCTGCTAGGCCTGACGAGGACGACAGCATGGACGACGAGGTGTTCGGCGAGGCGGCGGGGGGCTCCCTTGCCGGTGCGGCGGCTGGCGCTGCCGGGGCTGCCTGGGGCGTGCGCGCGGGCTTGGTGCTCGCGCAGACGGCTGGGGCAGCGCCTGCAGCGCCAGACGTGAGCATGTCGGACCTCGATCCCGACGAGTGGGCGGACGCCTTGACGCGCTGTGCGCGGCGGAGTCGAAGGCGGGAGCCCGCGGCGGCGGCGGAGCTGGTCCGTTGAGCTGGCGGAGCGGCTGCTGGGGCGCGGTCCCCAACCCGTGAGTCGCCCCGGGCGTCGCTCGGCGGCGAGCCGGGGGGGGAACGAGCGGGCCCCAGGACGTGGCGAAGGCCTTCTGGGACCTCGTGGACGTCAGGGGGCGGCGCAGGCGGCCTGTAGGGCTGCGGCTCGCCAGCAGAGGGAGCTAGACTTCAGTCTGGCGCGCGCGGGCCCGCGGGCGCGGCGCTGCTCAGGCCTGAGGGCCTGCGGGCGGGCCTGAGGTCTGCCTGAGCCGCGGCTCCTGCGGGGGCCCAGCGCCGCCAGCCTGCGAGCACTGAGCGCGGATAAGTGGGGAGACGGAGACAACAACAAACTTTTCACACCACATAGCTCACACAGCATAGCTCGCAACACAACACACACACATTACAATGTCTAGCGCCCATCGTATAGCTCACACCATGCAGCTTACACCACGCTGCCGCACCATATATGTGTAGTTGCATGTGCCGCCACGTGGCTTGCACCACATAGCTAATGCCACCTGGCGCGCATGAGATGTAGCTTCAGCACGTGGCATACATAACTTAGTTTACGCCGCGCAGCTCACGCGCCCAAAGTTACACAGCACAGCTAACACAGAACATAGACCACGTAGCTCACACCTCAAAACATACACCACATAGCTTGCACAATATAGCTTCCACCTCCACTATGCAACAAATCAACGTTCGGGGTCCACGCTGGCTAACCATGTTTTTCCTCTTCCCATTCGGTCAAACGGCTGACGAAACACGAGACAGCTCGGGATCGGAAGGCGTTCGCTGTTCCTCCTGTTCTCCCGCGGCTGTTCCGTTGGCGCCCTTCGCGCACAGGGGGGAATGCCACCCAGGCCCCGACAATTTGGCACTGACTAAACGGCCCCAGGCGCTACTGAGCAGCCTTGCCCCGTTCGATTCCTTCCTTGGGCGCGTGCGGCTTCGCTTGTCGGGGCGCTCGCTACGGTAGTGTATATTCTGCCCTCTGCTTGGGGGCTGGGGCGGGGCTTCGTTCATCACGCAGCGTTGGCCATAGTGGGCAGCCTGACTGCAGACCCTTCCGCCCTCGCGCCGCGCCCGAGACGACCCCGAGGGCAGGAGCTGATGGGGCAAGGGGCGGGCGGATCAGCTTGTGAGAAGGAGCTCGATTACAGAAGTGAGTTACCCCAGAATCGGCGTTCGCCGAATCGACGAAGAAATGCATCGAATGGCAGTCGAATTTACATACATTCCAAGTATGCGTCGTCAATGTCCAATGGGGGTCGTGAATTTTGCTGCAGAAATCAGTTATGTAGTCGATCCCCTACTCGAAATTTGGGGCCCTCTTGGGAGATTCGGGGAAGACGATAGGCGGGGTTCGGCATAGAGGGGGGGGTGCATCGACCCCCATACGCCCACTGATCGCCGATAAGGGCCCGATCGCCCCAGCCTGCCCAGGACGTTGCATCGGGGGCCTGTCGCCGATGCATCGGCGATGTGTCGCCGATTCCAGGTCGATGCCTCCCCCCTGTGCCAGTTAAAACAGGGCTAGGATCGGGATAAATCGCTCCAGAGCGTTCCGGAGCGCTCTCAAGAGCGTTCCAGAACGCTCTGGAGCAGCCGCGGCGCCCAACACATTCTCCAAACCCGCCGACTCTCAGAGGTTTCGAGTTGTCCCGATCCGATGTTGTCCCGATCTTCGCGTCACTTTAGAGCGGCTGGTCGCCCACAATGGCTCTCCAGCGCCTCGCTGACCTGGCCTGCAGGGATTGCGGCCATTGTCCCAGCTCCCTGGCCGAGCACCGCCTCCAGCGCGCCCTGGACGTCCTGCGATCGACCTCTGCCCAGGCGCGCGCGGCAGGGAAATCTCCCTGTCGTTGCCCCCACGAGATGGCAGCGGCAGTGGCCGAGGGCCCACCCCGGCAGGCCCAGTGCAGAGCAGGTCGCTGCGCGGCGCCTCCGCGGGGCCGACGCTGGAGCAGGGGCCTCGCCGGGAGCAGCAGCACGACAGGTCGAGTCTGCACCGTCGTGCTCGCGAGGAGGAGGGAGGAGGGGGAGGAGGGAGGAGGAGGGAGAAGGAGGGAGGAGGAGGAGGAGGGAGGAGGAAGGGAGGAGGAGGAGGAGGAGGAGGGAGGGAGGAGGGAGGAGGAGGAGGAGGAGGAGGAGGAGAGGAGGGAGGGAGGAGGAGGGAGGAGGAGGAGGAGGAGGAGAGGGGGAGGGGGAGGAGGAGGGGGAGGAGGAGCGAAAAGGAGGATGCTGCGGAGCCCAGGGAGCTCACGACGGACCAGGCCGGCCCAACCCAGCCCGAAGGTCCAGGGCCCCCGCCCCAACAGCTCGGGCTGGGGGGCGTACGGGCTCCATCCTGCTTCCCTCCTCCCTCCTCCCTCCTCCCTCCCTCCCCTCCTCCCTCCTCCCTCCTCCCTCCTCCCTCCTCCTCCTCCTCCTCCTCCTCCTCCCTCCTCCTCCTCCTCCTCCTCCTCCTCCTCCTCCTCCCTCCTCCTCCTCCTCCGCTTCCTCGATGTTATGGAAAGCCCCCCCCCTGGAAATCCACGATCCCAACGGTGACCTCGGGTTTGGTACGGTAGGTTCGTGTCGTGTCGACTCGCGGCGACCCCAGCGCGGGCGTTCAAGGTTGAACGCCGCCGGCGACCCAGAATCGATCGATGTTGAACGATTGGACGTTGCGGAGACGGCCGATCGTTCAAGGTTGAACGATCCCTGCGGTGTCAAAAACCAACGCTGGGGTCGGCACGACACGAACCCGCCGTAGGGGTGGTCGAGTGGTCAGAAGGGGAGTGCAAGTCTGGCTCCGAGGTGGAGAGGCAGAATAGCGTCGTACCAGACCAGGGCCACCCTGGCCTCTGCATGGTTTAGTTTGTTGCGCCCCCTTATTCCTAGACGACTCCGCTGCCCACGCTCCCCTTCAGACCTCCACCGCCTCGAAAACAGACGCGTTGTTCCCAACATGGTTTGCCATCCTTGGAAAGTGTTCGGGCCCAGGGAGCATCAAAAAACAATACATGATCCCGAACCAGGTTTGGGGATTGGGTCAAGAGCTTCAGGACCCGCGAAGTGTCAGCTTGTGGTTAACAGATGGCATCAGGTGACACCTCTCCGTCTCGTTTGGCTGATGAGTAGCCCGGTGAGGCGCGGAACAATTTCCAGCTTTCATGTACTGTTGGATCCTGGTGTTCACTCCGCTGCGGGAGCTCCACCTCTGGCCCCAGAGACAGGTACTGCATGCCGTCCCCCCTCGGATTCCCGCACACTCATCAAAACGTTTCGTGCACAACCATGATCTCCACCTACGGCCCCACGAACAGGCATCACACGACGTCGCCCCGCCCATCTCGTCACGCTCTTCACATGGCTCGTGCCCCGCAGGGAGCTGCAAAAGGGGCCCAAGGCACCTCAAGCTGCCACGAAGAGGGCCCAAGAGCCCAGGCCGAGCGAGGAGGGACACAGAGAGAGAGAGAGATGGCGACCTTGGAGCGACTGAAGCTCAAGAGGGACCTGCGCCCACTGTGTCGTGGCGTCGCCCAGCCCTCCGCCGCTCACTTGTTTGGCTCCAACGGCTCCAATGTTTGTTGCCTTTTTTGTGGCTCCAATTTTTGGCTCCAATGGCTCCAATTTTTGTTGCCAATTGTTGGCTCCAATTTTTTTGGATCCAACTCATGTTCACATTTCCAGTGACTCCAATTTGTGTTGCCTTGTCCGAATGCTGACTTCTCTGCTTCAGCATGGCGAAGATATACCTTCTTGGCCGCTGCGAGTGTTGCCAAATCTCTGTGTTGGCCAGGTGGGCGACCCAGAGTGTGGCTGCGCAGAGGACTGGGTCGTCAGCATGTTCTGGGTGCTGCCAGTTGGGCTGCCCAGGCACCTTACCCGGAAAGAAGTGGGGACAAGCAAAACATGTATGTTGGCGCCGTGCCCGCGGTGCTTTCACACGCTTAGTCGTACCCCAGAGGTAGCTCCACCTACGGCTCCAAATAAGAGTGTCGCATGCACACGTTGGCACACCTCACACGGATCATGTTCCACAAGCAGGTCCATTTACAGAATTTGGCCAGGTGTTCTCATGCGGGCCCACGCCTGTTCTGGCACAACCCTCACGCAGATCGCATTCAGCAAGGGGGGTCCATGTACGACCTCAGCGGGCGCGTTCGCGTGCGGGCCGCCGCCAAATTCGACACGCTGCTCACGCGGATCATGT
>CAUYUJ010018544.1:172500-175007 GCA_963575745.1 Prorocentrum cordatum
CCCAAGGCCGTGGAGAACCCGCTCTTCATGAAGCGTATCAACAAGGCTAAGGTAGAGATCGCCAACACCGTCCAGGATTTTCTGAACATCACCCGCCGCAAGACTGCGAAGTTTGCCTTGGCGAGCGGCAGAGCGTCTGACGTGGAGCTGTCGTTCCTGATGACGCGCTACTTCCACGAGGCGTCCTTCCGTGTCAAGTCCATGCACGCAGACGCGCAGAAGCTTGCCAGGGATTTGAACGTCGTCATGCCGAGGGAGCTGCGGCAGGCCTTCCTGCCTGTCGTCAAGCAGCTGCGCGAGCAGGCGGTCCCGCTGCGCGTGAACGCGACCGCCCTGGCGGCCGCGAGCCAGGCCGCGGCGTGCAGCGAGATCTCCGGGCTCATGTCCAACATCACGGACTACAACATGAAGCTCGCCACCATGCACACCTCCTTGCACAACATATGGCAGATGTCCGAGCTGATGTTGCCGCACATGAGCAAGATCTACCCTATGACGTCCGAGACGATCGACCTCGTCAAGGACCTCATGTCGCTGGCGACAACTCAGTGCGCTGGGCTGCAGGAGTCCGCGGACGAGATCGTGACCCAGGTGGGCCCGGTCATCAGTGAGCGCATGCAGTGCACGTGGTCTGCCGCGAGGCCGCGCTTCGGCCTAGGCTTGGCCGCCGTGCTGGCCGCTCTGGCTGCCCACGTCTTTGCCTGAGGGGTTGGGGGTCCCTCTGGCTTCCGTAGAACTGCTTTTGACATTTTCTGCCCCCACAGCAGCATGGCCCCCTCATCCTCCCTGCTCCATCGTTTCCCCTCCACGTTGTTTACTTCCCCCCTATCGATCGTCGTCTCCCCTCCCCTTGCCTCTCCTCTGCTCCCTTCTCCTCCATCTTCTGCCGCGGCCCCCCTCAATCATCATTGACATCAGACGCCCCCTCACATCATGGTGCTCATCATTGTCGTAAGCACTGACCGTGATTGCTTTTCATCGTCGTCATCAAAACCCCTCTCTGTGATCTGGTCTCTCATCATAATGTGCATTATCCCTCCTCATTCCCATCATCCCGCCTATCATCCCCAACATCGTTACCATCATCTTTCTATGATTATCCACCCCCTCTTTCCCATTTTGTCTGCACCCTCAGTCCCCATCGGTGTTAGGCTATTTGCCCTCGGTCGTTCCCCCCTGCCTTGCCTGCCTCCTCGTCGTCCTCGCATCGTCATCCTCGCAGCCTTCCCCTCATTGCCATCAACTCCTCCCCCTCGTCGTCGCCATCGCCATCCTGAGTCGTCGTCGTCATCGTCGTCGTCGTCACCACCACCACCACCGTCATCATCATCATCATCATCATCATCATCATCATCATCAAATTGTTAATACTAATGAATCATAATAATAGTAGTAAGAATAATAGTAATTAGTATTAATAAAAGGCAAAAAAAAGAATCATCATCACCATCGTCATCGTCATGATGATGATGATGATGATGATGATGATGATGGTGGTGATGATGATGATGATCAGCATCATCATCAGCATCATCGTCGTCGCCGTCGCCGTCGTCATCACCACCATATCATCCTCAGCAGCAGCATCATTATCATAATCAGCATCAGCATCAGTATCAGCATCGCCTTCATCACCTTCGTCATGATCAGCATCATCAGCATCACCATCACCATCACCATCACAATCATCATCAGCATCACCAGCATCAGCATCATCATCATCATCGCCGTCGTCGTCGTCGTCGTTCTCATCATCATCAGCAGCATCATCGTCATCATCATCGTCGCCATCATCAGCAGCATCATCACCATCAGCATCATCAGCATCATCAGTATCATCAACATCATCATCATCAGCATCATCATGATCAGATGGATCATCGTATGGATCAATATCGTCAACAGCATCATCATCGTCATCATCATCACCATCATCATCAGTATCATCATCATCAGCAGCAGCAGCATCATCGGCAGCAGCAGCATCATTAGCATCATCATCATCATCATCATAATCATCATCAGCATCATCAGCATCATCAGCATCCTCAGCATCATCATCATCATCATCATCATCATCATCATCATCATCATCATCATCATCATCATCATCATCATCATCATCATCATCATCGTCATCATCGTCATCATCGTCATCAGCAGCATCAGCATCATCGGCTCCCCCTCGTCGTCATCTTCGCATCCCCACCCCTCGCCCCCGAGGCCCAGCTGGACAGACCCGCCGCTGCTCTGGCGGCTGCCGCCGACGCCGAGGCCGCCGACGCCGAGGCCGTCGACGCAGTGGCCGCCGCAGCCGACTCCGGCGAGCATGCCGGCGTCGAGGCCGCCAGCGGCGAGGCCGCCAGCGGCGAGGCCGCCGACGGCGAGGCCGCCGCCAGCGGGGCCGCCGAGGCCTCCGCCGGCGGGGCCGCCGAGGCTCCCGCCGGCGGGGCCGCAGCCGAGGCCGCCGCCGAGGCCGCCGCCGGCGGGGCTGCCGAGGGCGCCGA
>CAUYUJ010018544.1:175107-182607 GCA_963575745.1 Prorocentrum cordatum
CTCCTCCTCCTCCTCCTCCTCCTCCTGTTCCTGTTCCTGCGCCTTCTCCTCCTGTTCCTCCTCCTCCTCCTGCTCCTGCTCCTCCTCCTCCTGTTCCTCCTCCTCGTCGTCCTCCATGTATACGTATATGAATATTATCATACGCACCTCTCCGAGGGAGTAGAGCTCAGAGGCGATTAATGCGCACGCGTCCGCGATTTTTCTGGGCGTTTCGCTCGGGACATCCTCGAAATTCTGAAAATCGGTGGCACCCCTCACGCAGATCGTGACGTCAGGGTCCAAAAACACATGGGAATTTCAATAGTTTAACATAAAACCTTCAAAAACATATGGTAATTTCAATAATTGTGACCCCGATTCTCAGGGAATGGCGGTTTCGCTTGAAAAATCCTTCCAAAATCGAGCCCCAGACCCCGCCTCGGGGCCTCCTGGGAGCCTCCTGGAACCTCCTGGGGCCTCCTGGAGCTTTCTGAACCTTCTGGCACCCCAGACCCCGCCTCGGAGCCTCCTGGGGGTCTCCTGAAACCTCCTGGGGCCTCCTGGGGCCTCCTGCGGCCTCCTGGAGCATCTTGGGGCCTCCTGAAGCCTCCTGGGGTCTCCTGGGGCCTCCTGAGGCCGCCTGGGGTTTCCTGGGGCCTCCTGGGGCTTCAGAACTACATGCACACAGAGACACAAATCACGCCCAACACATCACACGCTAGACAAACATAACACACACACACACACAACACCTACAACACACAAAAAGCACGCACCACACAAAGCATACATCACACACACACACACACACACACACACGCACAACACTCACAATCCTGGGGCCTCCTGGAGCCTCTTCTGGTATCCAAGTCGGGCCTCCTGATGCTTCCTGGGGGGTCCTGGTACACACATCGCAAGGTGTGGCAACCCCACTTGTGCTCGAGTGCGACTTCGATGTTGCAGTTCACTCCTGCTTCAAACGCCCCTTCAGTTTTTTGTATGAGCCTGGGCACACACGTGCCACTTGTATATATATATATATATAGATTGCAGCCGCAGGACACGAACATAAAACCGATAAACCGATAAATCGATAAACTATTTCGGTTGATCGGTTTATCGGCAGATCGACCGATAAACCGATATGATTATATCGGTTTATCGGTCGATCTGCCGATAAACCGATCAACCACTAAACCGACTCATCGCATGCGTGCCCGAATCTCAGCACAGTTTATCAGTTTATCGGTTTATCAGTTTATCGGTTTATCGGTTTATCAGTTTATCGGTTTATCCGAAATAATTTATCGGTTTATCAGTTTATCGGTATATCGGATGTTTCGGTTTATCGGTTTATCGGCCCGGCGTTGTCGTGGTTGTCCAATGGGTAATCCTTCGAAATTCTCTCTCCTCTTCCTCCTAGTCCTCCCCTTCCTCTTCCTCCTAGTCCTCCTCCGCCTCCGCCTCCTCCTCCTCCTCCTCCTCCCTCTTCCTCCTCCCCCCTCCTCCGTTCCGATCCTCCCTCCCTCCCTCTCCTCCCTCTCCTCCCTCCCTCCCTCACTGGCCCCGACGTCCATGGTTCTCCTAGTCCTCCCTCCACCTCTTCCTCCTAGTCTCCTCCGCCTCCCCTTCCTCTTCCTCCTAGTCCTCCTCCGCCTCCGCCTCCTCCTCCTCCTCCTCCCTCCTCCTCCTCCTCCTCCTCCTCCTCCTCGTTCCTCCTCCTCGTTCCTCCTCGGATTATAATCAGGATGGCGATGATGATGATGATGATGATGATGATGATGATGATGATGATGATGATGATGATGATGATGATGATGATGATGATGATGATGATGATGATGATGATGATGATGATGATGATGATGATGATGATGATGCTGATGATGATGATGATGATGATGATGATGATGATGATGAGTGGGAAGATGATGGTGTTGATGAAGATGATGATTATGCTTAGTAAGAAGGTGATGATGGCGGTGGTGGTGGTGATGTGGGCGGTGGTGAGGATGATGCTGAAAAGTCGGAGGATTATAAGGCGTCTTGGGGCCGTGTTTGCCGTCTTTGGGGGCGTCGTTGGGAGACGTGAAGAAGCCACCTTCGGCCGTCCACGTGCCCTGTGAAAACCATCTTAGGCTCTCGGAGGTCCTTGACGGCCAGCTTGAGGCCCTCTTGTGCCCGTGATGCACTCTCTCCAAAATTGTTCTCGCTTCGCGTATCCCCACCAGCCCATCCAAAAACAGTCGCCAGGCGAGTTGACCCGATCAGGGATGTGTAGCATCATCTGGCCCAGCAGTGATCCACATCCGCTGTTGAGGTGGAGCAATCGGAGTTGAGAGAAGAGGAGGCATGCGGAAAAGGAGGGTGGAAGGAGCAAAAGGGAGGAAGGCGGGCAATGATGAGCAGGAGGGGGAGGAGGATGAGGAGGAGGGGGAGCCGGAGGAGGAGGATAACAAGTAGCATGCGTATGCAAATATATAGGTGGCGAAGAAAGGCACGACGACGATGACGAGCAATACGACGACGACCACGACCGCGACGAACACGACGACGACGACGACGACGACGACGAGAGTCAACCACCAACATCCTTCGCTCTGAGAGCGTCGCGTATTGGAAGCCTCTTGGGGCCATCGCGGGGCACTCTGAGGCCCATGTTGCAAGCCTCTGGAGCCCTCATGATGCGCTCTTGGGGTCCCTCTTGGGCTCTTGGGGCGCTCTTGGGGCCCTCTTGGAAGCCTTGGGTGCCCTCTTTGGGCTATCCTGGAGGCCTCTGGGGCCCTCCTGGTGCTCTCTTGGGGCCCTCTTTGGGCGCTCTTGGGGCCCTCTTGAGGCCATATTTGATGCGTTGAAGGCCTTCTTGGGGCAATCGATCATATAAGGAGGGGGGTCCTGAAGTCACCCCCCCCCCCCGTCGGGACCCGAAAATGTGCCTCTTGGGGTCCTCTTGGGCCGCTCTTGGGGCGGTCTTGAGCGCTCTTGGGGCGGTATTGGGGCCCTCCTGGGCCCCTCTTGGGGCCCTCTTGGGCCATCATGGAGCCATCTTGAGGCCTCAGGGGCCCATCGAACGCGAAAAGGCGATGATGCAGAAAACTGTGAAAAAAAACACAAGGGATTTCAAAGATTTTGGCCTCTTGATGGGTTCCTTGGAGGGCTCGACAGGCACTTGGAGCCGTCCTGGGGCGGTCTCGAGAGCTCTTGGATGCATGTTGAAAGCTATCTTGAACCATCTTGGGCTATCTTGCAAGATATTGGAGACCATCTGGGGCTCTTGGAGGCCCTCTTGCAGCCATATTGGGCCATCTTGGGCGCTCCAATTCCTCGCGAAACCCTCCCTCCAGGTCCAGGGTAGGGGGTAGGGGGAGGGGAAGCCCCCTCCCCGAAGGGGAAGGAGAGGGTTTAGCAGAACGAGCTCGTTAGACCACTCACGCCCTAAAGAGCTGGTGGGATTTACTCGGGCTGTCCCAAGGCCTTCTTTGCATGTTCAGCATGTTCGCTGCCATGTTCAACCGTCGCAGTGCCATGTTGGAGCCCTCTTGGCGCGTATTGAGCCGCGGGAAACCCGAATAAGTTGCAATGGCTGAAATCTTCGGAGTGTGCATGCTGTTTTCCTGATCGGGCATTGAGGTTCCCTGGGGGGCCCCCGGGGCCGTCATGGGGACAGAGCCTCGGAGAAAGGGAGGCCGTGCACGCGCCGGGGCGCTGATAGAGAGGGGGGGTTCTTGGAAGATCACATAAGCTCATCCAGACAGCACAAGGCATTCGAGCACGCCTCAAAATGCCAAGACGCGCAATGGCGGGTAAGTTCTTCTTCATGGAGAATTCAAGTTGCGCGATCCGCAAGTATTTACAGCCTTCGGCACATGCCGCCGCAGTGCCTGGGTGTGGGTCACAATCCACAAGGGCGCATTCTTGGGGCCACTTGAGCGCTTCTTGGGGCACCTCCTGGAGCTGCCCGAGCCCCTTTTGGGCAATCTCTGGGGACGTGTTGGGGGCTCCGCGAAACCTCATGGGAGCTGTTTGGCGCCGAGAGTTCCCAATGTCACTTCGGGTCCCACGTTTTTTCCCTTGTTGCACCCGCAGCGGAGACTCGCCTGGGAGATTCGAGGATATGGGGTCCGAGCCTTTGGGGAATCCTTGAGCGTGAGCACTGAGGACTACATGGAGACTTCATGGGACTGAATACTGAGAACTACATCGTGCCTCGGGGTACGGTGGCGGTTCGAAACGACGGCCGCAAGCAACTCTTGCCAAGCGTGAGTTGGGCCGCGTTGGTTGAGCGCTACGCCTGCCCACAGAAGGAGCAGGAGTACAAGCGCGTGTTCCAGATCATCGCCGCTTTAGCAGCGAAGCCAGAAACCGTAGTCGTCATCATCAGCGCCACCCCCATCGCCATCGTCGTCGTCATCGCCATCGTCGTCGTGGTGCACCCCCCGACCCCTCGAGCACCAAGGCCCCCTGGCCTTCGGGAGCCCCCCTCGTCGCCGCGGCCGGACGCGGCGACAGAGACGGGTGTCTTTTGACTCTGGGAAAAATCCGGGGACCCCTTTTGGACGTTTCTGGGTCGGGGGGTGCACGACGACGCAGGCGAGGACGCCGTCGCCGCCGCCGCCGCCGTCGTCGTCGTCGTCGTCGTCTTCGCCGCCGTCGTCGCGGCGCGCCCCCCGACCCTTCGACCACCGAGGCTTTCTGGCCTTCGTGGGCCCCCCTCGTCGCCGCGGCCGGACGCGGTGACAGGGGCTGGTGCTGCTTGGCCTTGGGAAGCGTCCCGAAACCCGTTTGGGGCGATTTTTGGGTCGGGAGGGAACGACGACGACGACGGCAACGACGCCGTCGCCGCCGCCGCCGCCGCCGCCGCCGCGTCGTCGTCGTCGTCGTCGTCGTCGTCGTCGTCGTCGTCGTTGTGGTGCACCCCCCGACCCCTCGAGCACCGAGGCTTTGTAGCCTTCGGGGGCCCCCCTCGTCGCCGCGGCCGGACGCGGCGACAGAAGCTGGTGCCTTTTGACCCTGGGAAGGGTCCGGAGCCTTGTTCGGGACGGATCTTGGGTCGGGGGGTGCACGACGACGACGACGGCGACGACGCCGTCGCAGCCGCCGCCGCCGCCGTCGCCGCCGCCGCCGCCGCCGCCACCGCCGCCGCCGTCGCGTCGTCGTCGTCGTCGTCGTCGTCGTCGTCGTCGTCGTCGTCGTCGTCGTCGTCGTCGTCGTGGTACACACCCCCGACCCTTCGAGCACCGAGGCTTTCTGGCCTTCCTGGGCCCCCCTCGTCGCCGCGGCCGGACGCGGTGACAGAGGGTGGTGCTTTTTGACCTTGAGAAGAGTCCTGGGGCCCGATTGGGACGGATTCTGGGTCGGGTGGGCGCACGACGACGACGGCGACGACGCCGTCGCCGCCGCCGCCGCCGCCGCCGCCGCCGCCGTCGTCGTCGTCGTCGTCGTCGTCATCGTCGTCGTCGTCGTCGTCGTCGTCGTGGTGCACCCCCCGACCCCTCGAGCACCGAGGCTTTGTGGCCTTTCGGGGCCCCCCTCGTCGGCCACGGCCGGACGC
Organism: Prorocentrum cordatum; assembly: GCA_963575745.1. NCBI lineage: Eukaryota > Dinophyceae > Prorocentrales > Prorocentraceae > Prorocentrum > Prorocentrum cordatum. Next base: position 180,638 of record CAUYUJ010018544.1, read on the forward strand.
GGCGACAGAGGCTGGTGCGTTTTGATCCTGGGAAGAGTCCGGGGACCCGTTCGGAACTGATTTGGGTCGGGGGGTGCACGTCGACGACGACGGCGACGACGCCGTCGCCACCGCCGCCGCCGCCGCCGCCGCCGTCGTCGTCGTCGTCGTCGTCGTCGTCGTCGTGGTGCGCCCCACGACCCCGCGAGCACCGAGGCTTTCTGGCCTTCGGGGGCCCCCCGCGTCGCCGCGGCCGGACGCGGCGACAGAAGCTGGTGCCTTTTGACCTTGGGAAAGGTCCGAGGTACGAAGTCGAGGGGTGCGCCACGACGGCGACGATGACGACGGCGGCGAAGACGGCGACGAGAGCGGCGGCGGCGGCGGCGGCGGCGTCGTCGTCGTCGTCGTCGTCGTCGTCGTCGTCCGTCGTCCGTCGTCCGTCGCCGTCGCCGTCGCCGTCGCCGTCGCCGTCGTCGTCGTCGTCGCCGTCATCGTCGACGTCGTTCTCCTCCTCATCTTCGTCCTCGTCCCCGTTTTGGCTGGCCCGCCTGCGGTTCGGCCCGGCTCGGCCGGCAGAGGAGAGGAGGAGGAGGAGGAGGAGGAGGAGGAGGAGGAGGAGGAGGAGCTTGTTAGAATTCGATTGGCTTATGGGTACCAACGCCCAAGGGGGGACCGGGTATCAAGCGCCGGTGGCTGGCGAGCCCCACCATGAGATTAGGGGGGAAGAACCCCAGCATCGTCCATGAGGCTTCGTCGAGGCAGAACCGGCATCCTGGGTGACCGATTCGATTGCCACGCAAATGAATGTTCGATGGCCTGGCAAATCAGACCCACTACGAAGGTGTTCCTTGCCCCCCCAGTCCCGAGAAGGGACAGCGCATCATTGAGGGGACGAATGGGATGAGGACGCTGGGGTGTCTTCCGACTCCTGGCTACCCCCTCATATCCTTGCCTCACCGTGGCAATCCGTCCAATTAGAGCGCCTCACGGCGGCTTACCGCAATCGCGCGCCCTTGATTCTGAAAAGAGGAGGAGGTGGAGGAGGACACGGAGGAGGAGGAGGAGGAGGACGACGACAACGACGCAGAGGAGGAGGAGGAGGAGGAGGAGGAGGAGGAGGAGGCCCGTTCCTCGTGAGACATCCTCGGAAGTCTGGGCTCCAACGCGCCACGACAAGTGATTATTAGCGCTCTCGCCTGGGACATCTTCGCCACACCGGCGCATCCCGCTTAAAGCATCCGCAGCATTCTGGGATCCGATATTCTTTGAGTTGAAGTAATCTGGCCACCATCGCCTGAGCCATCCTCGCATTTGCTTCCCGCCGAAATTTGCCCCGCCAGATTTTGCCTCCCGCGCGGCTGCCGCCATCGCCATCATTATCATCAGCATGACCTTCCTCATGCTCATCCTGAGACATCCTCGCAACGCTGACCTCTGATATTCTTCCCTGCTCCAAATTGTCCTGGCCAGTTCCGCCTACACAAAAACTCGCAGCGTTGATCTGGGATGCGCCCTGCCTTCACGTAGTCTGACCCCCGATTTTCCCCGAGATGCGGTGTTCAGGCCACTTGCGCCTGAGACGCCCTCGCACCTCTCTCTGACTTCGGAGGTGCCCTGCCCCATGGCGGTCCGGCCACTGTCGCCGTCGCCGTCGCCGTCGTCGTCGTGGCGGGGAACTGACAACCAACCGATAACCCGATAAACCGATAAACCGATATGCGGCACAAGGATCGCCTCCACAGGTTCCCCCCCAGCGGTCTCAGACCAGCCAATCAACCGATAAACCGATAAACCGATAAACCGATCAACCGATAAACCGACGAAGAGAGGGGGGCGCGCCAGCAATCGCCTCTATGTTCGCAAACAGAGTTTATCGGTTTTTCGGTTGAGCGACCGATCCACCGATAAACCGATCAAATTATATCGGTTTTTCGGTTGATCGGTTTGCAAACCGTTCAACCGATTAGTTTTTATCGGTTGATCGGTTTATC
>CAUYUJ010018544.1:187607-201638 GCA_963575745.1 Prorocentrum cordatum
ACATCGTTCAGGTTCGGCCTTGTCTAGTCTTAAGTCGGGCATGTCCTTCTACAGGAGGAATATTCAAAAATAGCCCCAGAATAGTCCAGGGGCGACTGTTTGACTGCGCCTGACTATGTTTGACCATGTGTTGATCATGTTTACTTTGTCTTCCAAAATCCGCCTGTGGGGGGACATGTCCGACCTAAGCGGTGTCGGAGGATGGTGCCGCATCGCCGATGCATCGCCCACGCATAGCCGATGCGGCTCGATGTGGAGCCCGATGTTCTCCACGGCGACGGCGCCGATGCATCGTTGGCGTCGCCGATGCATCGGCGATGTATCGCCGATGTATCTCCATCTTTTCGGACCACATCTAGGTGGCCTCTTATGAAGGGCGTGACGACTCTTCTCCAACCGATCTGCGGGGATCAATCTAGATAAAGTTTAGATCAGTCTAGGTGAGTCCAGGGGTTCCTGGGCAAATCCAGAGGTGCCCAGGTACAGCTGGAGAGATCGTTGAGGCTCTAGCACAAGTCGAGGGTCAGCAGAAGTCGTTGAGTCGTTGAGCCCTTAACGAGGTTGGGAAATGGGCCCAGAGGTCTGGGCTCCTTCCCTGGTTGGGCGTCGCGCAATGGGGGGCGGTAACATGGGGGGGCAGCCAGGGCTGCAGAAGACGGCCCCTGAAGGCCCCTGAGGGGGCTCCTGAGGGGCTCCAGAAGGAAACCTGTAGGGCCTGAGAAGTGCACCTTTGTTCCCCCCATGTACCACCGCCCCCCCCCCCCATCAAGCGACGCCCAACCTGGGCTGGCTTTCGCTCCTGGGCCGCTTCCCTGACGGGCCTGGCAAAAGACCCCCCGTCGAGACTCCGTGACGGCCGCGGGGCGTGGGGGTCCGTCGGGGCGGGCGACCGGGGATGGGAATCCCTTGGCATCGCTCAGACGTGTGCGTTTTTTCTCGGCGAGGACCCTCGAGGAGCGTCCTGGACCGTCTTGTACCCACCAAAAGAAAAACACGCACGTTGCCGAAGGTGGCCAGGGTAATGGGCGTCCGAGCGGTGGCCGGGGAGTCGGCCAAGAGGGGGGTGGTGACTAAGGGGGGGGAGTATCATGGCCAGGGCCATGCTATCTCCCCAGATTTCATGGCGTCCCTTCTCACTTTGGAGCGCCCCCTGGCCCCCCTCTGGTCCGCGCACATGCCTTGGGCCGTGCTTTGCACCCCCCCTCTGTGATCGGCACGAGCGACATGGGTACGGAAGTGATGGTACAATGCCCAACAGCAGTCCCTGTCCATCTTGAACAGGCTTCGCTGTCCGCGCCGCCGCGGCCTGTGTCCATTTGAGACAGAAGGCCGCTTGCCCAACAGCGGCCGCGGTTGGCTCGGGGCGACATTTGCTGTTGGGCATTGCATTTTTTCCGTACCCACTTCGGGCGTGCAAATTGGACGCCCCCCTCTTGGACGCCCCCGAGGGAGGGGGGGGGCGTGCGAAGCCTGCCGGATGCCGCCGGCTTCGGCTCCGCCGCCCGGCGCCTCTCTCCCTCGGCGCACGGGCGCCCCCGGCGGTCGGGAGGCCCAGCAGCATGCAGCGGATCCGCGGGCTTTCCCCCCCCCCTCCCCCCGTTTTTGCAGCTCTAGGGGAACGAGGAATGACAGAAGCATGAAAATTGGGAGGTCCGCGCGGATTTCTCGGATCGGCGCTGGACCCCCCTCCCTGGCGCGCGGGGCACGCCAGGGGCGGCGCCAGAGGCGCCGCCAGGGGGGTCCAGCGCGGATCCGAGGAATCCGCGCGGACCTCCGAGTTTTTAGGTTTCTGTCATTCTTCGTTCCCCTGAACTCCCGGCCACTTCGCTCGACCCGACCAGGGGCGTCCACTCGTAGCGGAGGGAGGGGGGAGGCAGCTGTGAATCGGTCAGCGCTTGCCCCCGAAATCGAGCATGGGGACGCAGGAGATCGATCCCAGGAGCGAAAGAAGGACTTGCATGTACATGACTCCACGTTGGTTCCGAAAGTACGTATTGCGCGAACGTTCGTGACACGAGGCGGGTCTCGCGAATTGGGGAGCCGTGTTCAGGTACGTGGTTGGGCGCGTACGTCTTTTGCGGGTTCCTTACAGTCTCAATGCCGATGCCGCCGCCGCAGAGAGACCCCAGCGCTGCATGGAGAGAGACGTCCCGTCTGCGCCCATCAAGGTAACAGACGATAGATGGTGTCTCTGCCGAGACTGAATGGCAATGGCCGGTTGATGAACCGCCATGCGCGATCCAAGGGGCGACTGCTTCCAGGAAAATAAAAACTCTGAATTTCGCCAGTGTGGCGACAACAATTCAATTCGTGTGCTGTGAGTTTCCTCAGGCGGTACCTGCAGGGGCAACGTTAGGGGTGGGATAGGCTCAGGGGGGCAGGCATCGAACTCACATCGCCCACTCATCGCCGACAGGGGCCCGATAGCCCACGCTGCTCAGGAACGCTCTGGTTCGCTACCGGGGAACAATCGCCGATCTATCGGATTTATCGGCTACGTGTCTCCGATTCGAGCTCGATATTTCGCCCCCTGGTCGATGTTCCCCCCCTGACCCCAACGTTGCCCCGCAGCCTCCCACCCGCGACCTGTTCTGGACCAGGGGCATATCGATCGCCGCTTCCCGCTGCAGAGGTTCGGACGCTCTCGCATCGTTGCAGCTGACGCGGCGCACGCCGCGCCAGCTGCAAGGAGGGAGAAGGAGGAGGAGAAGCCAAGAGAGGGGAAGGAAGAGGATGAGGGAGGAGAAGGGAGGAGGAGGAGGAGGAGGACTCCCGTCTCCCCCTTCTCATCCTCGCCCGCGCCTCAGGTGCAGTCCCCACCACCGAAGTTGAAGGTTGCCTCCCTCGGCGCCGACGCTTGGTGGCTGAAGCAGGCGCAGGCGCCAGCGCACACAGAGGAGGCTCAGCGGTGCAGATCTCAGGAGGAGTACAGTCAGAATTAAGGTTAAGTCGGGCCTGTCCCTCCACAGGGGGAGTATTCAAAATCGTCAAAGAACAGTCTGGGGACTATTCTTCAAAAGCATGTTTTGACCATGCATCTGTTACGTATGTCTTATTTCTCGTCGCAAGTCCCCTGCATGGGGGACACGCCCGACCGAAAGTGAAGGACCGCTCTGGGCTCGGGAGGGGCTTGGCTCCTCGGGCGCGCTCCTCATGCAGGTCGGGGGCTCCGTCCGTGGCCTGGTCTCGCCGTGGCCAGCGCGGCCTCTCCGCTCCCAACTCTCGGCGCTCCACGTCGTACGGTCGGGGCGCTGAAGAAGGAACCCCTTTTCTGTTGGGGAAGGGCTCGGGGTTCCTGGATTGCTTCGCAGCTCGCCTGAGGTTTTCCTTGGGTTTTCGATGGGAAGCCGAAGATGAACTTGTGGATAAAAGGGGCCTCGTTCCTTATTTTGGGTTCCTTAGGTCAACGCCCCGACTGTAGCACGATGACCAGAGAAGAGCCCGGACATGCGGCGTCGTGGAAGAGAGAGAGAGAGAGAGAACAAAAAAGAAAACACGGGCAGGTGTTCCTCAGCCTGGGCCCCCAGAAGCCGCTTCGGGAGGGATGCCTTGTGAGGAGAAGTCCAGACCTGCGGTGCTACGTACGGAAAATAGTGACGGGCAGGTTTTCCTCAGCCTGAGCCCCCAGAGGCCCGCTTCGAAGGAGACAGAACTGCATGAACATGAATTGTCGGAGGTCCGCGCTCCGCGCAGATCTCTTGGATCTGCGCCGGAACCCGTTGGCGGCGCTTCGAGTGCCGCCCCTTGGCGCGCTTCGCGAGCCAGGGAGGGGGACCCAGCGCATATCCAAGAAATCCGCACGGAGCGTCGAAAGCTTACATTCGGCCCGGTTTAGTGGGTCGACCCTGCCACATCAAGGGTACCCTTGTGTCTTGAGCTTCGCGACCCACGTCTTCTTGCATTCCTATGGCAATGTGGCCCTCAGAAGGGTCTTGCGTCCGCTCGGGTGTCCTCTCCAATCAATCCCGACTACTCCAGATTTCGTAATAAAAGGGAGGGGGTCTGGACCCTCCAAGACAAGCCATTTCAGACCTCCCCCGTGGGAGAACCCACCAAAACATCGTCCCCAGACCCCCCCAGGCCCTCCAAGATAGCCTGGAAGAGACCCCCCCGAAATGAGACCCCCCTCCCTTTATTACGAAATCTGCAGTATATGTTTACGTGTGCGCTGTTTCTCCTTCTATTTTCAGTGGAAGAGGAGGGGGAGGGCCCAGGCCTCCAGCGCCGCGCACGAGAGTCGTGGCGGGCAGGCATGTTGAAGCCCGGGCCTCCCGAGGCCCGTCCAGGCCCTGAGGACCGCAAAGTAAAGCACTCGACAGATAGTCCGTCCCTCCTCCTCCTCCTCCTCCTCCTCCTCCTCCTCCTCCTCCTCCTTCCTCCTCCTCCTCCTCCTCCTCCTCCTCCTCCTCCTCCTCCTCCTCCTCCCTCCTCCCTCCTCCCTCCTCCCCCCTCCCCCCAGAACCAAAATTACTCCGACGGCAGGACCCCGCATGAGAATCTGTTTCGCTTGCCTGAGGATCTCCTCCTGCCCCCTCCCTTCTCCCACCCACTCCTGCCTCATCCTTGTCCTCCTGCCTGATCCTGCCTGCTCCTCCTCCTGCCTCAACCCCTGCCTCCTCCTCCTCTTGCCTCCTCCACCACCCCCTTTTCCTCCTCCCGTTATGCCTCCTCCCCCCATTCCCCTGTTCCGCCTGCCTCCTGCGTCCTCCTCCTCCTGCTTTCCCTCTCCTCCTCCTCTTCCTCCTCCTCCTCCTCCTCCTTCTCGTCCTCCTCCTCCTCCTCTTCCTCCTCCCCTCTCCCGCCTCCTCCTCTCCCTCTCCCTCCTCCGCCTACTCCTCCTCGTCTCCATCTTCCTCCCCCTCCTCCTCTCCCTTTTCCTCCTGTCTCCCCCTTAGGCCTCCTGCCACCTCCTTTGGTTTCCTGGAGCCTTCTGGGCCTCCCGGGACATCCTGGGGCCTCCTGAGGCACTCCTCTTCCTCGTTGTCCTCCTCGTCCTTCTCGCCCTCTGCCTCCCCCTCCTCCTCTTCCTCCTTTTCTTTCTCGTCCTGCATCCTCCTTCCTCCTTCGTCCTCTTCCTCCTTCTCCTCCTCCTCCTCCTCCTCCTCCTCCTTCTCCTCCTCCTCCTCCTCCTCCTTTTCCTCCTCCTCCTCCTCGCGCGGGACACGACCCAGAGGAAGCGCACGACGTGCGTCCCAGGAGATACGCCCCGGAGGACGACCCAGAGGAAGCGCGCGCTGGAGGACGTCCCAGAAGACGACCCACCCGGAGGAAGCACGGGAGGTGCGGGCCCCATAGGGAGGGAGCTCCCGCCTGAGACTTCCTCGCAATTCACTCACAAACGAAGCTCCCGCCTGATACTTCCCCCATATGCAAGCCCCAGGAGCCCAAAAGCGACGACAGTTAGAGGATTCCGATGACCCGCCTCGGATTAAAAACATGAGCTGCGGGCCCCATAGGGAGGGGGGTTCCCACATGAGACTTCCTCGCAAGTCATTCACAAACGAGGCTATTGCTTCATATGTTCCCCATATGCAGGCCGTAGGAGCCCAAAAGCGACGACAGTTACACAGATGAGGACGTCCCGCTCGGATTACGAACACGACGCGCGGGCCCCATAGGGGGGGGGGTCCCGCTTGACACTTCTTCAGAAACATGATCAGCAGGCCCATAAGGACGGGGCTCTCGCTTGAGACTTCCTCACAGCTCACTCACAGACGAGGCCCCCGCCTGATACTCCCCCCATATGCAGGCGCCAGAAGCCCAAAAGTGACGACACTTGCACGGATGACAATGACCCGCTCGGATTGCCAACATGACACGCGGGCACCATAGGGAGGGGGCTCCCCCTAGAGAGTTCCTCACGATTCACTCACAAACGAGGCTCCCGCCTGATACCTCCTCCACTTTCAGGTTTGAGGAGTTCCTGCGCGGCGTGTCCAAGGAAAATGATGTTGAGTGATGAGAGAGACTGTGTGTGTGGTGTGCGACTGAGTATGACGATGATGGCGGTGGTGGTGATCATGATGATCGATGGCCGATGGTGATGGTGATCGATGGTGAGCGAGTGCGTATGATGATGGTGGTGGTGGTGATGATGATGACCGATGGTGATGATGACCGATGACGGGGTGAATGCGTGAGCGAGGCGGAGAGTGGGAAAGATATCCGGTTTTTGCGCGAAGGGTATCCAAAGAAAACATGAGCCCCATTTTGGATGCAGGGGAAAACATGAAGTGTGGGCCCCATACGGAGGGGGTTCCCGCCTGAGACTTCGTCACAGTTCACTCACAGACGAGCCTCCCGCCTGATATATCCTGCATGTCCAGGCCTTAACAGCCCAAAAGTGACGACAGTTACACGGACTAGGATGACCCGCTCAGGGACCCATAGAAAGGAGGTTCCCGCCTGACATTTCCTCACAGCTCACTCACGGACTGGGTTCCCCGCTTGATACCTTCCCCCATAGTCAAGCCTCAGGAGCCCAACAGTGACGGCACGAACACGGATGAGGATGACCCGTTCGGATAAAAAACATTAGCTTGGCGAAAGACCCAACCATACGCAGTTGTGAATACAATTTTCGCCCACGCTCCCTATGTGGCCACGGCTTCCCGCCGGAGCCCGACATGCTCAGGGACACGTTCGCGGCCGTCTTCGCGGGCGCCGACGACGACGAGCTTGGCGCCCCCCTGACTGAGGAGCAGAAGCAGGAGAGGGCTCTGAGAGCCATGAGGGAAGCTGCCACTGGCGCCTTCGGTGGAGCTCTTATGGGGCCACAATCCTCGTGAGCGGTGCGCCGAAATGGCCCGAGGCCGTTATGCGAACCCTGCCGCTGGAGCCTGCGGTGGAGCTCCCAATGGGGCCACGATCTTCGTGATGGGGTGTGCCGAAATCACCGGTGCCGCCTTGCGAATCACGCCAACGGCGCCTTCGGTGGAGCTCGGCCGCGATCCTCGTGAGGGGTGTGCCGAAATCGCCCGCCGGAACCGTAGGCGGAGCGCCCTATGGGGCCACGAAACGTGCGAGGGCGTGCCGAAATTGCCCGAGGCCGCCACGCGAGCTCCGCCATTGTAACCTTAGTTGGAGCCCCCTACGGGGCCACGAACCGCGCGAGGGGCGCGCAAAAATTGTGCGCGGGGACGCAATGCGAGTTCCGCCGCTGGGGCCGTAGTTGGAGTTCCCTATGGGGCCACGAAACGTGCGAAGGGCGTGCCAAAATGGGCGCGGGGACGCCATGCGACTTCCGCCACTGGGACCGCACTTGGAGTTCCCTACAGGGCCACGAAACGTGTGAGGCGTGCGCCAAAATGGGCGCGGGGACGCCATACAAGTTCCGCCACTGGGACCGCAGATGGAGCTCCCTTATGAGGCTACGACGCGCGCGAGGGGTGTGCCAAAATGGGCGCGGGGACGCCATGCGAGTTCCGCCGCTGGGACCGTAGTTGAAGCTTCATACGGGGCCATGCGACGGGCGTGCCAAAATGGGCGCGGGGACGCCATGCGAGTTCCGCCATTGGGACCGCAGCTGGAGCTCGCTATGGGGCAACGAAACGTGTGAGGGGTGTGCCAAAAATGGGCGCGGGGACGCCATGCGAGTTCCGCCGCTGGGACAGTAGCTGGAGCTCCCTATGGGGCCACGAAACGTGTGAGCGGCGTGCCCAAAGGGGCGCGGGGACGCCATGCGAGTTCCACCAATGGGACCGCAGCTGGAGCTCCCTATGGGGCCACGAAACGTGCGAGGTGCGTGCCAAAATGGGCGCGGGGACGCCATGCGAGTTCCGCCACTGGGACCGCAGCTGGAGTTCCCTACAGGGCCACGAAAAGTGTGAGGCGTGTGCCAAAAATGGGCGCGGGGGCGCCATGCGAGTTCCGCCGCTGGGACTGTAGCTGGAAACCCCTATGGGGCCACAGACGTGCGAAGGGTGTGCCAGAATGGTCGCGGGGACGCCATGCGAGTTCCGCCACTGGGACCGTAGCTGGAGTCCCGTTGATGGGGCCACGAAGCGTGTGAGGGGTGTGCCGGCAGAGAGACACGCTGAGGGCAGCGGCAAGGAGGGGGAGGAGGGGAGGCAGCGGAAGGAGAAAGAAGGAGGACGCGGGCGCTGTCTCTTCTAAGCGAGGACCCAACACCACAGGATGGTTGGGAATGAAACGCGGGCACCATATGGACGGGACTCCCGCCTGATACTTCCCCCATATTCACGCTTCAGGAGCCCAAAAGTGACGACGGTTACACGGATTAGGACGACCCGTTCGGAATATAAAAACAATGAAAAAAACACAAGTATACAAACATAAAGCGCGGGCCCCATAGGGAGGGGGTTCCCGCTTGAGACTTCCTTGCGATTCACTCACAGACGAGCCTCCCGCTGGATATTCTTCCCACATTCAGCCCTCAGTCGCCCAGAAGCGAAGACAGTTACACGGATTAGGATGACCCGCCCAATAATATATATTATATATATATATATATATAATATATATATATATAATAAATAATAATAATAATAATAATAATAATAATAATAATAATAATAAAAAAAAAAAAAAAAAAAAAAAAAAAAAAAAAAAAAAAAAAAAAAAAAAAAAAAAAAGGGAGGGGGCTCCCGCCTAATACTTCCCCCATTTGCAGGCCTCGGGAGCCCCAAAAGTGACGACAGTTACACGGATCAGGATGACCTGCTCATTTTGTTTTTGGAAAAAAATGCGGGCCCCATGGGGAGGGGGGTCCCGCCTGATAATTCCCCATATTCAGGCCTCAGGAGCCCAAATGTGACGACCGTTACACGGATTAGGACGACCTGCTCAAATTATCATTTGCTTTTTAAAAAGGGGCGTGCGGGCCCCATGGGGGGGGGGGCCCGCCTGAGACTTCATAGACGAGCCTCCCGCTTGATACTCCTTCCACATTCAGGCCCCAGTCACCCAAAAGAAGTGACGACAATTACACGGATTAGGACGACCCGCTCGGATTAAAAACGTGGAGTGCGGGCCCCATAGGGAGGGGGCTCCCGCCTGAGACTTTTTCACAGCTCATCCACAGGCGAGGATCCCGCGTGATACTTCCCCCATACCCTGGCCTCAGAGATCATGCGCGGGGTGCCCAGAGAAAATGATGCTGAGTGATGAGAGAGATTGTGTGCGATGTGCGACTGAGTAGGTTCTTGCGCGGAGGATGCCCAGTGAAAACAAGAACCCCACTTTGGCTGTGGGGAAAACGGAATATGGCACGCGGGAAGAAAAGGTTCGGCTGCGCGCAAGAAAGACTTTTCGCTGGAGTGACCTTTGGTGCGGGCCAACAGGGCCCCCCCCCCCAGTATTTCCTTCGCGCTTGGGCTTGGCCTGCCGGCGGCACCCCAGAGTCGCGCACCGAGACCCGTCACGCTTGCGTCCAACCACAGGGGACGGAGGGAGAGGGTCGTGTGGTGGGGAGGACGTGCAGGAGTCGAACAGACGCAGAGGGGGACGGGAGGCCCCGACTTGCGAGGTCTTGTTTTGTTCCCATACATGTGCTATCGCTGGGACGGTTGCCTCTTTTCTCGGCGAGGACCATCGAGGAGCATTCTGGATAATCTTTGTTTGACTCTATATGTTTTTCTACGCTTTGTTCAGTCTTTAAACGAAAAATCGAATCGACAAATGCACGGGGAAAGGACGTCCGAGCGATGGCGAGCACAGGTCGGGTATAGCCAGGACCCCAGGCAAGGGAACCCCGGTTAGTGGTAAGGCTCCGGAGCCCTTGAATTGGCCAGAATCACCAAGCCAGGTCTGCCGACCAGCGACGTCTGGCGGAGCTGGAGGAGGATTGGGCGCGAGGAGGAGGAGGAGGAGGAGGAGGAGGAGGAGGAGGAGGAGAGAGGAGGAGGAGAGGAGGAGGAGGAGGAGAGGATGAGGAGAGGGGAGGGAGGAGGGGATGAAGGAGGAGGAGTGATGAGGAGGAGGAGGAGGGGAAGGAGGAGGAGGAGGAGGAGGAGGAAGGACGGCAGAGGAATTGGACGGGGCGGAGGGCGCGGCCCCCGTGCAGATCACCTGAGCCGGTCCCAGGTCCCCCTCCTCCTCCTCCTCCCCCTCCTCCTCCCCCTCCTCCTCCTCCTCCTCCTCCTCCTCCGCTCCTCCTCCTCCTCCTCCGCCTCCTCCTCCTCCTCCTCCTCCTCCTCCTCCGCCTCCTCCTCCTTCCTCCCCCCTCCCTCCTCCTCCTCCTCCTCCTCCTCCTCCTCCTCCTCCTCCTCCTCCTCCTCCTCCTCCTCCTCCTCCTCCTCCTCCTCCTACCCCCGAACGCCCGAACAGGGCCCCCCGAGCTCCCGACCCTCTCCCCCGGGGCCGGCTTGCCACCCCCATCCCGAAGGTCCCGAGGGGCGCGGCGAGGGCCCGTGGAGGCCAGGGAACACGGCCAGAAGCTTGCCGGTCGTATTTTTTGGTGGCGTCACGACGCGAGAGCATGTCTGGAGGGTGGGGCGGCGAGGGAGGGGCGCAAGGGATGCGAAGCAGGGGGGAGGGACGCACAGGGGGCCAGGGGGCGGGGGGAAGGCTTCTCGAAGCACCCCCAGCTCCCTGCCCGCTTTTGCGCGCCGCCAGATAATTCAGGAGGGAGAGAACACACAGACACAATTAATCGTCGGTTCCCGAGGAAATATTGGAAAATATGGGAAGTGGGGGGGAAGACAAAAACCCCAAACATATGCGAAAATACGGGGGATCCGATTAGTTGTGTGTATTTATTTGTGTGTCCTTGGGCCCCTTCAGATAAGGCGGCAGACGGCTGCGCCCTTCGCGCGGTGCCCGCGCAACACCTGTTGCCCGGGCCCCGCGCGGAGCGGAGGACGGCGGCGCGTCGTTCACCGAGTGCCCGCGTTGGAAAAAACAAGTTAGCCTGGCGAAGGACCCAACCATACGCAATTGTGGATACAGCAATTGTGAATACCATCTTCGCCCGCGCTCCCTATGTGGCCACGGCTTCCCGCCGGAGCCCGACATGCTCAGGGACACGTTTGTGGCCGTCTTCGCGGGCGCCGACGACCACGAGGACGGCGTCCCCCTGACCGAAGAGCAAAAAGCAGGAAAGGGTTCTGAGAGCCAGGAGGGAGACTGCCAGTGGCGCCTTCGGTGGAGCTCCTATGGGGCCACGATCCTCATGAGGGGTGTGCCGAAATGGCCCGAGGCCGCCATGCGAACCCTGCCACTGGGAGCCTTCGGTGGAGCTCCCTATGGGGCCACAATCCTCGTGAGAGGTGTGCCGAAATGGCCCGGGGCCGCCATGCGAACGCTGCCACTGGGGCCTTCGGTGGAGCTCCCTAACGATCCTCGTGAGGGGTGTGCCGAAATGGCCCGGGGCCGCCATGCGAACGCTGCCACTGGGGGCCTTCGGCGGAGCTCCCTATGGGGCCACGATCTTCGTGAGGGGTGCGCCGAAATGGCACGGGGCCGCCACGCAAACGCTGCCAGTGGGGCATTCGGTGGAGCCCCTTTATGGGGCCACGATCCTCGTGAGGGGTGTGCCGAAATGGCCCGAGGCCGCCATGCGAACCCTGCCACTGGGAGCCTTCGGTGGAGCTCCCTATGGGGCCACGATCCTCGTGAGAAGTGTGCGGAAATGGCCCGGGGCCGCCGTGCGAACGCTGCCACTGGCGCCTTCGGTGGAGCTCCCTATGGGGCCACGATCCTCGTGAGGGGGGCGCCGAAATGGGGCGTGGCCCACATGCGAACGCTGCCACTGGAGCCTTCGGTGGAGCTCCCTATGGGGCCACGATCCTTGTGAGGGGTGCGCCGAAATTGGGCGGGGCCCACATGCGAACGCAGCCACTGGGGCCTTCGGTGGAGCTCCTATGGGGCCACGATCTTCATTAGGGGTGTGCCGAATGGGGCGGGGCCCACATGCGAACGCTGCCACTGGAGCCTTCGGTGGAGCTCCCTATGGGGCCACGGTCCTCGTGAGGGGTGTGCGGAAATGGCCGGGGGCCGCCATGCGAACGCTGCCACTGGAGCCTTCGGTGGAGCTCCCTATGGGGCCACGATCCTCGTGAGGGGTGCGCCAAAATGGCCCGGGGCCCACATGCGAACGCAGCCACTGGGGCCTTCGGTGGAGCTCCCTATGGGGCCACGATCCTCGTGAGGGGTGTGCCGTAATTGGGCGGGGCCCACATGCGAACGCTGCCACTGGAGCCTTCGGTGGAGCTCCCTATGGGGCCACGATCCTCGTGAGGGGTGCGCCAAAATGGGGCGGGGCGACCATGCGAACGCAGCCACTGGAGCCTTCGGTGGAGCTCCCTATGGGGCCACGAAACGTTGTACTGGGTGGGTGAAACGCAGGGAGGAGAGGGGAGGAGGGGGAGGAGGGGAGGAGGACCCAACCATACGCAATTGTGGATACAGCAATTGTGAATACCATCTTCGCCCGCGCTCCCTATGTGGCCACGGCTTCCCGCCGGAGCCCGACATGCTCAAGGGCACGTTTGTGGCCGTCTTCGCGGGCGCCGACGACCACGAGGACGGCGTCCCCCTGACCGAAGAGCAAAAGCAGGAAAGGGTTCTGAGAGCCAGGAGGGAGACTGCCATTGACGCCTTCTGTGGAGCTCCTATGGGGTCACGATCCTCATGAGGGGTGTGCCGAAATGGCCCGAGGCCGCCATGCGAACCTTGCCACTGGGGCCTTCGGTGGAGCTCCCTATGGGGCCACAATCCTCTTGAGAGGTGTGCCGAAATGGCCCGGGGCCGCCATGCGAACGCTGCCACTGGGGCCTTCGGTGGAGCTCCCTATGGGGCCACGATCCTCGTGAGGGGTGCGCCGAAATGGCCCGGGGCCCACATGCGAACGCTGCCACTGGAGCCTTCGGTGGAGCTCCCTATTGGGCCACGATCCTCGTGAGGGGTGTGCCGAAATGGCCCAGGGCCGCCATGCAAACGCTGCTAGTGGGGCGTTCGGTGGAGCTCCCTATGGGGCCACGATCCTCGTGAGGGGTGTGCCGAAATGGCCCGGGGCTGCCATGCGAACGCTGCCACTGGAGCCTTCGGTGGAGTTCCCGACGGGGCCACGATCCTTGTGAGAGGTGTGCGGAAATGGCCCGGGGCCGCCATGCGAACGTTGCCACTGGCGCCTTCGGTGGAGCTCCCTATGGGGCCACAACCTTCGTGAGGGGTGCGGCAAAATGGGGCGGGGTCCACATGCGAACGCAGCCACTGGGACCTTCGGAGGAGCTCCCTATGGGGCCACGATCCTCGTGAGGGGTGTGCCGAAATTGGGCGGGGCCCACATGCGAACGCTGCCACTGGAGCCTTCGGTGGAGGTCCCTATGGGGCCACGATCCTCGTGAGGGGCGCGCGAAAATGGTGCGGGGCCACCATGCGAACGCAGCCACTGGAGCCTTCGGTGGAGCTCCCTATGGGGCCACGATCCTCGTGAGGGGTGCGCCAAAATGGGGCGGGGCCACCATGCGAACGCAGCCACTTGGGCCTTCGGAGGAGCTCCCTATGGGGCCACGATCCTCGTGAGGGGTGTGCCGAAATTGGGCGGGGCCCACACGCGAACGCAGCCACTGGAGCTTTCGGTGGAGCTCCCTAGGGGGCCACGATCCTCGTGAGGGGTGCGCCAAAATGGGGCGGGGCCACCATGCGAACGCAGCCACTGGAGCCTTCGGTGGAGCTCCCTATGGGGACACGAAACGCTGTAACGCAGGGAGGAGAGGGGAGGAGGGGGAGGAGAGGAGGAGGAGGGGGAGGAGGAGGAGAGGAGAGGAGACGCGGGCCACCGTCTCTTCAAAACGAGGACCCAACACCACAGGATGGTTCAGAATATCCCGGCAAAGCAACCTAACAACGATGTGTAGGAGCATATCTGGGAGCATTCCCCTTAAGATTCAGATGAGAATCCAGTTGTAGAATTCTGCTGTTCTCGCAGTCGCAGTCGCATTCGCGATGACAATCGCAGCGGCAACGGCGGTCGCAGTCACAGCCTCAGCCTGCCTCAGCCTCAGCCTCAGCCTGCCTCAGCCTCAGCCTCAGCCTGCTTCAGCCTCAGCCTCAGCCTGCTTCAACCTC
>CAUYUJ010018545.1:0-25148 GCA_963575745.1 Prorocentrum cordatum
GGAGGAGGAGGAGGAGGAGGAGGAGGAGGAGGTTGAGGAGGAGGAGGAAGAGGAGGAGGAGGATGCACGAGCCTCAGGCGGCGCGTGTGACCCGCCGCCCGCGCTCGCCGCGCGCCCCACGCGCGACGGGCTCGCGCTCTCAGCGAGCGCCCGCACGCCACGGCCCCTCGGGCTCGGCGTGCCGCCAGCGCGACGGCCTCACGGGCCACACAGGCCGTCGGCCCGCCGCGCCAGGAGGAGGGGAAGCTGGCCGTCACCCTTCACTCCTGAGCGGGTTGATGGCCACCGCGACCTTGCCCGAGATCGCTGGGGCGAGCCGCCTCTCCAGGCGCGCCACGGCCAGCAGCCCCTTGGCCGACGCGCGGCCGCACGGCGGCGCGAAGCTGGAGGCCCTGGCCGCCCCCAAGGCTCCGCAGGCGGCGCACGCGACCAGCGGCATGTCGCGGCGCAGCTCGACGTCACGCTCGGGCTCGATGCGCACGAGCACGTGCGTGCTGAGCCCCCTGGCGGCCAGCTCGGCGTTGTGCTGGAGCGCCGCTGGCACGATGGTGCCTGGGCACTCGCCTGAGCGCTCCACCCAGCGGCAGCGGCTGCACCACCGCTTGCCAGGCTCCCCGCGCCAGGCACAGGAGAGCCTGGCGGCCGGCTGCGCCAGCAGCGCCTTCGGCGCGGGGCGCTGCGGCTTCGCCACGCGGTGGGTGGTGTCCCTGCCGTCCAGCGCGCCGCCCACCGCCGAGACCCAGAGCGCGACGCCCTCGACCAGCTTGTCGGCCATGACGAGCCTCCTGCGATCCTGCTGGCGGATCCGTCCTGCCGCCGCCGCCGACTTGGCGGCCTTGTCCGCCATGCCGTTGCCCAGCCAGTCGCGGTACGAGATCTTCCCGTGGGCGACCATCTCCCTCTGCGTCTGGTGGGCGGGGACCTTCCTGACCTTCAGCCCGCCGTCGCCCAGGCCGCCGAAGTCCTCCAGCTTGGCCCAAACCTCCCTCCAGAGGTGGGCCCACGCCGCGCCGTGCGCGGTGGTGCGCCTCGGGCCCAGCTCCAGCAGGCCGCGGTGCACGAAGCCGCTGTCCACGACGACGGTGACGGGCGGCACCGCGAACCTGAGGACCATCAGGAGCGCCATGAGCTCACCGCCGTTGATGTCGACGTGGGGCTCGCACAGCATCCCCGACGCCCCGCACAGGAAGGCGTCGGCGTCGGCCTCGAGCGCGATGACGGCCCAGGCGACGCTCGCGCACTGCTCGAAGTCGCCCTCGTACTGCGAGCCGTCCAGGTAGAGCTCGCCAGAGGGGAAGAAGCCGTCGCTCTCGCCCAGCCAGCAGACGTGCGGCGACGGGGCTGGCTTGACGATGCCAGTCGGCGCCGCCCACAGCACGCGCTCCAGCAGGCAGCGCACTTCGGGCAAGTCCGACCTCGCCGCCAGCTCGCGCATCTTGTCGGGCAGCCTCAGCTCTGGCGGCCAACCCGCGCAGCTGCCACAGTGCCTGTGGAGCAGGGTGCCGACCTCGCCGCACAGCAAGCACGAGTCGTCCGAGGCCATGCCCTTCTCGTACTTGCGGCTCTGGCACCACTGGCCGTCGGTGACAACGGATGCTAGATACCCTCGCTCTTTCAGCGTGAGCTTGATGGATGACTGCTTGCCTTCCATGGGATTCGGTCCATGGTCCATCTGCACTGTTGCTCGTCCATGGCGTGGCGACGCTGGCCGCTGCCCAGCGGGTCCTGACCTCTCGAGCACAGCAGAAACAGGCGACGTAGACCCCTGGCCAGCGGGTCCTGACCTTTCGAGCTCAGCGTGTGGCGACGCGACCGCTGGCCAGGGGGTTCTGACTCCGAGCTCGGCAAAGCTTGGCAACGTCGACCGCTGAACAGCGGGTCCTGACGCCAACTCTGGGCAGACCGCCATCGCCAACGGAGGGACTGAGGCAGCGTCGGCGACACCAGCTGAGGCCACCGCGGCGCGCCTGGCAGGCGTCTCGTCGAACTGCTCCTCCGCGCTGATCATGGACTGCGCGTGCCGCGCCGCCTGCACGTCCCACTCGTCAGGGTCCTGCACTGCCAGCCGCATCATGTTGGCGTGGTAGCGGGCTCTGATGCGCTTCCTGGCCGACCAGGCCGACTCGCAGAGGTCCTGGGCCATCTTCAGCCTGGCCACGCCGAGGTTGTCGATGTCGAGGGAGCGCGCCGTCTCGGTGACAAGCGGCAGCCACGTGCCGTGCGCCAGCAGGTCGGCCACGTAGGAGACGCAGAGCCTTAGCCAGTGGGCCTTGTTACCATCCTCGTCAAGCGTGGCGATGTCCTGGATCCAGAAGGTGGTGTAGGCCCTCAGCCGCTTCTCCAGCACCATGCGCGCGTGCACAGCCGCCCTCCTCACAGGATCTTGATCCTTGGCCTCCATGACAGCCAGCTGCCGACCGAAGACGCCCTTGCGGCTGACGGCACCCGAGGAGGTCATCGTGATCAAGGGCGCGATGACCCCCCCGCTCGCGAGGTGCTCCAGGCCAGGCCCTTTGCTAACCTCACGCCATTGCCACGCTTGAACTGCTCGCAGGAGAATGCGCTTGACCGACCACGGCCCCAGCTCGAAGACATGAATGTCGTAGCCCTCATGCGTGCGCCACAAAGTAGGGCTCAGCACCTGCCAGCCAACTCTCTCGAGCGTGAGCCTCACCGCGCTGAAGGGGCCCTTGACCTGGCTCCAGCTCGCCGCCTGGCAGCAAGTGAGGCCGTAGGCGATGATATGCTGCGGGATCCAGCACTCCCACGCCGCGCGCAGCATCATCAGCACTGGGAGCAGCGTGGCCCTGATCATCGGGTCCAGCATGGGCGTCAGCATAAGCGTCAGCGTGCGCGAGCGACCGTCAACGCTGGGGGCCACTGCCTTGAAGGTCGCCGTGCGCAGCGTGTCCAGCTCCATGGTGGCGCAGCCCGTGACCGCGACGCCGTAGGTCACGCTGGGCTCGATCCCAGCACGGGCCACCTTGCGCACGGCCTTCTTGCGCCCAGCCCCAGTCT
Source organism: Prorocentrum cordatum (assembly GCA_963575745.1). Classification (NCBI taxonomy): domain Eukaryota; class Dinophyceae; order Prorocentrales; family Prorocentraceae; genus Prorocentrum; species Prorocentrum cordatum. The sequence goes on from CAUYUJ010018545.1 coordinate 3,019, forward strand.
TCAGGATGGCCACGCGGCGCTGGCGTAGCCCTGCTTGAACCAGCTTCTCCTGCCGCACCTTGCGCACGATGCGCCTGCCGCAGGCGAAGTCGATGCCCAGGTTGCGCTCGCCCTTGACGGAGAGCACGCCGAGGGGACGGCGTAGCCGAGCGGCCAGGGCGTGCCGGCCTGCTGGGAGGTTGGAGAGCGCCCTCGACTTCTTGACCGCCACGTTGAGGTCGACGTCCAGCAGCAGCATCTTGAGCTCGAACGCTGCTTCTGCCACCTCCTTAGTCACACGCACGAGCCCGCCAACTCGGTGCAGCATGAGGTCGTCCACGACGACGGCCAGAGAAACTGTCGGGTGATGTAATACCAGGCGATCCAGCGGCCCGATCAGAATAAGCTTCAGCAGCGCCGTCGCGAAGCCATCACCTGGGAGGATCGACTGCCTGGCCTCGATCACGCTCGAGGCCGCGTTGCCCATGCAGAGGACCCGAGGCGCGCAGTAGAGCTCCAGCGTCAGCTTGAGCTGCCAGAGGGGAAACCCCGTGGCGACGGCGGCGTCCAGCAGCCAGTGGTGGCGCACCTGCTCGAACGCCTTGAGCAGGTCGAGCAGCACCGCCACGGCCACCCACGACTCGGCGTCCCCGCAGTCGGCACCGCGCTGCGTGGCCCACTCGCCGATCGCGGCCTGGTGCCACACCGCACGCTCGCAGCTGCGGCCAGCAGCTGCCCACCAGTAGGGGCGGTCGTTGTCTTGCTCCCACTTGCGCGCGACGCCTCGGCGCAGCCGCGCCTGCACCCTCGCCAGCACCATGATGACGGCGATGGGCCTGACGCCGCCGAGCCGCTTCTGGATGAAGCCGATCTTGGTTGTCATGAGCGGCCAGGCTGCTTCGCGCTCGACGGCCACTAGGATGTCGATCAGCACCTCCAGCGCTTCGTCGCACAGCTCGTCTAGCTGCCGCGGCCGAACGGAGCAGAAGGACATGCCCGTGCTGCCCTTGAACGAGCGCAGCACCTTGCGGAGCTCGGGGACCGTGGGCCTGGGCGGCCTCTCGCCGAGGTCGGCTGGCCACTGCAGCCGCACTTGCTCACAGGTAGTCCTCCACCAGCGGCTCCACTCGACCTCCAGCGCCGTGACCTGCTGCCCCAGGTCCATGGGCTCGAACAGCTTCTGGTGGTCGTCGGCGTCCTGGCCGCCCACGGCGTCGCCGCACGGGCTGGAGTCGAACCCGACGGGCAGGCGGGACACCGCATGTAGACCACCTGCTTCTCGACCCAGTGCTGGAACTGGACGGTGCGCTGGGCCATGTCCTTCTCAGCCATGTCGAGCGCCACCGCTTGCGCCCCAGCGTGCAGCTGCAGCAGCTCAGCGGGGGTCAGCGCCGCCAAGCGCAAGTTGCTAAGCAGCGACCACCATGCTACAGCTTGGGGCAACACCTGGGGGCAGGACAGAACCTCGCCAGCATCAGGTGCCGCCTTCACTGTGACTGGGGCTCTGTCTAGCAGCCTACGCGCACCTCGAAGAGCGTCGAGACGCGCGTTGGGCTGCTCCACGTCGGCGATGTCCCGCAGCAGGCTGGCAGCACGGTGCATCCATGTCGCCTCAGCCGAGACCCGCGGCCAGCGCGCGCCACTTACGGGCAGCCACCGAAGCCAACGTGGCTCCACGGGGCGAGCTCGCCCCTTGTGCTTGAACCTGTCCTCCTCGACCTGGTAGATGTCGATCCACTCGTCCTCGGCTGCGTCGAGGAACCTCTGCCATGCGGCGGTGAGGTTACCCTTGACGTCGTGCTACCCTTGACCTGATCCCGCACACACTCCTCCAAGTGGCACGATCTTCCCACACTCACGGGCCCCGCAACGGGCGGCGGTGAGGTCCCACGGGAAACGTCCAGGCACTCCGACTCCTGCGCGCCTGCCAGCACGCTCTGCAGCTCGTGGCCGATCTCGGCCCAGCGGTCGCCGTGTGCGACGCGAGCACATCCAGCAGGCCGCTGGACAGGGAAGGGCTTGGGCACTGGCACGACCCGAACCCACGGCCGTTGGCGACACGCCTCCAGCTCCAGGATGACTGGCTTGTGCGGGTAGACGGGCGACCCGCTGACCACGCTGATGCTGGTCACCTTGAGCCCACGCGAGACGATGAACATGTCGATCGTCCGCTTCGACTGCGCGCAGGTGGGCTCCAGCGTGTCGACGACGACCGCGTCGAAGAGCCGCAGCACGCCTGACTTGGCCAGCTCCTGCTTGGTACAGTTGAAGTCGCCCCCGACCACGTATGGGCGACCGTACTCGCGCAGCCTGCAGGCCAGGTCGCGCAGCATCTGGGCGTTGAACGCGTTGACGCCGACGCCTGACTGCAGGTAGATGTTGGCCATCACGATGCCGCCTCGCAGCAGCCCCGAGTGATGGAGTACTTGCACGCGCCCTTCTTGAAGCACAGAAGGCCGCGACCCCAGCATGGTGGCAAGGCCATGCTCGCTGCGCACACAAGTGAGCAGCCCCCCAGTTGCCAGCCCTCCGGCCAGCGATTGCACCGCGGCAGCACCACATGCTCGAAGCCCTCGACGGCGAAGCTCCCCTTCAGCGTCCGCCGTGCGCGCCTCTCCCAGCCGCGTCTCTTGGAACAAAATTGCGTCGCAGCTCGTCAGCTCCTCGACCAGGCACTTGTCGATGTTCGAATACGCATTCATATTCAACGTGACGACACGCCAGGAGCTGCTGCGGCTAAAGCTTCCGCCGCTTGGCCTCCATCGCGGCGACGTGCTGTTGCTGCAGGTGGGTCTGCAACTCCTCGAGGAACTTCCGCTTCTCCGCGTCCGTGCCGATGAAGTCCTCCGCCGCGGCCTTGAAGGTGTCGCCCGTCGCGAAAGCCAGGGGGTCGCTCTCCAGGTCCATGTCCTCGGACTTGCCCACGGGCTTCTCGGCGGCATCGTCGGCTGCCCCAGCGGCGGCGGCAGCGCGGCCTGCAGGTGCAGCTCCTCCACCGCATCCTCCAGCAGCGACTGGTTCAGGTGGCGCGGCAAGCGCGGACACACCTGCCAGCAGCGCTTGGAGAGGTCCCAGCAAGGACTCTGGAAGTTGGACGCCCTGGCTCTCCGAAGAGGTTCCCACGAGCGTCCTGAGCTTCTCCACGTTGCCGAGGATGCCGCTGAGATCTGCTCCTCCAGCAGCTGGCTTGGGCTCGGCGCCGTTGGCGAGCGCGGCCTTCGCCTTGGAGACGGCCTCGTCCAGCTCGAGCTGCAGCTGCGCGACCTTCTCCTTCTGCTGGAACGCTGCCTGCAGCGCCTCCGTAACCATCTTCTGCTTCTTGTTGTAGTCCGCCTTGGCCTGCTGGAGCCGCTTGCAGGCCTCGTCGGCTGCGACCTGCGCAGACTTGACGGACTTGACATCAGACAGCACGCCCAGCTGCTGCTGCAGCAAGAAGCGCGACTGCCGCAGGCTGTGCTTGTCGCTGGCGGCCAGCGTGACGGACAGCAGCTCGAAGTCGTCGTCACCGAGGGCCATGAAGCGGTCGCGGGCCTCGGGCGAGAGCTTGGGCGGTTGCGCCCCAGAGCCCCCGCCACCTCCACGCTTCGGGCTGGCCATCGTATGCCAAGGGCGGGAGTCTGCACCACCGTCCGCCCACGCCCCACGCGCTGGAGGAGGGCCAGAACGAGGAGCAGGTACACGATTGGTCGGCCTGCAGCCCGTGCACCCCGCTTGCCGACACTTCGCGCGCCAGCCCAGGTTCTTGTAGTGGCAGCGGTTGCAACGCCAACTCGTCCCCTGAGCTGCGTCACGCGCTGCACCAGCGCCAGCTCCTGCCATGGCTCTGCAGCTGGATGCGTTCGAGCCGACAGGAACGGGAAAGGCCTCCGTTTACCCACCGACCCGAGCGCGAGGAGGGTGGCCAGGAGACGATGCCAGGCTTCAAGAAGCCTTGCCTGCCGCGGACTAGCGGTATCCGCTTGGTTCCCAGAGGAACCCTGCATCTTGAGGCAAAATGGCTACGGAGAGGAGGAGGAGGAGGAGGAGGGAACAGGGGAGGAGGACGAGGTTGAGGAGGAGGAGGAGGAGGAGAAGGAGGAGGAGGAGGAGGAGGACGGAGGAGGAGGAGGAGGAGGAGGAGGAGGAGGAGGAGGGGAGGGGACGAGGAGGAGGAGGAGGAGGAGGAGGAGGGAACAGGGGAGGAGGACGAGGTTGAGGAGGAGGAGGAGGAGGAGAAGGAGGAGGAGGAGGAGGAGGAGGAAGGCGGAGAAGGGCGAGGCGAAGCAGCGCGAGGGCGACGATGTGCCGGCGCAGCTGGAGCCAAAAGCCGTGCCACAAAAGTCTTCCGGCCCATGGAGCGGAGCCTCGCCATGGCTGCCCCCGCGGGTGTCCCGTGCTCGTCCCGTGGCCGTCGCGCGAGTGGTCCCGCGGGTTGTCCCCGTGAGCTCTCTGTGTGGCTGACACGCGGGCGACGACCAAAAACGGGTCTTACGCAAGACGACGTAGCGACCTCACGCGGTTGCTTATGCGGTCCGCTCGCGCGGCACGCCACAAGTGGAGACGAGAGCGCTAACTCGCGACCCTACGCGGGCAGCTCACGTGCCAACGTCGGCGCAGACGACCCCGTGTTTCTTTGTCGCTCACGTGGGCTGTCCCAGGGGTTGTCCAACACGATGTCCGACGGGCTGTCCCGCGGATTACCCCGCGGATGGTCCCGTGGCCAACCAGTTGCGCCGACGGAGATAGAAAACAAGTTTCAAACCAAATGGGAATCGGAATGTAAATCGGCATGCAGATCCAAACATAATCAAAGTGCAACCAACATGCAAATCGAAAACACACCAAAAACACATTGGACTGCAATCGGAAAGCACGTTCAGATGAGAAAAATACATGCAAATCGAAATGCTACTCCACTCACCAACCGTAATGCAAATCGAAATCGACATGTAAATGTAAATGCGAACCGGAGTGCACTCGGAATATGAATTCCATTCCACTCCAATGCAAGCATAAACGCACATCGGCATCGAAATGCGAAACCGAATGAAAATCGAAGTTACATCCATATGCAATCCGAACTGCACAAAATGCATGCGCAATCGAACCGGAAATCGACATGCAAATCGAGCATCAAGCTCCACTGCAATCGAAATGCAAGTTTAAGACGCAAATCGAAACAGTCATCCATCGGAGGTCGGGGGGTGAGATCACAGTGAAGCGGAGACCCCCCACCGGGAAATCGGTTGCGGTTTCGTGTTCGTGTCGTGCGTGCGGGCGAGGCGAAACTGCGCGTGATCAGGAGCGAAAGTCCGTTCCCGTCCGCCGGGCGGTGTCCCGCATGTCCCGGGTGTCAGAAGGAGCGAAAGTCTGTTTACCGTCCGCCGGTGGCCGGGAGGTGTCCCAGTTGGGCCGGGCGGCGTCCCGGGTGTCCCGGGTGTCCCGGGCGTCCCGGCACTAACGCATGTCGCTAATTTCAAAATTAATGTTTTGTCGGCGCCTGCGGCGGGCTTTCTTATACAACCCAGCTTATCTTATCCAATCCATCTTGTCCTATCCAATCCATCTTATCTTATCCAACCCATATTGTCCCATCTTATCTTATTCCACCCAATCCAAGCCATCCAACCCAATCCATCAATTAATGTGTTTCTGCGCCTGCGGTGGGCCAATCCAGTCCGTCTTATCTTATCCAATCCATCACTTCCAATCCAACCCATCTTATCTTATCCAATCCATCTTATCCGATCCTATCCAATCCACCCAACCCAATCCATCAATTCATTTTTGTCGGCGCCTGGGCGCGATCGCGGCAGACTGCGAGGCTCGAGCGTTCGGCGCCCTTGCCTTTCGAGCGTTCGGCTAGAGAGGGAGAGAGAGAGAGAGGGCGAAGAAGAGAGAGACACAGACAGAGACAGAGAGAGACAGAGAGAGACAGAGAGAGACAGAGAGAAAGAGAGAGATGAGATCAAGGTGACAGGTTGGACGTCAGTCAGGGCGGGCATTTGATCTCAATCCCCCCCAACCTCCTTATCGCCCGCAGGGCGGCCGTATCGGTATGCAGATGGAAATATTCAAACATTCCACTGCGAACCAAGGGCTGTGGCAATATGCAATTCTAAAACAGAAGTGGCAGGCATGTCGAAGTTTTTAAATTGGCATGCAAATCGTGGAACTGCTGCGAGGAGGAAGAGCTCAACCAGGCAATATAGACATATTGTAAGATCTGTGATCGAGAGGCCAATGAAAAACATTGGTACGGAGATCGATGGGTAGATAGCGAGACCGACAGACTGAAATCGGTCGTTTGATCCGACACAGCGCCTGCACGGAGGAAATGGGCGTGTTAGAACCTGGGCCAGCACGGGAACGGAAAGAGCAGCTCTGTGGAGCGGAAGCGTCGCATGGTCACAGGGGCTCGACGGCTGTTCAAAAAAGGCGTCTTGGAGGCCTCTTAGGGGGTCTTCGGGCCGTTTGTGGGCCCTCTTGGGCCGTCAGGGGGCCCTCTTGGGCCGTCCTGGGGCCCTCTTGGACGGTCTTTGGGGGCCTTGGGCCAGCTCGGGGCGCCCGCAAGGTCCTCTTGGAAGCCTCCCGTGGCCTCCTTGAAGCTCTCCTGGGAGCGTCTTGGGCCCCCTGTGGGGCCCTCCTTGGGACGTCTTGGGGCTGTCGTGGGCCGTCTTGAAGCTCTCCTGGGATGTTCTCAGGCCCTCTAGGGAGCCTCTGGGGGCGTGTTGGGGCGACCTCGGAGGCCCCAAAGGGCGTCTTTAGCAGTTGTTTGGCCCGACATGGCGAGAACCCCAAAAAACGTCGAAGGCCTAAGGGAAATCGACTGTTTTTGGCCTCTTGCCCCTCGAGGGGGTCCTCGTGGGGGCCTCTTGGGACGTCTGGGGGGCTTCTGAGGCCGTCTCGGGCCCACCGTGGCATGTCAGGATGCTCGTCTGTTGTCTGGGGTCTGGGAGGTGTCTTGAAATTTTCTGCGCCCTCCCCCCCCCTCCCTGCACGGCGCGCGTGGTTCGAAAAGCGCCCCCTCTGAAATGGCTTTCTGGCAGCCTTTTCGGCCTCCAGGCGGCCAATACGGCATCCAAGACGGCTTCCAAGACAGCCAAGACGACAGCACAACTGGTCAAGATGGCCTCAAGATAGCTCAAGAGCCTCTCAAGACTGCCTCAAGCCGGCCCAAGAGGCCCCCAAGAGGGCCTCAAGACGGCCCAAGAGGCCTCCAGGACGGCTGAAGAAGCTCTAAGAGGGTTTCCTGGAGAGCCAGAGGAGGCCACGACTATTCATTAGCCGTCGGTGTTTGAAAGATGTTGAAGTTCTCGCATGTTCGGGCTTCCGACCGCCCAAGACGGCCTCCCAGAGGCCTCCAAGATAGCTGCAAGACAGCCCAAAAGGCCCCAAAGAGGGCCCAAAGTCGCATCAAGAGGACCCACAGATCGTCCAATGGGCTCCCAAGAGGGTCCCAAGACGGGCTTGAAGCGCTCCAAGAAAGCAACAAGACGGCCCAGAGAGGCATCTTGGGCCGCCTTGGGCAGTCGGAAACCCAAACATGCCAGAACCTCAAAAATCCTTCAAAAACCTTTGGGAAATTCATGGTTTTGGGCGTTCTTGGGCTCTGGTGGAGGGCCTTTGGGAAATTTGCTGGGCCGTCTTGGGGGCATCTTGACCTGTCTCGAGGCCTTCTTGGGGGCCTCATGGCCACCAGGACAGCTTTCAAGACAGCCAGGATGACACCAAAATGGCCCAAAATGGCCAAAGACGGCTCAAGAGGCTCCCAAGACAGCCTCAAGACAGATCAACAAGCCCCCAAAACGGCCCAAGAGGGATCCAAGAGGCCCTCCTGGAGAGCCCGGGGAGGCCAACACCAGTGATCTTCCTTGGGTTGTTGAACGGTTTTGAGGTTCTCGCCTGTTCGGGTTTCCGACCTCCCAAGACGGCCCAAGAAGCCTCCAAGAGGCCTCAAGGTAGTTCCAAGACAGCCCAAGGAGTTCCAAGAGGGCCTCAAGTCGGCCCAACAGGGCGCAAAGATCCCCCAAGGGGCTCCGAAGAGGGTCCCAAGACGGCCGTGAACTGCTCCAAGAGGGCGTCAACACGGTCTAGAGAGGCCCCCAAGGCGGCCTCCATAGGCGTCAGACAGGTCAAGAGTCCCCCTCTAAGACGGCCCAGGAGGCCCCAACAGGCCCCCAAGAGCCCCATGAGGCCCCCAAGCGGCCCTCAAGAAGCTTTCGGGACGCCCACAGGATGCCCCGAGGAAGCCCCAACAAGTCCCCAAGAAGCCTTCTCCTTATCATCCTCTTTTCCTCCATCTCTTCCTCCTCCTCTTCCTCCTCCTCCTCCTCCTCCTCCTCTTCCTCCTCCTCCTCCTCCTCCTCCTCCTGCTGCTCCTCCTCCTCCTCCTCCTCCTCCTCCTCCTCCTCCTCCTCCTCCTCCTCCCCCTCCTCCTCCTCCTCCTCCTCCTCCTCCTCCTCCTCCTCCTCCTCATTCTCCTGCTCGGCTGGCCCCCCTCCATGGGTGCGCTGCGACGCCGACCCGCAGCTGCTGCCAGGTTGGCCCCTCAGCCAGGCCGCGCCCACGCACCCGCCGCAGCGTCGCTGCGTGACTGCGCACCCGCGCCCCTCCCTCCCCCTGCGGCCGCCTCCTCTCCTCCCTCCCCCCGCTCTTGCACGCGGGCTGATCTGCGCCTCCGCGCCCCGGTCTCGCTCGGACGCGCGCGCGGCCTGCCCCTGCCGCGCGGCGACGGAAAAACGACCAACGTCCAACATGTCACACGTGACGGCCTTCGCATCGGACCCACGCCCGACGTGTCACATGTGACGGCTTCCGCGTGCGACCCACGCCCGACATGCTGCATGCGACGGCGTCCGCGTGTGGCCAACAGCCGACACGTCACCTGTGACGGCTTCCGTGTGCAACCACGCCCGACATGTCACATGCGACGGCTTTCGCGCGTGAGCAGCGTCAGACATGTCACATGTGACGGTTTGAGTGTGACGGCTTCCGCATGTGAACCCCTGCTCGTCGAAATCGCGCTGTTCCGAAACTCAGTCTCCTTCCTGCAGCGTTGTTGCACAGACACGGTGGCGGGGTTTGCCGCAAGCAAAGTGGATAGCGATGTCGATAGATACGTCGTGAAATACATGAGCAGACAGTGAGATTGGTAGATAACGAAGTAGTGAGATCGGTAGATAACGAAGTCGGCAGATAGATTGATTGCGAATCCGACCAGACGCCAATCGCCAACCGACAGCGGCACTCATCGCCCTCAACCTCCTTATCACACGAAGGGTTGTCTTTGATGCATCATAATATGAGAATGCGTATCCTTGCCACCCTGCGGTGCTCAGCATGACATCCAGAAAACTAGCATCTCTCCCCCAGCGCAGCTTTGGGGGAGAATCGTGCAGCGACACATCACAGAGCCGACAAATCACACGTTGCAGGCATCACGTGATGCGGAGCACCGATGCTGGGAGCCGGCGAGGACGAGCCAGGCACGCCTGGACCACACGAGCGGCAGCACCTGCAAGGAGCTGGCGAGACCCGTTTTCTGCGGAGCGCCCCGCCCTCTGAGCGGAAAACATCGGGAGGGGCAACAAAAACAAAACACAGACACAGTCCATCGCCGATCCAGGGGAAAGGTGGGAAAGTGTGGGAAGTGGGAGGGGAGGACGAAAACCCAGAGGGTATGGAAAGAGATTGGGCATCCTGGGATCTGCGTCGATTTGTGTGTGTGCCCCTGGGCCCGTTCAGAATAGAGGAACAAAAAAAACGGCACAGACATAACTGGCCATCGCTCGGACGTCCATTCCCTGTGCTTTTTTCGGTTTCGTGCGTGGTTTTGTCGCCAAATGATCAAAGATGCTCCTCGATGGTCCTCGCCGAAGGAAAAATGCACACGTCCGAGCGATGCCAAGGCATAGACGTAAACGTTCGAAGGTCCGCGCCGAGTTCTCGGAACTGCGCCAGGCCCCCCCCTCCATGGCGCGCCATGGGGCGGCGCCAGGGGGTGGCGCCGGAGGCGCCGCCAGGGGGGCCAGGATTCGAGACATCCGCGCAGGCCGTCGAAAGCTTGTGTTGTGGATGCCATGATACAATCGGGGCGTTGACCTAAGGAACCCTGAATTAAGGAACGAGGCCCCTTTTTTCCATAAGTTAAACTTCGATGTCCGATCGAAAACATCATAAGGAAAACCTGAGGCAAGCTGCGAAACACTTAAGGAACGCGGAGCCCCTCCCCAACGAAAAGGGTTCCTTCTTCAGGGCCCCGACTGTATGGATGCCATGATAATGGACATCCTAACCTTCCTATCATTGGGCTAAAAAGTTGTTTGACATGTTGGAAGATGGCACACACTGGGACATCTCTGACGTCTGCACACTATTTGGCAACATGCTTCCTCTCCACTGATCGGATTCCACAAAAGGTTGTGCTCAGGCCGCTCTTTCTTCTTCGAGGGAAGGGGCGATCCTGCCCCGTCCAGTGGCCAAGTGGTCGCGAAGATCGGGGGCCACACCAGCCCCCGCCGACGGCGCGCCGCCGTGCCAAAAAAAGCACGCGCCAGAGCAGCACCGTCTCGGCGCGCACGGGCCCGAGCGCGGAAGAGACGATACAGCCGGACCTAGGCCAGAAGGTGGGGGAACGAAGGATGACATACACATAAAAGTGCGGAGGTCCGCGCGGACTTCTCGGATCGGCGCTGGACCCCCCTCCCCGGCGCGCGGAGCGCGCCAGGGGCGGCTCCGGAGGCGCCGCCAGGGAGGTCCAACGCCGATGTGAGAAATCCGCGCGGACCTCCGAATTTCTATGTTTACGTCACCATCTGTTCCCCGAGAAGAACATCCCGCAAGAACACGAGACCCTCCACCGGTCAACACAAACAGAACATCCAAGGGTACCCTCCCCAGGATGCACAAGAGCATCCAAGCAGAACGAAGAACACCAGGGCACCCTCCCCGAAAAACAACCTCGATCCTATACACCTCGGTCCGACTGTACGCACACGTGCTGCGAGCGCCGAGCGTTCCGGAACTGGGGCGCCATGCGAAAACAAGACGGCCTCCAACCAGAAAACCAGTCGTTGCTCTCCAGCACGTCCGAACATGTACTGCCAGGTCGAGAGCATTCCATTCACATATGCCACATGAAGCAGCTGGGAATCCATGCAACTCAGCCTGGCCAGCTCGAGGGAGATGGGAAGAAGAGACCACTCGATCATCCTAGTAGCGTCACCACCTCCTGTAACTACCAGATCCATTCGTACGCGCTGATCCCAGCAATAGCTGATCGGGCTTATCCCCAGCTTCGCCATCTCCGCGAGCAGCATCACCACTTGCCGTGAGTAGCCGGCCTCCTCGCACGCTTCGAAATTTCTGGCCTTCCAACTACCAGCCACTGCGTCCAGGCTCCGCTGGCGCCGCTCCCTGACCTGCAGAGGAAGCTGCGGGAGCGGCGGCTCCATCCGCTGCGTTCTTCGGCCGCCACCTCCTCGCCCCTCCGGGGCCCTCTGCGCCCCCGTCATGGCCGCCAGCGCCCGGCTTAGCACCAGAGGCCCTGCCGCGGGACCCCGACGACGCGCCGCCAGCCGCACCCTCGCCCGCCCTGCTGCCCGCGAAGCTGGCGCCGCCGCCGCCGTAGAGCAGGTCGCGGAGCAGCTCCTGAGCGCGGCGCACCTGCCCCCCGTCGCCCTCCACAACCACCGAGGTGAGCTGGCCCGAGCTGGACAGCGTCACCCTGGCGCCGCTGCCCTCCTGCACCCGCCGCAGCGCCGCCGCCCCGGCGCCGCTCAGCAGGGCCACGCGCTGCTGGGGAACGTTGACCGAGATCCGGCGCGCCTGCGGCTGTGGCCCCCGCGGTGCGCCTGCGCCCCGCCCCTCTGCGCCGCCCGCGCGCGACGGGGCAGCTCCGCCCTGCGCCGCGGCGCGCGGGGCAGCCTGCGCGGCGAGCGCGCCGGCGGCCGCACGCCCGGCCGACGCGCCAGCGGGGATGGGCGTGGGCGAGGCGGCGAATGCAGACGGCTCGAGACGCAACAGGGACGCGTCGTCGCTCCAGACCAGGTGTCGCACGCTGCAGCGCTCCAGGTCGTCGAGGTTGTCCACCAGAGCGATGACGTACGCGTCGCCCTGAGCACGGCAAGCTGCCACCTCGTCACGCCGGCGCTTCTCGTTGGCGCTCACACAGAAGCAGCCCCCGAAGGGCCCCGCGCTGCCCTTGACCTCAATGAAGCACCTGCGGCCACCGGGTCGGCCGTGGGGGGCCACGATGCGGTGCAGCGTGTCCACGATGGTGAAGTCGCAGCCTGCGGCGTCGTCGATGCCCCAGGGGGCGTCTGGAAACAGCAGCCGGCGTGAGGACGACAACCAGTCGCGAGTCGGGCGGTAGTCGTCGCCGCAGGCTCGGGTCAAGAAGCAGTGGTAGAGGTGCTCCGCGCGATCCCCAGTGCGCCTCTGCTGCTCCTCCACAAGCTCGAAATCTATTGCGCCCGCCGGCGCTGCTGTCGAGGAAGCGCAGTCGGTGCACGCATCCTGCCCGGCCGCTTCTGAGGCCAGGACCCTGTCCACCACGGCAGCGAAGAGCTGGTCGTCGCGCGCCCTGTCAACGGGGGCCGCCAGGGCCGCGCCGGTGACGCCCCTGGCACAGGGGCGCGAGGCCCCCCTCGATTGAAGGGAGCGCCCGGATCGCCGCGGGCCCGCTCTGGGGGGGCCGGCGTCGCCGTCCTCGTAGTCCTCCACGCAGCCGAACACGCCGGTCACCCCGCTCAGCCTCGCCTCGCCGACCCGCCGCGGCAGCACCACGCTCGCGGCAGGCACGAGGTCCGCCTCGCCGCTGGACTCCCAGAAGCGCTGCGACGCGTACGAGCGCACGCCTCCGCAGGCACCCCGCGCCGCCGCCTCGGCGGCCCTCCTGCCCCGCCCGTGGCGCTCCAGGAGCTGCGCCAGGGCCGCGGCCGCGAGCGCGGCGCGGGCGGCGGGCTCGTCCACGAAGTGGATGGCCAGGGCGACCGTCGAGCCAAAGGCGCAGAAGGGCGGCTGAAGCCGCACCCTCGCCGCGACGACGTCGGAAGGGCAGTCGGGGTCGGCGCCCAGGGACTCCGGTGCGAGCCTCTCAGTGAGGCTGAAGAGCAGGTCCAGCGAGATCCAGTTGCAGGAGACAACGCAGACGGCCTCCCCGGCCGCCGCAGTGAAGGCGTCCGCCGCCTCCCTCAGCTCGTGCTCTGGGTTGTTGTTGCTGTGCGTCCACTGCACCACGGACCTCTCCTCCAGGTACTCGAGACCAAGGGCGGCGCAGACCAAGGGGCACCTCTCGGCGATCTCCACGTGCACAAAGCTGACCGGCGCGCCCGTGGCGTTCACTGCGTCGAGCAGCCAGGGGCTCCGGCAGGCCCAGACAGCCCCATGGCCGACTCCGCCGAGCAGCAGGCCGTCCCAGGCCACCAGCGGCAGCTGGCCGAGCTGGAGCTGGCCGCCGACCGCGGCGAGAGGGCTGCCCCCCTCGGCGCCATGCGTGGCGGCGGCGGCCCGTTCGGCAAGGGCCCGCTCGAGCAGGCCGAAGAGGCCCAGCAGCAGCCGCAGGCCCTCGTCCCGCAGCGGACGGCTCTGCGCGTCGGCGCCCAGATCGTAGAAGAGCGCGGGGTCCGCCGCGGCCCGGCTCAGCCCACTCGCGCAGTCCTCCACCGACGGCGAGTCCTGGCAGCCGAACGCCCTGAGGTCGTCCGCGAACGCCAAATACGCGGCATTGGCAGCCCGGCTCACTACCCCTCGCTGCAGGTACCTGCACAGCTGCTCCAGGGCCTCGTCCCGCGAGGCCTCCTCCTCCTCCTCCTTCTCTTCGCCCTTCTGGTCGCCCCTGTCGCCGCCACAGGAGCCTGCCTGTTCGTCTGGAGGCGCTACCACGTACAGGCGGCTCAGGGGCACGAACTCGGGCCCTCCCCTGGGCGGATCTGGCAGATACAGCGCCGCGCCAGGCGGGGGGGGCGGGACCCCCTCGGCGCCAGCGCCGGCACGCGATGCCTGCAGGTGGGCCAGGACACCCACGTAAGGACCAGCCCGCCTCACCTGCCACTCGGCCAGGGACCTCAGGATCAGCCAGCACAAGTCCGGGCCAGGGCGCGTGCAGAGCCCGAGCCTCTCCGCCAGCGCCTCGCAGCTCTCCGGGACCTCTAGCGCCTCGACGCCGTCCGGCACGCCGGGCAGGCCGCGAAGCGCCCCCCGGGCGGCGAGGCCGCCGAGCGGGACGAGGCGCCCGCTGCAGGCCAACGCGAGCACGTCGGTCTGCAGCCACGCTGCGGTCCTCGGCAGCTGTTGCTCCAGCACCCCGACGGCCAGGCTGGGCGGCCCCAGCTCCGCCAGCGGCGGCAGCACCGAGCGCAGGCCCCCGCCGCCCGCGCCAGCATCCGGGCCCGCGCAGGGCCGGCAGCCCAGCATCAGCAGCAGGCGCTCCCACGCCACGGCGTCGCCGGGGCCGAGGTCCTCGCCGCCGTAGGGCAGCGCGACCGCGCCCTGGCCGCGGCAGGGCGCGGGCACGGAGAGCACCGAGGCGAGCTCCGCCTGCGGCGCCGGGGCGGCGCCGCCGCCGGCGACGGGCACCAGCGCCGCGTCCTGCGGCGGGGCGGCGAGCGTCGCCCTGCACTCGGCCTCCACCTCGGGCCAGTGCGCCGCCTGGTCCCGCAGGAAGCGCAGGTCCCCCCAGAGCTCCTCTGGGCGCGCGGCCCGCAACCCCGCGGGCGACCCGCGGGTGCCGAGGTGCAGGCGCAGCAGCGCGGCGGCGAGCTGGGGCGCGGACCAGGCGGCCGCCAGGCCCGCGGCGAGCGCGAACCGGCACTGAGACGCACTGGCGTGCCCGTCCAGCACGGCCAGCTGCGGGCGCCACGGGTGCAGCGCGGGCGGCGCGCCACAGACCACGATCGCGGAGGCGTCCGGCAGGGGCCCACGCCGCCCGTCCTGCAGCTCGCAGGGCCCAGACGTCGATCTTCGTGCTCGCAGCCGCCAGATCGGCGCGGAGCGTGCGCAGTCCGCTAGCGTAGGGCCGCCCCCGCTGCTGCCGCGCAGTGGCCCGGGACCCTCCTCGAGCAGCAGCTCGAAGAGGCTCTGCCACCAGTCACCCTCGCTCCCGGTGCAGCCGCCGTGGCTGTCGCCAGGCCACGCTGCCGCAGGCCCGCCAGAGGAGAGATAGCGCAGCAGGTCGGCCGCGCCGACGGGCTGCACTCCGCAGCGGGCCAGCACGTCGTGCGCACCACCGTCCTCCACCACCTCCACGCCCGCGAAGGCGCGCAGGCCAGCGGCGCTCACCAGGCGCTGAGCGGGCGGGTGAGGCAGGCGCAGCTCCAAGTTGGCCCCGCACGAAGAGAGGAGGTGAGGCAGCTGCGGCTTCAGGGCGCAGATCACGCTCTCGGCGAACACGCGCCAGAACCTGGGCACCGCCGCACTGGCCGGGGACGCGGGAGGCAAGAAAGCTGCCAGGTGAGTCCGCACCCCGGGGTGGCCCGCCGCTGCCGCGAACAGCCGCGCGGCGGCGGCGCGCAGCTCGAAGTTGCGGGGCGACTCGCGCACCGCCTCGCGGCTGGTGGTCAGCTCCCAGTCCGCGTTCAGCAGGAACCTGTGCCCCACCCGCGCGCACGGCAGCCCCGCGCAGACGGGCAGCTCCTCGCCGTCCGGGTGCGCGGGAAACGCCAGCACTGGCTCAGACGTCGAGGGCACCAGGGGCGCGGGTCCCTCCGTGAAGGCGAACATCAGGAACACCCGCTCGACCTCGCCCACGTGCAGGGACGAGCTCCACGTGACGATCCCTGGCGCGAACTCCTCCGCGGGGCTCCGCGCCACCCGCGCGCGCACGAGGTCCGGCGGGCCTCCCCCGGCCTCCCCGGGCCGCGCGGCCTCGAAGCGGACGTCGAGCCGCCGCAGCCGGCGGAGCACCAGCAGCACCAGCGGGTCGAGGGCGGCGTGCAGCGCGGCCGCGTACGTGAGGTCGGCCGCCAGCTCCGGGCGGAAGCAGAAGAAGAAAAAACGCCATCAACAGAAACTGGTAGCGCTCCGCGCGGATTTCCTGGACCTGCGCTGGACCCCCCTCCCTGAGCGCGCCAGGGGCGGCGCCGGAGGCGCCTCCAGGAGGGCCCCCGCGCGGATCCAAGAAATCCGCGCGGAGCGCCAAAAAACGTTCATGTTTACAGCATTTTTTCTTCTTCGAGGAAGGGCAGCAGCAGGTGGGTGCCGTCGCAGCTCTGGGCGTGCTCCGACAGCGCGGGCGGGAGGTGGTCGACCCACATCGGCGTGATGTACGCCAGCTCGTCGCGGCCAGGCACCTCGAAGCGGAACCTGAAGGGCCCCGAGCTCAGCGTCGGAGTGCTCGAGCAGGCGAACACCGCCTTGAAGCCGACGCCCTTGTGGCCCAAGTCGACACCGCGCGCCTTCGTCGAGACGGCCAACGAGCACAGAGAGAGCACGTCGGACGGCCGAAAGCCGCGCTCGTTGTGCGAGAAGATGGCACGGTCATGGGATATCCTCGCCACGAGGGTGGGCTCTACGCCGGGCGCGTACCTGCAGTCATCCGCGTTCTGCACGAGCTCGTCCACGAAGTGCACCGGCGAGGCGTACAGCCCCTCCCCGAGCTGCCGCAGCGCCCCGCACAGCGAGGACCGCAGCGCTACCGCGCCCTCCCGCTGCGCGCGCACCCTGCGCACGAAGCCCTCGGCCTCCTCGGCGCTCAGCTCCGAGGACCCGGCCGGGTCTGGCAGCAGCAGCATCGGGTCCTCGAGGAGAAGGAGGAGGAGGAGGAGGAGGAGGAGGAGGAGGAGGAGGAGGAGGAGGAGGAGGAGGAGGAGGACCTCCTCCGGAGGAGGAGGAGGACCTCCTCCGGGGCCGGGGCCCCCCGCTCGCCCGGCGCCCCGCCGGACGGCGCGCCAGGCGCCGCCGCCGCGGCGCGCGCCTCGGCCTCGCCCAGACGCCGCCGCAGGGCGTCGCTCTCCGCGGCGACCTCGCGCAGCCGCGCGGCGAGCGCCTCCTGCTCGCGGAGCAGGGCCTCCACGGTGCCCGCGCGCTCCGCCGCCGCCGCCTCCGCCGCGGCAGCGCGCGCCTCCAGCTCGCGCCGCTGCCGCTCGTGCTGCTCCCGGAGGCCGGCCGCCGCGGCCGCCGCCGAAGCGTCGGCGGCGTCGGCCGCACTGGGCGCCTCGGCCGGCGGCGGTGGGTGCGGCTGCTCGGGCGCCCAGCAGCCCTGAGGTCCGCGGCCCTGCGCCCAGAGCCCCTCCGGCTCCAGAGCAGCAGCGTCGCCCAGCGGCTCCTCCCGCTCCGCCGCAGCACGCCCGGCGGCCCACGACGCCTGCGCGAAGAGCGCCCCGGCCTCGCTCAGCGCGCCGACGGAGCCCTGCGCGGCCAGGCCGCGCATGGCCACCTGCAGGTCCTCCAGCAACGGCCCCGCACGCCACACCACACGCCTCGCCAGCTCAGGCGCGCCGAAGCGGAAGACGCGCGAGAGGGCGCCGGCAAGGTCCGACGCGAGGCCGAGCGCGCCGGCGGCGACCGCGCCCTCCAGGGCCGCACGCACGCCGTCCACGTGCCGGCCTTCCAGGTGCGCGCAGTGTCGCGGGGCGCAGTCGAGCAAGCGGCGGAGGCACGTCGAGTCGGCGATACGCCAGCCGTGCAGCCGGCTCCAGTACTCATGGAGCCCGAGGGCTCCATGCTCTCGGGCCCAGCCGTCTGGGAGGCGCTCCTCACCACCGCCTGCGGCCCACCGCACCAGCACGGAGCGGTTGGCCGCGTCGTGCCAGACGACCTCTGCGGGATGCCATTCGCCCTTCCAGAGCGCCTCCACCGCGTCCCCCGCGCGGCGCTGCGGTACCCTCGCCGCGTCTGGCAGCAGCGGCGCTGCCAGCCCCAGCACGGCCTCCGCGGCCGCCTGGGCGAACGGGACGCCGAGGGCCTCGCCTTCCCGTGCCGCACTGGCTCTGTACTTGGGCGCGTCGGAGTCCAGCAGCTGCGCCAGCATGCGCGTGCCGAGGCCTCTGAGCAGCCAGTGGCTGTGGACTAGCAGCAGATGGCAGACCTCGAGGGTCTCCGCAGGGCAAGCCTCCCACATCTTGTGGCGCAGGAAGTGCAGCTGCCCGAACCACAGCACGGCATCCAATGCCAGGCAGACCCCCTCCAGCCGCATCTCCGCGTCCCCCGAGGCCGCCAGGAGCGCGCTGAGCGGCGCGGCGCCGTCCGCGGCCTGCGCCGCGTCAACCCCGAGCACGGCGGCCTCCGCCGCCCGGGGCGGCAGGGCCCCCGTCGCGCAGCCCTCCAGCAGCTCGCGGCGCGCCCAGCGCACGGCGGCGGCGGACACGAGCTCGCCCCTCGGGCCCACCTCTCGGGTGCAGAGCACCGAGCTCCAGCGCGCCCGCTCCTCGGCAGACATGGCGTCGCCCGCCTGGCGCTGGGCCCCGAGCCGGCGCAGCGCCTCCACGGCGGCGGCGCGCCCTGCGGCGCCGCCGGGGCCCTCGATGCCGGCGCAGAGGGCCGCCGCCACCTGCGCGGCAAAGGCCCGCGCCTGCTCCTCGAACTCCGCGAGCACCTGCCTCCGCACCTGCTGCAGCCTCCGCACGGTGCGCCGAGGCGGGCGGGCGGCGGCGCCCTCCACGCGACGGCGGCACCAGAGCAGGTCGCCGCCGCGGAGCTCCGCCTCGGGCGTGCTGCCCGCCATCCACGAGACGAGCTCGCGGACCGTGGCGTCCTCCTGCTGGGCCTCGTGCGCGTCCTCGTCAGCCAGCCGCAGCCTGGCCAAAGCAGCGCCGCCCGCCAACCGAGACAGCAGCCGCGCCGCCCGGGCCGCGTACGTCGGCCAGAGCCGCTCGGTGTAGCTCTCGAGGGACACGCGGCAGAGCACCGCGTGGCGGAAGGCGCACTCCTCGCTGGCTGAGCAAACGAGGATGCGATCCGCGGCCTCGACGAGCTCTTCGCGCCCGGCCGCGCGGTCGTCGGTCAGGAGCACAGCCCTCCGCGCGTGCGTCGCGCCGCCGTCGCGCGCGTTGTCCAGGTCGCGGTGGACGGCCTCCCAGTCGACCGCATCCTCATGGTTCGGGTTGGGGGCTCCGGAGGGCAGCTTGGGCTGCGCCGCGGGCGGGAGCATGATGGGCCGATTTTCCACCACCACTAACCTCATGCCCGTGAGAATAAACACTAGGGGATAATTCGCCGGCCCAACGGGCCAGGGCGTGCTAAGATCTCCGGTAACTGGTTAACAGTATTAACAGTATTTCTAGTTCGCGCGCGCGGGGCGGCCCCTGGGGGTCCCCCGGCGAAAAGTACCCCGACCAACGCCCGGTCGCCGCCCGACGCCGCCCGACCGCCGCCCGACCAAGTCTACTCAGAGATGGTTTTCCTTCTGGTGCGGCCTCTCAGGCTCCCCAGAGCGCGCTCAGAGTGCCCCAAGAGGCCCCCAAGACTGCCCAAGAGGCCCCCGAGACGCCCAAAGAGCGCTCGAAGACGCCGAAGATGACCCCAAGACGGCCCAAAAGGCCCCCAAGACAGCCCAAGAGGCCTCCAAGACGCCCCAAGAGCCTTCCAAGAGGCCTCCGAAGAGAGCCCCAAGAGGCCAAAATCGTTGATTTTCATTGTTTTTTTCGATGTTTTTTGTGTTCTGGCTTTTTCGGCTTCCGGACGCTCCAAGACGGCCCAAGAGGCCCCCAAGACCGCTCCAAGACGGCCCACGAAGCTCCCAAGACGGCGCCGAAACGACCCAAGAGAGCCCTCAAGACGGCCCAAGTGCCGCCCAAGACGGACCAAGAGGCCCCAAGACGGGCCCAAGAGGGACTCAGGAGGGATACCGAGAACTCAAAAATGGAGCCCTCCGTCCCAGAAGGCGCCCAGGAGGTCCCAAAGAGGCCCCAAGAGGCCTCCAAGAGGCCCCAAGATGTCGCCAAGAGGCCCCAGGAGACTCCCAGGAGGCCCAAAAGAAGCCCCAGAAGGCTTCAAACATGTCTCCCAGGCGCCCCCGAACGGCCTCTCAACAGACCCCAAGAGGCCCCCCAAAGAAGCATCTTGACGACGACTCTATTTCGCCCCATCGAGAGACGACCCCCAGGGAACTGCTTCACCATCAAAACTCCCCACGCAACGCGTCCGAACGACACCCGCCCCCAAGAGCGCAACATGGGCAACGAACACACAGACAAAAACCAGCGATGCCATATCACGGGCCGGCGGAATGAGCGAAGCGATTCAATAAAGTTCGGGGTTCAGGGAGAGATAATAAAAGTAGCCCAGCAGACCTCAGCATAATCTCGAAGTAAGAGATGATCAAGAGGAGACCAAGCCGAGCACGTTTTGAGACATCCTTGGCGTTTAGTTTTCATACAAAGATCCTCAACAATAGCTTATATCTCATGAAAACTGTTTTTTTTGTAAGTGCTCGTGTAGGGTAGCTCATGTGCCTCAATTTCCATGGATAATCAACCCCAGAGATAAAAAAGTTTAGGCGAGCGTGGGGACAGAGAGAAATATAAAAGAAGAAGAATACAGTAGAAGAATAATAAGAAAGAAGAAGAAGAGGAGAATAAGAAGAGGACGAAGAAAGGAAAAATCCAAAGTTCCAAATCTATCAATTTTAATTACAAACGCTTTATGAAAATTGATTTTTTAAGTGCTCGTGTAGGGTAGCTCATGTGCTTCATTTTCCATGGATAATCAACCCCAGGGATAAAAAAGTTCAGGCGAGCGTGAGGACAGATAGAAATATAAAAGAAGAAGAGGAAAGTAGAAGAATAATAAGAACATTGCTCGTTTCGTTTGAGTCTGCCTCCCAAAATTATTGGTTTCGCTTGACACATCCTGAAAAAGTGTGATCGCTTCGCTTGATGTTGCTATATCAACATCGCTTGATGTTGCTATCTCAACATAGCGTTTCGAGGTGATAATGAAGTTCGGCCTCAGCGCTCGCCGCCCAATTTGAATTTTGTATAGGGCGACGATAATCAACTCTAAACACTGAAGGGGGGGGGTCCCTTTATTATCATCGGCATGCGGGTTTACCTATGTAGGAGGAGGAGGAGGAGGAGGAGGAGGAAGAGGAGGAGGAGGAGGCGGAGGAGGCGGAGGAGGAGGAGGAGGAGGACGACGACGACGACCTCCCCCGTCTCCCCTCTCCCCCGTCCTACCTATGGTAGCGGTGGTGGAGAATCGAACCATCAGAGCAGGTAGCTGTTCAAGCTCCCGCTGAAGGGCAGCAGCTCGACGCCGGCCTCTGCCGCGAAGAGCGCGGCGCGCCGGGCCACGGCCGCGCGCAGCCGGCCCCGGGGCGAGCCGACCGCCAGCCAGAGCTCCGCCCGCGTGCCCCCGGCCGTGGCCGCAGCCGTCATCCAGCTGGGCGGCCGGGAAGGGGTGGAGGCGGAGGACCCAGACCCGTGGGTGTGGCTCCTCCTCCTCTCCTCCTCCTCCGTCCTCCTCCTCCTCCTCCTCCTCCTCCTCCTCCTCCTCCTCCTCTCCTCCTCCTCCTCCTCCTCCTCCTCCTTTTTTTCTTATTATTATTCTTATTCTCCTTCTTCCTCTTATTAGTAATATTCTTCTTATGATTAGTATTATTATTCTTCTTATTATTAGTCTTATTATTCTTCTTCTTATTATGAGTATTATTATTATGTTTCTTCTTCTTCTTATTATTATTATTCTTCTTATTGATGTTACTATTATTATTTGTATTATTCGTATTACTAGTATCATTCTTATTGTTATTATTAGTATTCCTCTTATTGTTAGTTTCGTTATTAGTATTATTAGTATTATTATTATCATTATCATTATTAGCAGTATTAGCAGTATTAGTATTACTTCCTTTTGTTTTCTTATTATTAACATTATTATTAGTAGTAGTAGTAGTAGTAGTAGTAGTAGTAGTAGTATTCTTAGTATTAATATTATTAGTATTATTACTACTATTATTATCATGAATATTATTAGTATTATTATTGTTATTGTTAGTATTATTATTATTATTATGAGTAGTATTATTATTAGTATTAATAGTAGCATTATTATTATTATTAGTATTAGTATTATTAGTATTATTAATATTGTTATTAGTATTATTATTAGTAGTATTCCTCCTCTTCCTCCTCTTCCTCCTCTTCCTCCTCTTCCTCTTCCTCTTCCTCCTCCTCCTCCTCCTCCTCAGCCTCCTACTCCTCCTCCTCCTCCTCCTCCCCCTCCTCCTCCTC
>CAUYUJ010018545.1:25248-42748 GCA_963575745.1 Prorocentrum cordatum
TCCTCCTCCTCCTCCTCCTCCTCCTCCTCCTCCTCCTGCTGCTCCTTTTCCATTCCGCTTCCTTATAAATCTCTTATCCCTGTCGCACCCCGAGGACTTATGAACCTCTGGCTGCCCGGGTCCGGGGTCCGGGGTCTGGGGTCCGGGGTCTGGGGTCCAGGGCCCGGGGTCCGGGGTCCGGGGTCCGGGGTCTGGGGTCCGGGGTTCAGGGGTTCAGGTGTTCAGGGGTTCAGGTGTTCAGGGGTCCGGGGAGCGGCCGGGGTCCTGGGTCCGGGGTCCGGGGTCCAGGGTCCGGGGTCCAGGGCTCGGGTCCAGGGTTCAGGGAATCAAGGGTCTGGGGTCCGGGGTCCGGGTCGGGGTTCCAGGCCGGGGTCCGGGGTTCCGGGTTCAGTGGTCCGGGGCCCGGAGTCCGGGGTCCGGGGTTCTGGGGTCCAGGGGGTTGACGCGCCCCTTTCTGAATCGAGAGTGGGCTCAGCGCGGAGGGCTGTTTGTCTGTAGACAGAACCCTGCCTTGACGCGTCTCCTTCGGGAGTGCAAGGTTCTGCGCATAGGGCTGGATGTCTGTGGACAGAACCTTTGTTTTCCGTGTGTCCCCTTGGAGATGACGCTCAACGCAGCATGCTCGTGTTCTGTAAACTGATCTGCCATGGCGCGTTTCTGTACGGGGGGGAGGGAAAGGGCTCTGCGGCCCGGGCTAAATGTCTGTAGATAGAACCTTGGTTTGACGCATCTCCCTTTGGAGATTGGGCGCATCACCGAATGCTGGTCGTCTGAGTCTCAACCTTTGTTTGACGCGCCCCCTCTGGACATTGGGCTCAAAGCCAAATGCTGTTCGTCTGTAGACAGAACCTTGCCTTGACGCGTCTCCTTTGGGGTTGCTGGGTTCTGCGCGCAGGGCTGGATGTCTGTAGACAGATTGTTTTCCGTGTCCCTTCGGAGGTGAAGAGGAGGTAGAATGAAGTCGGCCTGTCCCTCCACAGGAGGGACAGGGACGATTTTTTGACCATTCTTGACTATTTGTGCATCTTTATTATGACTCTTGTTCATTCCTTAATCCAAAACACGCCTGGGGGGGGGACACGCCCGACCTAAGGGTAGAAAACCATTCCGCCATCGGGGGCGCCTGTCCCCGGGCCGCGGTCGGCGGCGTGCCCACAAGGGGGGGAAACGGGAGAGCAGGCGGGCGGTTTCGCAGGGCGGCGGGGCCCCGAAGGACACTTGAAAAAGCTTTTCAGTCCGGAGGCCCCCCTGAGCACTCTGAGAGGGACCGTCCCCTGCGCCCTCTCGCCGGAACGCGCCGCCGATGACCCCCCCCCATGCAGCGGCGCGTCGGCGCAGGGCCCCCTCCTCCCTGGCGCCAGCCCCGAGAAATCCGCCCGGACCTCCGAAAGTAGATGCTTATGCGAGCTGTGTCTGCTTCGATCTGCTTCGAGGGACGGCGGGCGAGGACTTAGTTCTACTCTAGTTTCCAGCTTTTCCAAATGATTGGACCACATACCTTCCACCACATACCGCAGTGGCTGCGCCACACACCTTGCATCACAAAGCTCCCACTACACAGCTCGCACCCGTACCACACAGCTTCCACCACCCCGCTTGCACCACACAACGTCCGCCTGCACCGCACAGCTTGAACATCCACAGTACCATCAGTGACCGCTTGGAGCGAGGCGCGGATTTATCCATATCCACCGCCTGCGAACCGACGTCCTGGTGGCCCAGCGGGCGGTGGATACGAATATATTTGGGCCCCCGGGGGCCCGAACATGTCCATATGTCCATATCCACCGCCTGCCGGGGCCCCGAGAATTGAGCATCCCGGCGGTGGTCATGTATAAATTCCCGCCTCGGACTTGGGGCCCAAGCTGGCAAACACACATCCCGCCTTCGAGGGGCGGCGCGCGAGGGCGTCCAAGAGGGGGGCGTCCAAGAGGGGGGGGCGCAAATCATGGCCCGCGGCATGTGCGCGGCCAAGGAGGGGGGGGGGGGCCAGGGACGTAATGAAATGAGAAGAAGCGCCACGAAATCTGGGGAGATATGATCGCCCCCGCCATGATATCCACCCCCCCCCCCGTGGCATCGCCCGATTCGAGGGGCGGCACGCGAGGGCCCGCCTGCGGCTGCTGCGCACCCGCCGGGTACAGCAGCGGCGCCTCCGCGTAGTGCGACGGCGGCCCCTCGGGCGGCCTCGACCGCGGACGGCGCGGAGGGGGCGGCGGGGCCCTCCCCGCCCCTGAGGCAGGTCAAGCGGGAAGGGGATGGCTCCTCCTCCTCCTCCTCTCATAATATCATCCTCCTTTCTCGTCCTCCTCCTCCTCCTCCTCTTCTTCTCGTCTGCTTCTTCTTCTTGCTTCTTCTCTCTTCTTCTTCTTCTTCTTCTTCTTATTAGTATTATTATTATTATTATTATTATTATTATTCTTCTTATTATTATTATTATTATTCTTATTCTTCTTAGTATTAGTCTTATTCTTCTTATTCTTATTAGTATTCTTCTTATTATTCTTCTTCTTATTATTATTATTCTTATTATTATTCTTATTATTATTATTCTTCTTATTATTATTATTCTTCTTATTATTATTATTATTCTTGATAGTATTCTTCTTATTAGTATTCTTCTTCTTATTCTTATTATTAGTCTTCTTATTATTATTATTATTATTATTATTGTTATTATTCTTATTATTATTAGTATTATTCTTCTTATTCTTATTATTATTCTTATTATTCTTATTCTTATTATTATGCTTATTCTTCTTATTATTATTATTCTTATTATTCTTCTTCTTCTTATTATTATTATTATTCTTATTATTATTCGTATTCTTATTCGTATTATTATTATTATTATTCTTATTCTTCTTCTTATTATTATTATTAGTATTCTCATTCTTATTATTATTCTTCTTCTTATTATTAATATTCTTCTTATTCTTATTATTCGTCTTATTCGTCTTCTTATTCTTATTATTATGCTTATTATTCTTCTTAGTAGTATTCTTATTTTTCTTATTCGTCTTCTTCTTCTTATTATTATTCTTATTATTATTCTTCTTATTATTCTTCTGCTTATTCGTATTATTCGTCTTCTTCTTCTTCTTATTATTATTATTATTATTCCTCTTCTTCCTCTTCTTCCTCTTCTTCCTCTTCTTCCTCCTCCTCCTCCTCCTCCTCCTCCTCCTCCTCCTCCTCCTCCTCCTCCGCCTCCGCCTCCGCCTCCGCCTCCGCCTCCGCCTCCGCCTCCGCTTCCGCCTCCGCCTCCGCCTCCGCCTCCGCCTCCGCCTCCGCCTCCACCTCCGCATCCGTTTCCTCCTCATCCTCCGCCTCCTCCTACTACTACCTACTACGACCTACTACTACTACTACTGATACTACCTACTACGACTACTACTACTACTACTACTACTACTACTACTACTACTACTACTACTACTACTACTTCTGACTACTACTACTGACTACTACTACTACTACTACTACTACTACTACTACTACTACTACTACTACTACTACTACTACTACTACTACTACTACTACTACTACTCCTACTACTCCTACTCCTACTCCTACTCCTACTCTTACTCCTACTCCTACTCCTACGCATCATCACTCTCCTCCATCCTCCTCCTCCTCATCCTCCATCCTCCTCTCCTCCTCCGTCCTACTCTCCTCTCCTCCTCCTCCTACGACTCCTCCTCTCATCCTCATCCTCACTCCTCCTACTCCCTCCTACTCTCCTCCTCCTCCTCCTCCTCCCCGCAAAATCACTGGAGCGGGGGGGCGATCAACAACAATTTGCCCCATACAATGCTTGCACTTCGGGCTTCTCGCTTTTGTTCGATTGGATCCGGCCTGCCTGTCAGTCTGGTTGCCATGCAGCCGCTGTCGCCGCCCCGTGGCCGCCTCGTCGCCGCTAATCGTCTGGACCTGTCTGTCGGTCTGGCGGCTACGTAGCTGCCGTCGCCGCCCCGTCGCCGCCTCGTCGCCGCCCGTACCTGGGCCAGTCTGTCGGTCGGGCGGCTAAGTTACCGCCGTCGCCGCCACGGCATGTATTCTCTTTTCTAAAGACAGAATAGGATCTACCCCCCCCCCCGGCGCTATCGCCCCCCCTTTTCGGATATGTAAGTCACATATGAGTATGACAACATGTCCATCTTAAATCTGAAATCGCAACGTCCCAGGCCAACCGGTATCGGCCCCCCGGAGGTTCCCTAGTAAAAACACTATGCGGTGTAATTTGTAGCTCTCACATAACACTTGTTCACGACCCCCTTGGAAAAAATTGGGCGAAGTGCACACGCGCGCGTCGTCACGCGCGCATGCCGAAATGCTTCAAAAACCTTCGGTGCCAGAAGGATTTCGCAATCGAGGTTCCAAAATTCATACTAAATACATGGTTTCGCAACACTGATTTGCTAAGAAAGCTTCCGCGCGAGCTCTTGCGAAATCTTAAGAAAACCATTGCTTTTTCAAGATTTTCACAAAATGCTACCAAACGGGCGTCGCGCGCGCGCATGTCGAAATCTGTCGAACGCCCTTGCGCGTGTGCCGTCGCGTGAATCCTATGCAAAAAACGAGACGAAATGCAGACGCGCGCGTCGTCGCGCGCGTATGCCGAAATCCTTCAAAACCCATCGGTTCCAGAAGGATTTCAAAATCGTGTCCAAAAAACATACAAAAACCCAAGGTCTCGCAACACGGATGTTCAACGAAAGCGTGCGCGCGCGCTCTTGCGTCGTCGTCGTCGTCGTCGCCGTCCTCCCTCCTCCCGCGTCGTCGTCATCGTCGCCTACGTCGTCCTCTGTCTTTCCTCGTGTTCGTCGTCGTCGTCCTCGTTGGCGTCGTGGTCGTTTCCGTCGTCGTTGTCGCTGTGGTCGTTCTTCCTCCTCCTCCCTCGTCGTCGTCGTCGTCCGTCGTCGGCGTCTCGTCGTCGTCCCTCCTATTTCGTCGCCGTCGTCGTCGTCGTCGTCGTCGCTGTCGTCGTCGTCTTCCTTCCTCCCTCGTCGTTGTCGTCGTCGGCGTCGCCGTCCTTCCTCCTTCGTCGTCGTTCGCGTCGTCGCCGTCCTCCCTCTTCCCTCGTCATTGTCGTCGTTGTCGTCGTTGTCGCCGTCGTCGTCCTCCCTCCTCCCTCGCCGTCGTCGTTGGCGACGTCGTTGTCGTCGTCGTCGTTGTCTTCGTCGTCGTCGTCGGCGTCGTCGTCGGGGTCGCCGTCGTCGTTGTCATCATCGCCGTCGTCGGCGTCGTCGTCGTCGGTGTCGTCGTCGTCGTGGTCGCTGTCGTCGTCGAAGTCGTTGGATACGTCGTCGGTGTCGTCGTCGTCGGTGTCGGCAGCGCCGTCGTCGTCGTTGTCGCTGTGGCGTCGGCGTCGGTGTCGTGGCCAAGTGCCATCTGGTACCTACCGTCACGGTCTTGCCTTAAGAGGTCTTGCGACCAAGTTGCGGGTGGGAAGGTGGGATGTTTGCACGAGCAGCGGAGATGACAGCTTCAAGACGGTCAAAGTGAATTCTCCTTTCTAAAAAGAGAATAGGCTCTACCTCCCCCGGACTTATCGCTTCCCCCTGGGATAGTATAATTTCACACATATATATATATATATGTGTATATATATAAATTCTGCACACTCGTCCATCCGAAATAAGAATTCATACCATCCCAGCTAGGCCGGGTTCCCCCCCCTTGAGGTTCCCTTGTAAAAAAACACTGTGCGGTGACATTTCCCTTGTTCACGAATCCCTTGCAAAAAATTGGGCGAAGTGCACATGCGCGCGTCGTCGCGCATGCCGAAATCCTTCAAAAACCTTCGGTGCCGGAAAGATTTCACAATCGAGTTCCCAAAAAAAACATACAAACAAACACATGGTTTCGTAACACTGATTTGCTAAAAAAGCTTCCGCGCGAGCTCTTGCGAAATCTGAAGAAAACCATTGCTTTTTCAAGATTTTCACAAAATGCTACCAAACGGGCTTCGCGCGCGCATGTCGAAATCTGTCGAACGCCCTTGCGCGCGTGCCGTCGCGTGAATCCTTTGCAAAAAACGGGACGAAATGCAGACGCGCGCGTCGTCGCGGGCGTATGCCGAAAACCTTCAAAACCCATCGGTTCCGGAAGGATTTCAAAATCGTGAAAATCCAAAAAACCTACAAAAACCCAAGGTTTCGCAACACGGATTTTCAACAAAAGCGTGCGCGCGCGCTCTTGCGTCGTCGTCGTCGTCACCGTCCTCCCTCCTCCCGCGTCGTCGTCGGTCGTCGTCGTCGTCGCCTACGTCGTCCGGTGTCTTTCTCGTGTCGTCGTGTCTCGTCGTCCTCCCTCTTTGGCGTCGTGGTTCGTTTCCGTAGAGCCTGCTCGTGTGACAAGAGCACCAAATCCTCCCACGTCGTCGTCGTCGCCCGTCGTCGGCGTCTCATCGTCGTCCCTCCTATGTCGTCGCCGTCGTCGTCGTCGTTGTCGTCGTCGTCTTCCCTCCTCCCTCGTCGTTGTCGTCGTCGGCGTCGCAGTCCTTCCTCCTTCGTCGTCGTTCGCGTCGTCACCGTCCTCCCTCCTCCTTCGTCGTTGTCGTCGTTGTCGCCGTCGTCGTCCTTCCTCCTTCCTCGTCGTCGCCTTCGTTGGCGTCGTCGTCGTCGTCTTCGTCGTCGTCGGCGTCGTTGTCGTCGTCGAAGTCGTCGGAGACGTCGTCGGTGTCGTCCTAGTCGTTGTCGTCGGTGTCGTCGTAGTCGGTTTTAACAGGTTTTGCAAACCAAGTTGCGGGTGGGTGGGTGGGATGTTTGCGCGAGCAGTGGAGATGACGACTTCAAGTTCAGCAGGAGTGGATTGCACCACATAGATTGCACAACGTAGGTTGCATCACATAGATTGCAACACAGTTACTGCACCACGTTGATTGCACCCTACAGTTTGTACCACAAACATAGATTGCACAACACGGATTGAGAAGCATGGATTGAACCACATAGATTCTCCTTTCTATAAAAAAGAGTAGACTCTACCCCCCCCCCCCCGGACTTAACGCTTCCCCCTGGGATAGTATAATTATATATATACACATACATACATACATACATACATACATACATACATACATACATATATACATACATACATATAGTGCACGCTCGTGCATCCTAAATATGCAATCATATCATCCCAGCCAAACCAGTATCCCCCTCCCTGAGGTTCCCTTGTAAAAAAACACTATGCGGTGACATTTTTTGTTCTAACATAACACTTTTCACTAATCCCTTGCACAAAACGGGACGAAATGCACACGCGCGCGTCGTCGCGCGCGCATGCCGAAATCCTTCAAAAACCCTCGGTGCCGGACGGATTTCGCAATCGAATTCCCAAAAAACATACAAAAACACTGGGTTTCGCAACACTGATTTGCTTAAAAAGCTTCCGCGCGAGCTCTTGCGAAATCTTAAGAAAACCATTGGTTTTTCAAGATTTTCACAAAATGCTACCAAACGGGCGTCGCGCGCGCGCATGTCAAATCTGTCGCGTGAATCCTTTGCAAAAAACGGGACGAAGTGCAGACGCGCGCGTCGTCGCGCGCGTACGCCGAAATCCTTCAAAACCCATCGGTTTTGGACGGATTTCGAAATCGCGCGTCCAAAAAACCTACAAAAAAACACAAGGTTTCGCAACACGGATTTTCAACAAAAGCGTGCGCGCGCGCTCTTGCGTCGTCGTCGTCGTCGTCGTCGCCGTCCTCCCTCCTCCCGCGTCGTTGTCGTCGTCGTCGTCGCCTACGTCGTCCTCTGTCTCTTCTATTGTTCGTCGTCGTCGTCCTCTTTGGCGTCGGTGGTTGTTTCCGTCGTAGTTGTGCGCCCGTGTCGTCTTTCCTCCTCTCCCATCGTCGTCGTCCGTGCGGCGTCTCGTCGTTCGTCCAGTCCTATTTCGTCGCCGTTCGTCGTGGTTCGTTGTCGTTGTCGTCGTCGTCGTCGTCTTCCCCCTCCTCGTCGTTGCCGTCGTCGGCGTCGCCGTCCTTCCTCCTTCTTCGTCGTTCGCGTCGTCGCCGTCCTCCCTCCTTCCTCGTCGTTGTCGTCGTTGTCGCCGTCGTCGTCCTCCCTCCTTCCTCGTTGTCTTCGTTGGCGACGTCGTCGTCGTCGTCGTCGTCGTCGTCGCGTCGGCGTCGTTGTCGTCTTCGTCGTCGTCGACGTCGGCGTCGTCGTCGTCGCCGCCGCCGTCGTCGTCGTCGTCGTCGGCGTCGTTGACGTCGTCGTCGTCGGTGTCGTCGTTATCGTCGTCGTCGGCGTCGTCATCGTCGTCGTCGTTGTCATCGTCGTCGTCGTCGGCGTCGTCGTCGTCGTCGTCGTCGGTGTCGTCGTCGTCGTCGTTGTCGGCGTCGTCGAAGTCGTTGGAGACGTCGTCGGTGTCGTCGTAGTCGTTGTCGGCGGCGTCGTCATCGTCGTTGTCGCTGTCGTCGTCGGCGTCGCTGTTGTTGCCAAGTGCCATGTGGTACCCACCGTCACGGTCTTAAGAGATTTTGCAAACCAAGTTGCGGGTGGGTGGGTGGGATGTTTGCGAGAGCAGTGGAGTTGAGAACTCACTGCGAACAGAAATTAATTACACCACATAAATTGCACAGCATATAGTGTACCACATATATTGGACACCATATATTGCACCGCAATTACTGCCAGGATAAATTGGACAACCTAGATTTCGCCATACCTATATATATAAATGTATTGCACAACATATATAGCACCACTTACCCCAGGTAGATTGAACAACATAGATTTCACAATGTGGATTGCACCACATAGACTGCTCCACATGTATTGCATCACATTGATTGCACCACATCGGTTGCACCCTATAGATTGCACAACATTGATTGCACGGGATAGACTGCACAACATAGATTGCGAAGCATCTATTGCACCACTAAGTTTGCACCACATACATTGCTGCACATAGATAGCACCACACACATTGCTAGAAACACGTTGTTTGGGGTCCACTCTGGCTAACGTTGTTTTGGAAAGGTAACTCAACAACACCACAAAGAAAAAAACACTCCCGCGCGCGGCGCGCCTCTTCTGCCACGGGGCAGCGGCACCTGCTGCCGGCAAGATCCAACTGGCCACCTGGGCGCCGGTGCGGCGATAGGGCCCCTCGTCGCTCCCCCCTTGTTAAAGGTGAGTGTGAGAGCATGCATGATATACTCCGGCCCAGGATCGGAAAAAAACAGCTCGAAAACATAAACAGCCAACGACGTGATTGACGTTTTCCTCCTCCTGGCCTGTCAAGCCCATATATTGCATTGTTTGACCGTCCGCTGCTATGATCTTCACACGGTCAGCTATCGCTGATCAGGTATCCGAATCCCCCCCTCCCTCCTCCCTCCCTGGACTCTGGGCACACTGATTGATTCGGCATCTGGGGGACAACTTTGGCCTGCCAAGGGACTATACCATTGGGGAAAGGGTCAGGATCTGGTTCTCCGTCCCGCCCCCCCACTCCACAATTACCGATATGAACATAACTCTCCCTTCTCCCTTGACTACATCCTGGAGGTATCCCACCCTGTCCTATATGACTGTTCAAGCGAACAACCAATTGATTGCCAAATCTGGAATCGTTCGGGTGGCAAGGCCTCCCGTGGCCTCCCGTTCCCTCCCTTGCGTGGCCAGGTCCAGAAACGGTCGGGCATCGTGGCCGCCCGTAGCTTCGTATAAGACATTCGGCAACACATATAATTCGAAGTACACTAGTAATGACTGTAGTAGCCGTGGTTGTTGTAATCAGATCCGGAACAGTGTCAACAGAAAGATTAGCAATCATAATGAAGGCGGCACATGAGTGCCGGAACGAGTCGCAGTATGAATATTAATACAACTAGTGGTCCAACTACGACTACGATTACTACGAATAATATTGCTAGCACCAGTAATGGTAGTAGTACTTGTATGAGTAGCAGTATCGGGTGGGGTACAATATTGATACTAGCGACTATCAAGAAGTATTGAATTGGTATCGATATTCATGTCCCTCTTACTACTCGCAGAAATAGTAGACCTAGTTGTAGCATTAATCTAAAATCACAATTAACATGCGCAGTAGCATCAGTGATAAGTGTAAGATCGACACTACAGGCAGCATCAGCACACGTACTACGATTAGCATTTGCAGTAGCATTCGCATTAGTATGCGTATCACTTCTTCCCGTAATGCTGGTAATGTCTACAGCAGTCGTGATCATAAACCGCCTACCTATAAGTACGGTTGAATAGTAGCGATCGTAATAGTAGAAGTAGTACTAGTAGTAGTAGTAGTAGTAGTAGTAGTACTACTACTACTACTACTACTAGTCCTAAGTTTGACCATAGTAGTAATTGTAGAATTGCTTTTCGTCTGCCGTGACGATACTCAAAATGAACGGGCCGAGCGGTCTTACACCATCCCTGGTTGGATACCAGAAGCTGGCTCCCGCGGTGAGGATAGTTGTGACTGTTGATTGCTTGTGTTGCTTGTGTATTGCTCTTGTCGCCCTCGCCCGCGACCCGCCTGCCACCCACACGCGACTCGCCCGCGACCCGCACGCGACCCACCGGCGACCTACAACCCGACCGGCGCGCGACCCATCTGCGACACACCAGCGACCCACACACACATTGCTTTCAGAAGAACTCGGCACCTGCGCCGGGCTAATTGCGCAATGTGTAAAGCTCGAGCCTGCAGGCTGCCGACGATCCCGCCGACCCCTCACGCAGCGCAACTGCGGGGGGTCTGGAATTGTTAACAGTAACAACACTAAGAGTAGGGGTCGTAGTGTTGTTGGTAGTAGTAGTAGTAGTAGTAGTAGTAGTAGTAGTAGTAGTAGTAGTAGTAGTAGTAGTAGTAGTAGTAGTAGTAGTAGTAGTAGTCGTAGTCGTAGTAGTAGTAGTAGTAGTAGTAGTAGAAGTAGTAGTAGTAGTAGTCGTAGTAGTAGTAGTAGTAGCAGTAGTAGTAGTAGTCGTCATAGTACTAGTAGTGGTAGTAGTAGTAGTAGTAGTAGTAGTAGTAGTAGTAGTAGTAGTAGAAGTAGTAGTAGTAGTAGTAGTAGTCGTCGTAGTAGTCGTAGTAGTGGAGGTAGTAATGGTGGTCGTAGTAGCAGTACTAGTAGTAGTAGTCGTAGTAGTAGTAGTAGTAGTAGTAGTAGTAGTAGTAGTAAACATCATCGTCGCCGTCGATGCCGCCGTCGCCATAATCGTAGCAGTAGTAGTAGTAGTAGTAGTAGTAGTAGTAGTAGTAGTCGTAGTAGTAGTAGTAGTAGTAGTAGTAGTAGTGGTAGTAGTAGTAGTAATAAGTAGTAGTAGTAGTAGTAGTAGTAGTAGTAGTAGTACTAGTAGTAGAAGTAGAAGTAGTAGTAGTAGTAGTAGTTGTAGTAGTAGTAGTAGTAGTAGTACTAGTGGAAGTAGTCGTAGTCTGTGGCAATACTAGTAGTAGTAGTAGTAGTCGTAGTAGTAGCAATAGTGGTAGCGGGAATACTAATAGTCGTAGTAGTAGTAGTAGGAGAATGAGTAAGAGTAGTAGTAGCGGTAGTACTGGGCAGCAGAAACAACAGCAGCAGCAGCAGTAATAATAACAATAGTAATAGCAGCTGACGTAGTAACAACAATAGAGGTAATGGTGGTAGTAGCACTACTAGCATTAGTACTAGCAGTAGTAGCAACAGTAGTTGTAGCAGCAGCAGTTGTAGTATTAGTAGTAGTGGTAGTAGTGGTAGTAGTAGTAGTAGTAGTAATAGTTGTCGTGGAAGTATGACTCGTAGTAGCAGTAGTAGTCGTACTAGTACTACTACTACTAGTAGTACTACTACTAATACTACTACTACTACTACTACTACTACTACTAATACTACTACTACTACCACCACGACTACTACTACTACGAATAGGAGTAGCAGTAATGATCGTAGTAGTAGTACTACTACTTTTACGACTACTCCTACTACTACTACTACTACTAGCAGTCGTCGTAGTAGTAGCAGTAGTCGTAATAGCGCTAGTCGTAGTAGTAATGATAACCATGCTCATACTACTACGCCGTTACAAAAGCTCGTCACGTCTTATAGGGGCGCCAAGACGATGCAAGTGTCGTCCGTTACTTCCGCGCGAGCGGGCAAGCGAAGGCTTAGTCCTGTCACGACCGCGACAAATTGCCCCCCTTTTCCCCCTAGAACACTAGCGGGCCGGGTCAAGAGCGGTCGGGCCGAAGATCGTGGATTTCTAAATCAGGGATCTCCCCCCAATGCATGATACAATAATATATATGCACACACATACATATACATATAGAATTGGCGAGTTTGAAATTCCGACTACAAAAAACACCGTAGTTTAGAGATCTCACCAAGCGGGATCATGCCCTGTCAACGCAAGATCTATAAACTTCAATTAATGACGAAACTTGTGAAACGCCGATGTAAGAACAGGCGCTGCACCTGTAGTAGTAGTCGTAGTATACTACTAATACTACTACTACTACTACTACTACTACTACTACTACTACTACTACTACTACTACTACTACTACTACTACTACTACTACTACTACTACTACTACTACTACTACTACTACTACTACTACTACTACTACTACTACTACTACCTACTACTACTACTACTAGTACGAATAGCAGCAGTAGACGAAGTAGAGGTGAATGTAGCGTAGTAGTAATAATAATAATAGTAGTAGCGATAATAGCAATAGTAGCGGCAGTAGTAGCAGATGTGGTAGTAGTAGTAGTAGTAGTAGCAGTAGTAGTAGCAGCAGTAGTAGTAGTGAGAATAGTTGTAGTAGTCTTCGTAGTAGAAGCACCAGCAGCAGCGGCGGCGGCGGCGGCAGCAGCAGCAGGAATAGTAGTAGTAGTAGTAGCAATAGTAGTAGTATTAGTGTTGGTAGTAGTAGTAGTAGTAGTAGTAGTAGTAGTAGTCGTAGTAGTAGTCGTAGTAGTAGTCGTAGTAGTAATAGTAGTAGTAGTAGTAATAGTACTAGCCGTAGCAGTAGCAGTAGCAGTAGCACTAGTCGTCATAGTAATCGTAGTGATAGTAGTCGGTGTTGTAGTAGCAGCTAGTAGTAGTAGTAGTAGTAGTAGTAGTAGTAGTAGTAGTAGTAGTAGTAGTAGTAGTAGTAGCAGTAGCAGTAGCAGTAGTAGTAGTAGTAATAGTAGTAGTAGTAGTAGTAGTAGTAGTAGTGGCGGTAGTAGTAGTAGTAGCAGTAGCAGCGGCAGCAGTAGTAGTAGTAGTAGTCGTAGTAGTAGTAGTAGTAGTAGTAGTAGTAGCGCCGTATTATAATAATGAAAATTTCAAACGAAAAAATACGACTACTAATAGTAATGATAATAATCGTGGTAGCTGAGCCCGTGGAAAGCTGGTTAAGGTCGTCTGCTGCATGGGTGCCATGTTTCTTATCGGAAAGTTTTCGGTAGTTCAAACCAGCGCTCCCGCTGCAGCATTCGAGTTATTCTAGGATCGGCGCTGTACTCCCGTCGTTCAGAATGGCGGTATCGCCCCAACGCGGAACACATTGCTGGATCCATGGCCGTCCTCATCGTTGTCGCCCCGCTCCTGTTCCCCTCCTCTGCATCCCCCTGGTCCTCACTGTTCCTCCCGCTCCTCCTACGCCTGTTCATGTTGTCGCTGTTTCCCCTCGTCCTCCTCTTCCCTTATCCTCCTCTTCCTCTTGCTCCTACTCCTGCTCATCAGCCACCTTCTCCTCCCCCAATGTACATGGTTCCCTAGCTTCGGACTGCGCATACAACGACAGGGTCTGCTGTTTGGGGCCCCAGGTCCGCTATGGCAACCGTCGGCGGATATAGAAAAAGAAGCAGTGGGAAGGTGCGGGTGGGAGAGGTAGGGGGTCAGATATGGCGAGGGCGCACCTAGCTTGCTCCTGTCCCCTCTCCCTTGACCCTGTCTCCCCACGCCCTCACCCTCTCATCCCCCGCATCCTCCTGTGCCTGCCCCGTCCTCCTCCTCCTCCTCCTCCTCCTCCTCCTCCTCCTCCTCCTTCCCCCTCCTCCTCCATCGTCCCCCCTTCCCGTCCCTCACCTAGACCGGCTCCGCGCATATGCTAAGCATCATCATCGTCGTCATCACCACCACAGCCACCGTCATGAGTATCACCCTCACCAGCATCATCACCCTGACCATCACTAGCATCGTCGCCATCACAGAATGAGAATCCTCTTCATCAGCAACACCAGCATCAGCATCGTCATCACCGTCCGCATCACCCTCATTATCATCATGATAGTCAGCATAGTCAGAATCGCCATCGACAGCGTCATCGCCACCTGCAGCATCGCCATCAGCAGCATCATCACCACCACCATCACCACCCCAAACCACAACCGCCACCAGCATCAGCAGCAGCATCAGCATCGGCATCATAATCACCAGCATCATCATCCTCATCATCATCATCATCATCATCATCATCATCAGCATCATCATCATCATCATCAGCAGCAGCAGCATCATCAGCAGCAGCATCAGCATCATCATCATAAACATCCTCATCAGCATCAACATCAGCATCAGCGTCAGTATGAACATCATTGTTATCAGCGTCATCGTTATCGTATTCGGCTTCATCATCATCCTCATCAGCATCATCATCACCAGCAGCAGCATCATCATCGCATCATCATCGTCAAAATCATCATCACCGCCATCAGCATCATCAGCATGATCATCATCAGCATCATCATCGTCATCATGGTCATCATCACCAATCTCATGAACAGCAGCAGCATCAGCATCAGCATCAGCATCAGTATCAGCATCGTCGTCACCATCAGCATCAGCAATAGAATCATCATCATCATCATCATCATCATCATCATCATCATCATCATCATCATCATCATCATCATCATCATCACCGCCATCATCGTCAACAACAACAGCATCATCTCCATCAGCAGCAGCATCATCAGAAACATCATCGTCATCAGCATCATCACCAGCATCAGCACCAGCATCACCATCAGCAGCAGCATCATCATCATTAGCAGCAGCATCATCCTCATCAGCATCAACAGCATCATCATCAGCATCGTCAGCAGCATAATCAGCATCATCAGCATCGTCATCCTCATCATCATCATCATCATCAGCAGCAGCATCAGCCTCATCAGCATCAGCATCAGCATCATCATCAACAGCGTCATCATCAGCAGCAGCATCAGCATAAATATCATCAGCTTCAGCATCAGCATCATCATCAGCAGCATCATCACCACCATCATCATCAGCATCATCAGCATCGCCGTCATCAGCATCAGCAGCATCATCATCATCATCATCATCATCATCATCCGCATCAACATCGGCATCATCATCATCAGCCGCATCACCATCATCGTCGTCATCGTCACCATAATACTGTTTCCAGCAGCATCATCATCAGCATCATCGTCGTCATCTTCATCATGAGCAGTATCATCAGCATCATCATCATCATCGTCGTCATCGACATCGCCGTCATCGTCCTCTACTGACAAAAACAACAGCATAATCAATACAACAACGTATGTACCGACACACTGAAGATAATCAGCATCGTTGCCTTCGTGAACCTTGGCATCACTGCCATCAATAGTGCACCATCACAATCGTGTCCCTATTCCACCAGCATCATTATTCTCACCATCGGCAGCAGCATACTCATCCTCAACAGCAGCAGCTTCATAATCGTTATGGTGTTCCTCATCCCTTCCCTGTTCGCCGCCGTCTTTCTCATCCATCTTTGCTCACATCTGTCATCCCTCCTCCTTCATCTGTCCCCATGTCCCCGTCCTCCTTCATTACTCCTCCCCCTTCAATCCTCCCTCCTCCCTACTCCCGCATCATTCGTCCTCTTCCTCCTCCTCCTCCTCCTCCTCCTCCACCTCCCTACTCCCGTATCATAACATCCTCATCCATCATCCTCAGGCCGGGTTCCTCTTATGCTCTCTTCCTCCTCATCCTTATCCTCCACGGCCTTGTTTCTCTTCCTGCTACAAATATGTACAACTTCTGCTTCCATCATCATGTGTTCTCCATCGTTTTCTTATCTCCGCGCCCATGACCACCAACACCCTCCTGCTCTTCCGTTGCCCGCATTGTTCATCCTCCTCCTCCTCCTCCTCCTCCTCCTCCTCCTCCTCCTCCTCCATCCTCCGTCCTGTCAAATACGCCCCCCCTGTCGCACAACCAGACGGGTCGTTCGGCGGGCCAGGCGTTCCGCCTGAGACTTCCACAACGATAACGATATTGACGTTTCCAACATGGGACTCTCGCGTTGCCGCCACGTACACCCGTCTGGAAAAAAACGAACAGACACACGGATGGAGGACGGCTGCTCGTCCAGATTAGCCTGACGCTTGAAAGTTCCTCGACCACAGTACTACATAATCGCAAATGCGCAACGATGGCACTGATGAAGGCGGTTTCTTCGTTGAACCGTAAAACAATATCGTGTCATACGCATTACAGTGCGGGCGCGGCCGCAAGAAACCCTCGCAAGAAACCCGGCCCTGAAACCCGCAGGAGCGATATCCATGTGGGGGGAGCCCAAAGCACCCTGAATGCAGCAGCTCCTCAACGGCCACGGGAAGCTACCGCACAGCGCGCGGAACGATGAAACCCAGGGTACCCTGACGAAAAACACTCCGCTTCTTGATGCGCGCCCCCACTGTTTGATCTCGAACGATGGAGGGCTCTTTCTGTCATGACGGAGCTCCTGTCCGAGTCGTGGGTTTGCTGGCCCACGGGGCGCTTGCCTTTCAAGGGGGAGAGCCTCGCGCAGTGAGCAAAAGAAGGGCTCTCTCGGAACTCGGGGGTGACTTGGGACGGGAAGATGTAGTGCAGCATCGCTGGTGCATACTCGGTTTCATCTGGTCCTCCTCCCTCTCCTCCTCCTCCCCCCTCCCCCTCCTCCCCCTCCTCCACCTCCCCTCTCTCTTCCTCCCTCTCCTCCCCATTCCGACCCTCCCCCCAGCCCGTCTGCACCCCCCGTCCGCCTTCCCCCCGCATCCGCCCCGCCGCCTCCACCCTTTCGCCCCCCTCCCTCAGGCAAACGCTAACATGGCTGTATGCACTAACAAAATAGCTCGTGGCATAAATCGACAACGTGATTTCGCTAATTATCCTGCCTTCATCCGTGTCTCCCTTTCTCTGCCTCCCGATTCCCCGTCCCTCCTCTAGGAAGCCCACAAAGGGCGCGCGAGCCCAACCACTCACATGAACACGGCCCCCCCATTCCGCGAGACCAGCCGCATGATACGGACGTTCCCCCAATGTACACTCTCGAAACCAATGAGGATGCATGTACATGTACGTCCTTCTGTCGCTCCCGATCCTTGGGCGTCGATTACTGGGGGGCGATACATAGGGGGGGGGGAGAAAGGTGCCCTTCTCGGGCCCCAGAAGCCTCCTGTGGGGCCCTCAAGGGCCCCGTTCGGGGCCCTCAAGGGTCCCTTTTGTGCAGCCCCCGCTGCCCCCCCCATGTGTCGCCCCCC
>CAUYUJ010018545.1:47748-55248 GCA_963575745.1 Prorocentrum cordatum
TAGTAGTAGTAGTAGTAGTAGTAGTAGACGTAATAGCAACAGCAGTAATACGAACCGTAATAGTGGAAGTAGTAGCAATGATAAGTGCAAGTAGAAATAGCAAAAGTAGCAGCAAAAGTACTGGAAATCGTGGTAGTAGCAGTAGTAGTATTAATGATACTAGAAGTAGTAGGAGTAGTAGTAGTAGTAGTAGTAGTGGTCATAGACGTAGTAGTCGTAGTCGTAGTCGTAGTCGTAGTAATAGTAGACGCCGTCGTCGTCGTAGGCTGAGTACGAGTAGGACTAGGAGTAGGAGCAGGAGTAGAAGTAGCAGTGGTAGTGGCATTGGCAGTGGCAGTGGCAGTGGAAGTAGTAGTAGTGATAGTAAAATAGTAGTGATTGTCGTCGTAATGGCAATACGAATAGAAGGAGTGATAGTAGTACGAGTACTAGTACTAGAACTAGTACTAATACGGGTACTAGCAATAGCACGAGTAATAGCAATAGTTTGACTTACAGTAGTAGTAGCAGTCAGAATAACAGTAATAGGAGCGGTGACAGTAATAGTAATAGTAAGGTCGTAATAATCTGAATATCCATACTATTATAATTGTAATAGTAATGGTAATACGTAGACGTTGTAAGAATCCGCCAGCCCCCTTGTGGGGCCACCAGGCTATAGGACCAGGGTTTGCTGTTCCCTGCACCAGTTCCAGTTTCCGGTTTCCACTGTTACAATTATGCTTCTTGTTGCTCACTGTTTATACTTGTACTTGTTGCAAACCGCGCGAGGGAGGGGATCCGAAAACCGCCCTGGTTAGCACCTCCCGGAAGAGGTCTCAAAATTTCTGGCGGACAAAATCTACACCCCTCACGCAGATCGGCGGGGTCAGGGTCCCAAAACACATGGAATTTACCACATTTCTAAAATTCGGTGACACCCCTCACGCAGATCGGCGGGGTCAGGGTCCAAAAACTCATGGGATTTGCAAAATTCTGAAATTCGGTAGCACCCGTCATGCAGATCGGCGGGGTCAAGGTCCAAAAACCAATGGGATTTGCAAAATGTCTGAAATCCGGTAGCACCCCTCATGCAGATAAGCAGGGTCAGGGTATAAAAACACATGGGATTTGCCACGTGTCTGAAATTCGGCGGCACCCCTACTTGCCACATTTCTGAAATTCGGTAGCACCCCTCACGCAGATCGGCGGGGTCAGAATCGAAAGACCCATGTGATTTGCCACATTTCTAAAATTCGGTGGCACCCCTGACTCAGATCGCCAGGGTCAGGGTCGAAAAACCAATGGGATGTTCCATGTTTCTGAAATTCGGCGGCACCCCTCACGCAGATCGCCGGGGTCAGGGTCGAAAAACCCATGAGATGTGCGACATGTCTAAAAATTCGGTGGCCCCCCTCACGCAGATCGGCGGGGTCAGGGTCCAAAAAACACAAGGGATTTGCCACATTTCTGAAATTCGGTGGCACTCCTCATGCGGATCGGCGGGGTCAGGGTCCAAAAGCACAAGGGATTTGCAACATTTCTGAAATTCGGTGGCACTCCTCATGCAGATCGGCGGGGTCAGGGTCGAAAAACACATGGGATGTGCCAGATTTCAATACTTCGTAAAGAAAGCTTTTTGCACAGCATACGCGAGGAAGCTCGAACTGCAACACCGAATTCAACAAGATCATCAGAATCTCAATGTGTCTTGCCGATTACTCATCGTCTTCGC
The DNA here is from genome assembly GCA_963575745.1 of Prorocentrum cordatum. Classification (NCBI taxonomy): domain Eukaryota; class Dinophyceae; order Prorocentrales; family Prorocentraceae; genus Prorocentrum; species Prorocentrum cordatum. Next base: position 49,463 of record CAUYUJ010018545.1, read on the forward strand.
GTGAAGTCCCGACGCTGCTTCACGGCGGCGCCAAGGCCTCATGGCTTCGCTCTTGCATTGCCCATTATCCGAGAGAGGGGGCCAGCGGCAGGGGGCGAAGCCTTTACGGATAAGAAGGCACCCCCCTCGTGTGGATGCGGCACCGTTACGGATTGGAAGTGGGGGGTCGACCCATTTGTAACAGGGCTTCACCAAATGAATCTGCCTGGCGGGGGGCCCAACCACATGCGTCTGCCAGTCTGCGAGCATCGCGAAGCAGGTGAGACGAAAGATAGAGGGCGGGGGGGCGACATAGGCGGCGGGGGGCATGTGGTTCGTGCCACTGCGGCCTTCGGTAAAGCTCCCGATAGGGAAGCGAAGCTCGTGAGGGGCGTGCCACCATGGGCGAGGGGTGGGCGCACATGATTCCTGCGACTGCGGCCTTCGAAAAGGGCTCCTCATGGGGCCGCGAAACGTGCGAGGGTCGTGCCAAAACGGGCGGGGGGGGGCGCATGTGATTCCTGCCACTGCGGCCTTCGGTGGAGCTCCCTACGGGGCCGCGAAACCTGTGAGCGGCGTCCCAAAATGGGCGGTGGCGCATGTAATTCCTGCCACTGCGGCCTTCGGTAGAGCTCTCGATAGGATCACGAACTGCCAGAGGGGTGATGACGATGAAGACAGGCGGAGGACAGAAGCGGGAGGAGGGAGGAGGGGGAGGAGGAAGGAGGAGTCAACGCGGGGCGAGCGGATTCAAAACGAGGACCCAACACCACAGGGTAGTTGGGAGAAAAAATGAAAACGAGGAGGGATACGAAAATAAAGCGAGGAGCAGGAGCGAAAATGCACGCAAACGGAGGAAGAGAAGGAGTCCGACGACGACAACGGCCCGAGGGCCCGTCCCCCAGGCTGTAGGCTCCACCCAAAGCGCTGCAACGAAAATTCGATGGCACCATGCTTCTGGGCAGCTCGTCCGCCTGCCCCTCCTCCTCCACCTCCGCCTCCACGTCCTGCTCCTCCAGGTCCTCCTCCTCCTCCTCGTCATCCTCGTCCTCCTACTGCCCTCCTCCTCCATCTCCTCCTCCGTTCGTCCGCCGCCGGATCCTCAGCTTCCTTGTCCCTCGCCTGGCCCGCGTCCCCCTCATCTCCCTATGCACGTAGCACAATCCACGTGGGGGCCGAAATAGGCGAGCCCGCGTGCGAATCCGTCCAGTGAGGCCGTGAAGGGAGCTCCCTGTGGGGCTCGAACCGGGCGGCGGGACTGCACGGGAACTGTACGATTGGGGTCTTCGGTGGAGCTCTGCATGGGGCCGCGAAACGTGTGAGGGGCTGTTCCGAAATGGGCGAAGGGACCGCATGCGAACTGTGCCGCTAGGGCCTTCGGTGGAGCCCCCTTATGCGGCCACGAAACGTGCGAGGGGTGTGTCAAAATGGGTGGGGGAGAAGCATGCGAACCCTGCCACTAGGGCCCTGGTTGGAGCTCTTCATGGGGCCAAGAAACGCAGGAAACGTACGAGGGTGTGGCGTTATGGGCGGGGAGGCGCATACAAGAAAGGCCACTGGGGCCTTGGATGGAGCTCCCTATGGGGGCATGAACCGTGTAAGGGGCGTGCCGTAATGGACGGAGGGAACACATGCGAACCCTACCATTGGGGCCCTGGGCGGAGCTCCCTATGGAGCCACGATGCGTGTGAGCGGTGCGCCGAAATTGTGAACAACCACTGGGGCCTTGGCAGGAGCTGCATGTGGGACCACGAAACGTGTGAGGGGTGTGCAGACGTGGTTGTGCAGATGGCAGAGGCAGGGATGGGAGGAGGAGGGGGGGAGGAGGGGCAGCGGGAGGTGAGACGCGGGGTGCTCTCTTCAACATGAAGACCCAGCACCACAGAATGGCAGGGAAACAAACATCTCTGGATGCAGGAGGCGGTTGCTGCTGTTCGTGCTTTGCCATAGACATTCCTACAGCGAGCGCTTGAGCACAGGCGATGGCAGGCACGCAGAACAACAAAGGCATCTTCTTGTTAGCATCATTGGGGGCGCGGGGGGCACTTCACATGAGGAAGAGGACGGCAGGACCAGTCAACACCGAATCGATCAGAGCAAACAGGGAAATAGGTATAGGAATGTGTATCAAATCAAGCTGCATCGGCATAGAATCGGAATCGAATCGGATCGGTCGCGCCATGATGCACAACGACGCCATGGGAAAATCGGGCCGCATCGGTTTGTCAGAATACCCGATTGAAAATGATCGGACTGGCCGAGATCAACATCGAATCGGATCGATCGGATCGAAATGGACCCTGGGATTCAGAGGATAAGGGTGCGACGAAGCTGGTCAGAGTCCGAAAGCAGTCTAGCCCACGGGTGATTTGACCCGCAGTGGTAGGGTTCGCACGTGGTCGCAAGGATCGGGCTCTGCAACATTCGGCTGATCCCTGCCGGGACTTTACCAAATCCGATCGACCGGAATCCACGCGTCGAGGACCCATCGGAGCCGCAGCGCCGAATGCTGGAAGGCGCAGCAGTGTCCTCAGGGGCCCCGCGATGTGCACACGCGATCGAGCTCCAGTGCCAAGGCATAGCTGCAGGCCGTTACGGTTAGGTCGGGCATGTCCTCCTACAGGCGGATTTCCAGACTATTGTTGGACTATGTTTGAACACTCCCCCAGTAGACGGACATACCCGATTTACCGCTACGGGCGTCCCTTGCCCTTGGGGACCATATTGGGGCGTCTTAGCGAAGGCCTTGGGGCCTGTGGGGGCTCGTCGGGCCGTCCCGTGAATGGCTCTGGGAAGTCCTGTGGCCGTTTTCGGTGGGCCGCCTGGGGGCGCTCTGGCTGGCACGCCCGAAGCGGGCCATTACGGAACAGTGGGGCACGACGCCCAACAGCAAGTGCCGCTCAAAACCAACAGCAGGCGAGTTTTGGCAGGCGACTTCCTGCCCCGAGCGCACAGCGTCCGCGGCAACGCCGACAGCGAGCCCCGCTCAAGACGGGCAGGAGCTGCTGTCGGTCTTCGCCCCTGCTCTTCCTGCACCCGTCTCGACCATATCGCTCTCGGAGCCTGGGCTGCGGGCCTGAGGGGCGACGATAGAGGGGGGACTGGCATGGGGGGGGGGGGGGGCACATCGACCTGGAATCGGCGATACATCGCCGGTAGATCGGCGATAGGGCCCCGATAGTGAATCCGCACGTTCCTGGGCAGGTTCTATCCGGTCCTTATCGGCGATCAATGGGCGCTTGGGGGCCTATGCTTCCTCCCCCTGTGCCTTTCCCCCCGATCGTCGTTGCCTCTAAGGGCCCCTGGCACCGGGTGCCCAGCGCGCACGGGGTGCGCCCACCGCCCGGCCCCTCGCGCGGCCAGCCCGGGCAGAAGCCACTGCGAGAAGGGCGCGCTGCGGCAAGAGGCCTCCGCGAGGGGGTCGGGCGGGCGGGCGCCCGGTTCGCGCGGGCCCCCGTGCAGAGATCCACCGCCCAAGGCCAGGCGGCCCATCTCTGGCCCCGGGAGCGGCGCGTACGCCACCCTGGGCTCGACCAGGGGAGGCGTGTGCACGGTTCCTTGGACCAGGATTGGCCTGCCCAGGGGCGGTGAACATCTGCAAAGCTCGTCGCTGGAGGGAGGGGGGAGGAGAGAGGGGGGCAGGGGCGAGCCAGGACGGGGCAGAGGAGAGGGAAGAGGAGCAAGGGCGAGCCAGAGGGGGGCCTCCCTCCCCCTCCTCCTCCTCCTCCCCCTCCTCCTCTTCCTGTTGCTCCTCCTCCTGCCTCCTGCCTCCTGAAACAGGGGGACCTCGTCTGCTATTTCTCCTCCTCCTCCTCCTCCTCCTCCCCCTCCTCCTCCTCCTCCTCCTCCTCTTCTTCTTATTCTTCTTATTTTTCTTCTTATTCTTCTTCTTATTCTTATTATTCGTATTATTCTTATTATTATTATTATTATTATTATTATTATTATTATTATTATTATTATTATTATTATTATTATTATTATTATTATTATATTATTATTATTATTTTTATTATTATTATTATTATTATTATTATTCTTATTATTATTCTTATTATTATTATTATTCTTATTATTATTGTTATTATTATTATTATTATTATTATTATTATTCTTCTTATTCGTCTTCTTATTATTCTTCTTATTCTTCTTCTTATTATTAGTGTTATTCTTATTATTCTTCTTATTCTTAGTATTATTCTTCTTATTCTTATTATTATTCTTCTTCTTATTATTATTCTTCTTATTCTTATTATTATTATTCTTATTCTTATTATTCTTCTTCTTATTCGTCTTCCTCTTCTTCTTATTCTTATTATTATTCTTCGTCTTCTTCTTATTATTATTCTTCTTATTCTTCGTCTTATTATTCTTCTTATTATTATTATTATTCGTCTTTTTCTTCTTCTTCTTCTTCTTCTTCTTCTTCTTCTTCTTCTTCTTATTTCCTCCTCCCCTCCTCCTCCTCCTCTCCTCCTCCTCCTCCCTCATCATCATCATCATCATCTCATCAGCATCAGCATCATCATCAGCATCACATCATCATCCATCATCATCATCATCATCATCATCATCATCATCCTCATCCTCATCCCTCATCCTCATCCTCATCCTCATCCTCATCCTCATCCTCATCCTCATCCTCATCCTCATCCTCATCCTCATCCTCATCCTCATCCTCATCCTCATCATCATCATCATCATCAGCATCATCATCATCATCATCATCATCATCACCATCACCACCACCATCATCATCATCATCATCATCATCATCATCATCATCATCCGCACAATCATCATCATCAGCAGCAGCAGCATCAGCAGCAGCATCATCATCATCATCATCAACAGCATCACCAGCATCACCATCATCACCACCATCAGAACCATCATCAGCAGCATCATCGGCATCCTCATCATCATCAGCACCATCAGCATCAGCATCATCATCGCCATCACCTTCATCATCACCATCATCATCATCATCAGCAGCAGCAGTATCAACACCAGCACAAGCACAACCAGCAACATCAGCATTTAGCCATCATCGTCATCATGCTCACCATCATCATCAGCACCATCAATCACCATCATCATCAACAGCCTCATCAGCACCAGCCTCAGCATACATAGCATCATCATGATCATCATCGACATCCTTGTCATCGTCATCATCACCACCATCGTCATCATCATCATCATCGCCATGGAACAATCAGTTTCTGCAACAGCAGCACCACCGACACTATCAGCATTGGCGTGTTCACCATCATCATTTGCATCGTCATAACCATCGTCACCATCACCATCACCATTGCCATCAACAGCATCATCATCATGGTCATGACGATGATGATCACCATCGGCATCATTATCACGCTCATCATCATCATCATCATCATCATCATCATCATCATCATCATCATCATCACCATCCTTATCATAATCACCATCATCCGCATGAGCATCACCGTTACCATCATTATCACCAGCATCATGTTTGTGGTCGTCGTCATCATCCTCCTCATCATTATCAGCATCATCATCCTCGCCCATATCATCAGCAACATCAGTACCACCATTAGAATCAACGCCAACACCATCGTCATCCGCGTCATAATCATCATCACCATCATCACCATCATCACCACCATCATCAATATCATCCCCCGCCTCCTCCTCCTCCGCATCCTCATCATCACCATAGAAGCATCATTCTCCACACCACCACCATCCATCACCATCATCATCATGAGCAGCAGCTTCATCAGCAGCAGCCCCAGCATCAGCATGAACATAACCAG